>CM038145.1:284910396-285273581 GCA_021437245.1 Aegilops speltoides | reverse complement strand
GTTGGCGTCTGAAGCCCAAAGAAAGATGAACATCATCAGGAAAGAAGGTTGCCGGGAGATCCGGCCCGACTGCGCAGCAGTCGGCCCGAATCTCGGGGACTACAGCCAGCGGTAGCTACGCACGCCCTCGGAGAAAGAAAAGGAAATGGAGAGATCCGCCCGCTATGCGTCGGCCCGAATCTCGGGGATTACGGCCCTTGAGTCGCGCCAGCGCCCTTGAAGAATAAGAATCCGCTTACCTCGACTCTTGGCGGATCGTGATCCGCTTCCTCAGCTCTTCAACGTTGCGGTTGAAGCGGTAGCGCGAGGTTATGGTACTCCTGCAAGGCCGGCAAAGCAAAGTCAGCCTTCGAAGATCGCTAAAAGGAGTTCCGAGCCGCCTGCTCAGCAGCCGACTCCGAACTCGGGGACTACACCCAGTGGGTGCGCTGGCGCGCCCCCACAAGAAAGAGACAAGAGAACCAAAAAACAAATCATACCCGGACTGAGGCCCGCATGGCCAGATGCGTTCTGGTGTAGAGCTGGAGGGCTTCGCCTTCCTTGCGCAACTTGGTACGAACGCCCGTAAGCGCTGGTTGGCGGGCGTTGCCGCCGCCGTGCACCCAGCCGGTGGTGGCGGCCACTGGAGGCCTCGGCGTCAGATTCGCCATGCTGGCGGCGTCCGCCTCGAGCCATGGCCGGAGCTTCGTCCTTCGACAGCGGCAGTGGCGTTTCTGACCTTGAAGCAGCTGTAGCGTCGGCGTCGTCGGCAAGCCGGCGGATCCTCAAGGGTCCACGCTGCTTGCCGTGCGGCCTCGAAGACGGAGGCGGCGGAGGTGGCGGAGGCGGCGCGCGGGTGTCCGAGCCCGAAGCGTCGCCACCTTCCTCGGTGAGAGGGTTGGCGGCGCCGACCTCCCCGGTCTGCCCCGTAAAGTCAGGAGGCGGCGGCGCTGATGACAGCGGGGGGACAAGCATCGCCGCGCGGCGACGAATGGCCGCCTCGGCGTCCCGTTTTGCCGCGGCCGCGGCCACGGCCTCGTCCAGATGTCGCTGGGCGTTGGCGGCCGCCTTGTCGGCCTGCGCCTTCTCCAAGCGCTTGGCCTCCTCCTCCGCGCGTTTCTCCCGCGCGTGCCCGCTCCGTCGCCTCCCGAAGATCGGCGGCGGGTCGACCCCAGCGTGTTGGAGGCGCCGCCCCGACCCCATGACGGAGGGCGGCGACTCTCAAGGGAGAGAGGCGCTGGGGAGAGGGCGAAATCGAGCAATTCAAGCGAAGTCGAGAAAAAAAGCAAAGAGTAAGGACTTACGAAGAGATAAGCGGCGGCCTTTTCACTTCCTTCCTGGCGGTTGGCCTTGTCGGCCGCCTCCTCCCGCTTGGTCGCGGCGCTTCCCCAGGCTTCTTCGGGCCGGCCCGTGCGACTCGGCCGGCGTGGCGCTTCTTCGAGCCGGCCTGGTTGGGAGGGCCGGCTCTCGGTTGGCGGCGCGGGACGACTTCTGCGTCAATGTCATCCTCGGGCCAGTCGGCGAAGGTCGCCGACGGCCTGAGGCCGCCCTCCTCCTCCTCCCGCCGCTTTTCCGTCGGCCTTGGCCGGCTCCAGTGTCGGGGTCGTCGGCGTCGCTGCCGACCTCATGATCGTGGGCGTACTCACGCTGCCCTTCCGGCGCCGCAATGGGCGCCAAGAGGGGTTCTGCTCAAAGAAGCCGACAAGGTCGAGCTCGAGGTCGGATACAAGCAAGATCGAGCTGAGATAGAGAACTTACCACCGCAGAGGGTTGTCATGGCAGTACGGCTCCTTGCCGAACTCGCCACTCGTCGGTGAACTTGTAGTGGGCGATGAGGTTCACCATGTTCGCCACTTCCACGCGCTGCATGTCTTTGGTGCACAACCGGCTGGGATCGTGCCCGCCGCTCATCCGCAGATGAGATGGGGCCGCCTTGAGCGAAGCACCAGGCGCGCCACAAAGGCGGCAGAGGAGGGCGGCGACGAGCCCTCCGACAGCATCAGGACTCGGGCGCGCCACGGCGTCGACCGAGGTCGAAGCGTCTTCGGACCGTTAGACCAGGTGGCCGGACGGCCGCTTAGCGGCTCGGGTCGGCGGGCGGCAAGTTGACCCTGCCGCCGTCGGTGGCGACATTCTTCACGTAAGTATGTCTTACGCCACATCTTCACCGACTTTATCAGCCGGATGGACGGGAAAGGGTTGTCGGCCGTCGTGCGCCGTGACGCGATGAACGTGCCACACTGCGCCGGCGTGCCGGCAGCCTCGCGTGCCGAGCCAAGAGAAGAACTCTCCCATAGCTCGATGGTGGGGAGAACGCCGATAAGCCTCGCATGTGGTGGCGGCGGAGAGGAGCACCACCGCGTTGGGGGTGAGGTGGTGCGGCTGTAGCTGGTACAGCTCGAGGAACGAGCGGAGGAACCCGCTCGCCTGGAGGCCCATCCCGCGCATGAGGTGCGAGCGGAAGATGACCCGCCGCTGCCGCGCTGGCCGGATTTCGCTTGGCGTAGGCGGCCTGCACCAGGTCAGCACTTTGAAGGCGGCGGGTCCGGGCGGAGGAACTCGATGTCCTCCGCGTCCCGCATCTGAGCCGGCCCCATCACGCCGCGCGAGGCGATGAAGCGCGGCGAGGAGGAGCTCATTGTCATTTAAGAGGAAAATACAAGCGGATCGAAGGAGCGACGAGCAAGAAGAAGGGCAAGAAGGCAGAGGAGGGAGTGCGCGCACGGCGCCGCCGCTCCCCCTCGGCCTATTTATAGCCCCATGGGCTGAGAAGCCGAGGCGGCGTGGGGATTGCTCGCGCCACGACCCCACGACGCCCCGCAGTTAAAACCCCACGAAGTTACTGCCCGCAGTAACCACGTGGGGATACCAACCGCCCTCGGCCGCAGCGGATCCGCTCGGGAGCCGAGGCGTGGTAGTGGCGGGCCCCACCTATCGGCCCGTCCCGTCACGCGCGTGGGCAGGCAGGCTATCGCCTCCACGTGGCGTTGCGCGATAGGACCGTCTCGCCGATGGCAGGGAAGCGTGGCTGATACGCCGCTGGTTTCCCACCATGACTTGCGGGAGGCGGCCCCTAGTAGGGCCGGGCCGGCTCCTGCGAGGCGGCCCGAAGGCACGGCAGCCGAATCTCAGAGTTGGCGCCGCAGAGACTGAAACTGCCGAAGCCCCACGAGGCGGCGCCCGCCGGCTTCGCCCGGCCGAGGACTCTGTTTGAGTAATGGGCCATGGGTAGGCAGACCCGGGACCCAAGATCTTCAAGACATCGGGCAGAGCCGCGCCTCAGGCCGAAGTCCCGGAGGGACGACCGGAAGGCCGAGTCCTGTGGAGGGCGACCGGGAAGGCCGAGTCCCAGCAGGGCGACCTTCGAGGAGGCCGAGCCTCAGCTCGCGACCTTTGGGAAGGCCGAGCCCAGCTGGCGACCTTCGAAGAAGGCCGAGCTCCAGCTGGCGACCTTCGAAGAAGCAGAGTCCCCAGACGGCGACTCTGGACCAAGTCGACTCTGGGCTTGCGACCTCTCATGGGGCCGACTCCGAGAGTCGGCCCGCAACCTTCCACGAAGACCAACGCAGGGTACAGCCCGTCGTGGCTGTCCCCTCGGACCCACGAGAGGGGGGCATGGCTCAGATGAGCAGCGTCACGGGAGATCTCCGGTGAGGCGCGCATGTTGCCATGCCACCTCGACTCACCTTCCACAAGGCACGCAGCACTGCACTCCACGACAATGGCGCCAGACGGCCGGAGATCGCCGCCCTCCGTCGATGAGATAGAAGAGCTCGGCCGAGAGTCCGAAGACGGCCCTACAGGAGTCGGCCTCCCCAGAGTCGGCCGTATCCTGGCCAGGGCCCCACAAGCCATAAACCAGATTGACGGAAGAAGCAGCAGTGATCACCGACAGCGGCGACTGTTCCCACGACCCCATGACCGAGCCTGCGTCATCAGGAGTGCTGCACAGTGCTCGGCCTGTCCGTGGGACCCGCCAGTCGGCGGGCCCCAAGAGTCAGCGGAGAAGACGGCTACAAGAGAGACTGACGACTGGGGGCCACGCCCAGTCAGATGACCCTTGTACCCCCGGGGGGTAGGCCTATATAAACCCCCCGGGGCACCCATGCAAAGGGTTCGGCCCTGAGTAGGTTTTTAGACAGAGAGCACAAGGGAGAGAGCTAGCCTTGTTCCCTCTTGCCTCCCCAACAGCTCGAGGAGCACCTTTGTACCATCTCCCCATAGTGATCATGCGGAGACCCCGTAGAGCAGCAGTAGGGGTGTTATCTCCTCGGAGAGCCCCGAAGCTGGGTAAGATCCGCCGGCGTGCATGTCTTCGCCTCATCCCGTTTCCAGGCACCGGCGACGTTCTACTCGCCCCCACCATGATAAGCCACCCGTTGGCATATGTCGCATCCAACCCCCGACAAACGGAGTTGTTGCAAAACCAACAACTAAAAGAATAGGCTTGTAGTGGGCTTATGGAAAACATCTCAAGACTATGAGGGGACAACCGGCCACTAACGGAAACCATTGATTTGATTGTGAGCACCAAAGAGATGAAAAAACTGCTTTCGCCGAGAGGATAGGAAAAAACTTGGATCATTGATAAACACCATAATAGCAACATTCCTTAGGGAAGGCTTTAGGTGAAATCTTTACCAAGATAACTCCAACGAATAGATTGATGGATTTAAAATACCTCATTCTTGACAACAATATGAATCATGAAACATGAATGGAAATTGTCACGAATGATATAATACCACCTCAAAAGATAAGGTAGAAAGAATTGCACTTCGAAATGCAAGATGAAGAATACTTGAACTCCACAAAACAAAACATGTGTTAAGCACCATGTTTAATTTTGAGTATAGCTTGGCGGGTCATAACTTCAAGAGAAATCTTGAAGAACAATTGAAGAATGAAAAGAATCCTTGAGGAACCACTATGAAGAAACTTCGGTATTAAAAGGATGGTGGAAAGAAGGAGAAGTTGAAAACACAAGGTGAAGCCTTGCGATGATTTAGATGAAGCTTCGTGATGAGACATCCAAGAAAAACTTGGAACTCCTTAAAAAGAATAGATGAAACACTAGAACCGAGAATTACTTCATCATGAACAATCTCCGAAAGAAGGAATTAATCACTTGGATGAAACCAGAATAAGAATTATGTTATGCGTATCCTTCACCAATTTAAATTGATGACAAGCAACGGATTTGGCATACTACTTATTCTCGTAGAAAGGATTAAGAGAGATATGGCGTAAACTTGAGAAGGTCTTCAACGAACCACCGGTAGGATTGGAAAGAACGAATGAATTAAATGGTAACGAAAGAGGTGAAATCTTGAACGAACCATCGTAAGAATTTTAAATGAACATAGCAAAGGCACAATTCATCGGGAAGAATTGGAAAACGAATGAAGATACTTGAGGGAATTTAGATACTTGAGAATGAAGAGATCATGAACTGATTAGAGGATATTTGAACGAATCACCGGTAAGATTTGGAGAACGATAGCTACACGCTGAGAATGAAGAATTATGACATGATGGCCTTCGGAGGAAAGAAATGGAAACAACTCAAGAAATACTCTGGATGGTAAGAAAAGAATTGTCACAATCGAAAACAATTATGAGGATAGCGTGAAGTTTGAAGAGAATGGAGCAAGATTTAAGAGAAATCCTTCTTCGGTCTTCAAATGATGAGAATGACAACGAGAAACACCACCAAGAATTATTGAGACACTCCGGGAGAATTAAAAGAGGAAAGGTTGAGCCAAAGATGAAAAGAATTTGAAAACGACCTTGGAGAAGGCATGTGACTGATGGAATCCATTCTTATGTCACACTTGAAAAGCTTTTAAGAATAACTCCGGAATAATTAGAAGAGTCAGGTAAGATCCTGGGAAAAGACCTGTGGGTTAGGGCCCACTCAAAAGAAAACACCGTTGAAAATGATTTTAAAGAGAAATTGCACCGGTTGAATTAAATGACTTGAATGAGATACCAATCTCGAAAGAGCTTGAACGAATGCAGAGTGGAAACACGAATCTTCGAGATATCTTGAGCACTCGGAATAACAAATAGCGAGAAGTAGAATGATAATGAGGTGCACCGGTATGAGAAGACATTGAAATAAGGAAAAAGGTATGATCAACAAAACTTGACTTGAATCCACCGGAGAAGAGAAAGGAATGGGGAAGGACGAACTAGTAGAACATCTTCTTGAGAACCACCGGGTAAGAACATTGACGGAAAAGAATGGAGAAACTTCACATGCATAAATGGATACTTGATTAAAATAAATGAGTCCTTGAAGAAAAAGGGTGGGAGGGCGGGAAAAACAAAAACAACTTGGGATGGATGAAACAAACACCGTTGAGAAAACTTAGAAATGATCTTGCGGATGGGAAAAATGATGGGATCCACTTGAAGAGAAGCACACCGGTTGGAAAGGAGTTGACATGACAAAATCAATGATCAAAAGGATTAGTATTCACATAGCAATATGAAAACACCGTTTAGGAACGGTATGGATTCAACATTTGACATTGAAGCAACTCGAATACCACAAATAAAACAAAACCAAAGGACTGGCTTGCAGAATAAGCCGGAACAAACATATGATAGAGATTTACCCTATCTCATATCATGCATCTGTCGGAAGGATATTCTAGGAGCTACTTGAATTCCCACCTATAAACTCCCGAAACTTTCCGGTTATGCAATCTGGTGTTGGGGATACAGGGGAAGCAATATATCTCACCCAAACTAACAATCCCTACATCCAGCTGTATCCATCCGTCAACACATAACCAAGAAACCTTTGGAAATCGTGTACCTCAACCTTGAAAAGCATCCGTTATCGAGTCATGGCAATACTCGTACTCACCTCGATCTTGGGTTAGCGGGGTTATCTCACCAACAACTGCATAAAAGAGATTTTCGATGTCGGCGTACTAAACTCAGGTATTCCAGAACTGCAACGATAAAATTATGACGACAACACCTCAGAGCTCAACTCCCCGGGACACCTCCACTAAAAACCCTGCTGACGGGAGGCACCAAGACAATGTTGTCATCATAAAACCATCGGAACAATTCTAAGATACCCGCGTGATCCTAAAAAATTTTTAGTGAAATTTGAGAAGAGAAGAGTCAAAACTCTCGTCGGGATACCTCACCGAAATGCAGAAGGACCGAGGAGTAAAAAAATTCTAACTCTCCGATATATATAATCCTAAATGACTCAAAACATTTTTCTAGACACAACTCGGCCGCTAAAAGCGATCAAGCGGTGGGGCTCCTAAGGTCGGGCAAGGCTCGATTACCAACTTGTAGCGCCATCGATGCGGCTATATCTCCCACGTGTCGAAGCTAACGACTTAGAGCATAACCGCATTGAAAGCAATGTCGCAAGTGAGGTAATCTTCACACAACCAATGTAATACATAAGGAAAGAGATACATAGTTGGCTTACAATCGCCACTTCACACAAATACATGAATAAAGCATTACATCATCCAGATACAATCAAGGTCCGACTATGGAACCAAAATAAAGAAGAACCCCAAATCGACAAAGGTCCCGATCGACCCCAAGCGGGCTCCACTCTTGACCAACTAGAACGAAACAACACAAAGGGCAAGATCTTCATCGAGCTCCTCCTTGAGCTTGGTTGCGTCACCGCTTTCGATAACATAGGCACACGCAAACTAGTTTTGGAAGTATCGGTGAGCCACGAGGACTCGACAATCCCATTACCATGGGTATCAAGACTAGCAAAGCTTAATGGGAAAGGAAGGGGTAAAGTGGTGAGGTTGCAGCAAAGTGACTAAGCAAGTATGGTGGCTAACCAACGCAAATGAGGCGAGAAGAGAACAAGTGGAGCGGTCGTGAAGCTAGCAATGATCAAGAGGTGATCACGAACACCTACTTCGTTAAACATAACCCGAAACCGTGTTCACTTCCGGACTCCGCGAGAAGAGACCATCACGGCTACACACGCTTGTTGATGCGTTTTAATTCGGATCAAGTGTCAAATTATCTACAACCGGACATTAACAAATTCCCATCGCCACATAACCGCGGAGCGGCTCTCGAAAGTTTATACCTCGCGGGGTGTCCCACTTAGCCCATGACAAGCTCTCGCGATCATCGAAGGAATAGACCTTCACCCAAGACACTCCGATCGACTCGGTATCGGTACATCAAGACATTTCGACAATGGTAAAACAAGACCAGCAAAGCCGCCCGATCGCCGACAATCCCGATAGGAGCTGCACATATCTCGTTCTCGTGGCAACACCGGATAAGCGAAGCGTCTGGTACCGACGTAACCCAAGTTGCCAAGGGATGGTCCCTTACGGTGCTCTAGTTTGGACCAACTCTTAGACAAGCACCGCCCGGGGCTATAATAAAGATGACCCTTGGGTTAATTACTCCCAAGGGAAAAGTAGGTGGTGGTGAGGCAAATGGTAAAAGTCAATGTTGGGCCTTCTTTGGACAAGTTTTATTCAAAGCGAACCGTCGGGGTCCCATAAATCACCCGACCGTATTCTGACATAAAATCCAGGAACATAACACGGTATGACGGAAACTAGGGCGGCAAGAGTGGAACAAAACACCAGGCATAAGGCCGAGCCTTCCACCCTTTACCAAGTATATAGATGCATTAATAATATCAGGGATATCGTGATATCCCAACAAAACCCTGTCCACCATGGAGAAATCTTCAACTTCACCTGCAGCTAGCAACGCTATAAGAGGGGCTGAGCAAAGCGGTAACATTGCCAAACAACGGTTTGCATAGGAAAGGTGTCAAAGGTTAGGGGTTCATGGCAATATGGGATGGCTTGATAAACAGGTAATAGGTAGCGCAGCATAGCGATAGAACGGAGCAACTAGCATAGCAATGATAGTAGTGAGATCCAGGGTAGCGGTCATATTGCCTGAAATCCCGCAAGGAAGAAGAACGAGTCCATGAAGAAGACAAACGGACGTAGTCGAGCGAATCCTCACAACTCGGAAGCGAAACGAAGCTAACGAAAGAAGCAAACCGGAAAGAAGCAAACAACATAGTAAACAACCATCACATAAACATGGCATGATGCACAACCAAGGATGATGCATGTCCGGTTTAAATATGCATGGCATGGAAAAGTGCACAAACAATCCTACAAATTAAGTGGAGCTCAATATGCAACGAGTCGCATATTGACAAAACACCACATGCAATTATTTAGTTTGATCTCGTTTATGTACCCAACAATATTAAATGTTGATTAACATGGCAAGGGGTGAAGCATAACAAAACTACCTACCTAGGCAAGTTTAAATGAGGCCGGAAACAACGAACAACATGTCCGGAAAATCCTCATGTGCATATTTTAGATTCGGTACTGTTCTGCCCTAAACACCATTTTAATGTTGTTAAACAGTAAAACAAAGTGCACCATGTTAAACTAGGCAAAATTCTACCCATTTACATATAAAGTTTATTAAATTCGGAGCTACGGTTATTTAGTTATGAAATAAATCATTTTAGCATGGCATAGGAGCAAATTAATGTAAACAACATTTTAAACATATTAACATGGGATGAAAGTGGCAAATTATTATTATACACAAAATTCTAAGCATTTTACATATATAAATCATTTTAAACCGATGCACCATTTGTGAGTTATTAAATGCATGATCATGAAGGGTTTTTCTGTAAAACAGGTAAATCCTGGGATATTGATAAAATCGCAACAGGAAAAAAAACATGCATCGGGCTGAAACTGCAGGCTGGCCCAACAGGAAAAAAAAGAAAAAAAAGGAGGGGCGCTGGGGATGGCCTCACCTAGTGGGCCAAGCCCAGGTCCGTGGAGGAGGCGGCCTGGCAGGGCC
Organism: Aegilops speltoides; assembly: GCA_021437245.1. Taxonomy (NCBI): domain Eukaryota; kingdom Viridiplantae; phylum Streptophyta; class Magnoliopsida; order Poales; family Poaceae; genus Aegilops; species Aegilops speltoides. The sequence goes on along the minus strand of CM038145.1, from coordinate 285,263,723 downwards.
GGCTAGAGCTGGGCTGAGCCGAGGCCCACGCGGGGAGGTGCTAGCCCCCCACGGGCGCGGTGCGTGCGGGATGAGCAGCTCCTCTGCTCGTCCCTCACAGGGGCATGGCGGCGGCGTGCTGCGAAGAGACACCGAGGGGCGACGGTGAGGCTGCGCAACGGCGGGGTGCCCGGGTGACGACGGATCTGGGTTCCGGTGAGGCCCGACCTTCCGGGAGGCGACGAGCGATAGCCGGCGGCGGGTCGACGGGAGCACGGATCGAGGCTCCTCCTCGATCCAGATCGAGCGAGGCCTTGGCGCTCGGCCGGATCTAGCCGGGCGGGCCTCGGATGGGCGGCCGGACCTGGCGGCGCTGGAAGGCGAGGGACGCGTGGAGGGCGCGGGTTGGAGGAGGCGGCGTTAGGCGGCGATGGCGGCGCCCGGTTGGCGGCGGCGCCTCGGGCGGCGCGGCGATTGGCGGCGCGCCAAGTGGCGAAGGGGAGCGACCGCGCTGAAAGCGATGAGGGCGGCGGCTGGCTGGAAGGAGGGCAGCAGAGAGAGGACGGCGACTCGGCGGAGTTCCATGGCAGCCTGAGGGTTTGGACCCTCGGATCGCGATCGAGCGGCTCGGACAGAGAAACTAGGTGGGCTGTGTTGAAGAGTTAGGCTGAGAGGAGAGAAGAGAAGGCAGCCGGCGGTTTCGGAGACCGAAAACACCCGACGAATATACCGACTATATCGCGGTTATATATTTAACGGTTGGGCAGTCAAACGAACTCCGAATGCGACGAAATTTGGCAGGCAGCCTGTCTACACTATAATAAGGCCGCACACCAAGTTCCAACCCATTCCGAGAACATTTTTATGCCACTTATAAAAATAATATTCGGAGGTGCCGCGGGCGCGTGCGAGTGTGGTCGGGCTCAGAACGGACAACGGAGAGAACCGGGGAACCCGAATAGATGCAAGTTTTGAAAAACATGCAGATGAAATGCAGATGATGACATGATATGAAAAGCATATGATGACATGGTGAAATGCAACACGCAAGCAATGACATGGCAACAACAGCAAATAACTGGCGGACACCTGGCGCATCGGATCCGGGGCGTTACATGATGCTGCGGGGGACTCCGTATCGGTGTACCACCTCTGATATAAAGTCTATCACTGGTCCGGACTCTGCCGTTTTGACCGGTTTGGCCTCTATCCATTTGGTGAACTTATCCACCATGACCAATAGGTACTTTTTCTTGTGAGTTCCCCCTTTAAGGGTCCGACCATATCAAGCCCCGGACATGACGGCGGGTAATGGGTATGGTTCGGAGGGCGGTGGGTGGCATATGGCTCTGATTAGCAAAGAGCTAGCAACCGACGCATCGCTGGACCAAGTCCTGCGCATCTGCCCGAGCCGTCGACCAATAAAATCATGTACGGAATGCCTTTCCTACGAGGGCCCGGGCTGCTGCGTGGTGTCCACCTAGTCCGGCATGGATTTCAGCCAGGAGGTTTCGCCCTTCTTCTTCGGAGATGCACCTTTGAAGGACTCCGGTAGTACTTTTCTTATAAAGTTCTCCCTCATGAACCTTGTAGGCCTTCGATCGCCGGACTATGCAGCGGGCCTCATTTTGGTCTTCGGGAAGTTCCTGCCTAAGTAAGTAGGCTAGGAAAGGTTCTGTCCACGCGGCGATTACTGCCATTATATCGTGGGCGGATTGTGTTATGTCATCTGCTGAGTCACCAGTTGGTGCGGCTTTCTCCGGTTTGTCGTTACGGACTCCTCTTCCCATAATGCGGATGGCTTGAAGAGCCGTTCGAGAAGATATTTGGAGGACAACATCACGTTTACGCACCGATGCTTGCTGGGATGTCGGCCGCTTGGTTGTTATCTCGGGCTATGTGATGGAATTGAGTCCTTCAAACCGGTGACATTTCGAGGACAGCATTACGATATGCTGCCATTTTCGGATCCTTGGCGTCAAAGTCTCCATTTATTTGGGATATTGCAAGGTTTGAATCGCGCACCTCTAGGCGTTGAATGCCCATGGAGCGCCATCCGGAGACCATGTAACAAGGCCTCAGATTGGCTGCATTGTTGGAGTCCGTGTACATTATTTGAAATACGTCTTGGATGTATCTCCGGTGGGGGCGTCGATCTGACGCCAACCCCATCCGGCCAACATTTTGGAGCCGTCGAAGTGCATAGTCCAATTGGAGTATCGCCGTACTCTTTAGGTAGTTAAACCTGTCCATTCGGCGACGAAGTCAGCCAAAACTTGTGACTTTATGGCTCGTCGAGGTTTGTAAGTTATGTCGAATGGCAAGAGCTCAATGGCCCATTTTGCGATCCTGCCCGTTCGCGCCACGATTATTTATAATGTCATTGAGTGGTACTTGAAGCCACCGTTATCGAACACTCTTGAAAGTAGTGCGAAGCTTCCGAGGCGCCATGAACACCGCATATGCTATCTTTTGATAGTGCGGGTAACGGATTTGCAGGGGTTAGCACGGTGGATACATAATACACTGGTTTTGAAGAGGGAATTTATGCCCATACATTTGCTCGTTCGACGACGAGGACAGCGCTCACAACTTGATGTGTTGCGCGATGTATAACAACATCGGTTCGCCTCGAGTGGGCGCAGCCAGACCGGTTGTTGCCGGTATGGCCTTTATTTCTTCGAGTCGGCAAGGTGGCGGCATCCGGCCCTCGAAGTGTTCGTGCGCCTTAGGAGGCGATAAAGGCAACGCCTTCTCTCCTAAACGGGAGATAAAGCGGCTTAAGGCTGCCACGCATCCCGTTAATTTTGTATTTGCTTGAGGTCCTTTGGGATATCCAACTCGTGAGCCGGATTTTGGCGGATTTGCTTCGATCCCTCTACGGATCTGATGAAGCCCAGCAGCTTCCGGCTGATACGCGAAAACACATTTTCCGGATTCACAATGTCATATGCTCGAGGTTGTTGAATGTGAGTGTCAAATCGTCTACTAAAGTTTCGACGTGTTTTGTTTTGACGACTACGTCGTCTCGTATGCCTCGATTGTTTTGCCGATCTGGGTAGCGGACATGTTTGAATCATGCGCTGATATGTTGCGCGGCGTTTTTGAGTCCGAAGGGCATCGTGTTGAAGCGAATGGTGCGTATGGAGTGATGAATGCCGTTGCGGCTTGATTCGCTCGCCATCTTGATTTGATGATAGCGAGTATGCATCCGAAGCACAACGAGTCGTGTCCTGCCGTGGCGTCGATAATTTGATCGATGCGGGGGAGGGGGAAAGGATCCTTTGGGCAAGCCTTATTGAGGTCTTTGAAGTCGACGCAAAGGCGCCAGGATTTATCTTTCTTTGGTACCATTACCAAATTTGCTAGCCAGTCTGGATGTTTAATGTCTCTAATGAATCCGGCTTCCAATAACTTGGCTAGCTCTTCTCCCATTGCCTGTCTCTTGGGCTCGGAAAATCGTCGAAGAGCCTGTTTGACTCGCTTGAATCCTTTTAGGATATTTAGGTTGTGCTCTGCCAACCTGCGAGGGATGCCGGGCATGTCTGAAGGGTGCCAGGCGAAAATGTCCCAATTTTCCCGAAGGAAATCGCGTAGTGCGGCGTCAACTTCGGGGTTCAACTGTGCCCCGATGGAGGCCATCTTTGTTGGGTCCGTTGGGTGGACTTGAAATTTTACTATCTCATCTGCTGGTTTGAAGGAGGTGGACTTGGATCTTTTATCAAGTATCACATCGTCCCTGTTTACCGTAGAGCGCAGCGTGGTTAGTTCCTCTGCCGCTAAGGCTTCGGATAGTGCTTCGAGAGCTAGTGCGGCTGTCTTATTTTCGGCGCGGAGTGCTGTGTCCGGATCACTAACGAGAGTGATTATTCCGCTGGGCCCAGGCATTTTGAGCTTCATGTACCCGTAATGGGGTATTGCTTGAAAAATTGTGAATGCCTCTCGTCCTAATATGGCGTGATAGCCGCTGCTGAACGGGGCCACCTGGAACGTGACTTCTTCGGATCTATAATTGTCCGGAGAGCCGAACACCACATCCAGTGTGATTTTTCCGGTGCAGCGCGCTTCCCGGCTAGGGATTATTCCTCTGAAGGTTGTGCTGCTTCGCTCAATACGGCTCCAATCGATTTCCATTTTTCACAGGGTTTCCTTGTAAATGAGGTTTAGTCCGCTGCCGCCGTCCATGAGGACTTTTGTCAGTCGAAAGCCGTCCACTATGGGACTAAGTACCAGTGCGGCTGGGGCTCTGGTAGCTCGAGATATGGGCTCGTCGCTGGCACTGAAGGTGATAGCTGTGTCGCTCCATGGATTTGCGGTTGCTACTTGGTAGACTTCGGCGAGTTCGCGGATTGTTCATTTTCGCATATTATTCGATGCGAAAGTCTCGAAGACTGTTGAGACCGTGCTGGTATTGTTGGAGTGGTTTCCCGGAGCTAGAAGCTCTTCGCCACTTTTGGCCACCTGCCGTAGTATCCAACATGCTCGAAGGCTGTGTGTCGGAACAGCTCCCCCTGTATTATGAAGTTTACAGGGTCCATTGAGCCATCCCTCCAGTACGGTTCCGTTTCCCTTGCTGGGTTTTTGCTTTTTGTATTTTGCATCTGGGGCCTGATTGTAAGGCGCCCTTTTACCGCGGACTGGGCTTGGTGCCGGATTATCCCAAAATTGATTTTCAGTTTTCCGGAGACTTTCCATCGCACAGTACTTTCGTACTATGGACGCCAGATTGGTAAAATGCGTAATCTTGCGACGATCGATGGCGTTCAGGATTCCCCTGTCCGTGCAGTTATTGCAGAAGATTGAGATTGCGTTTTCCTCTCGGCAGTCCTTTATCCTGTCCATAACCAGGAGGAATCGCCCGATAACGATGTAATTGTTTACGAGGCTCTTGCGAATTAGAGATAGGTCGCATATGTGCGGGCGGGTGGGTGGAATAAAATCCGGATCCCTGCCCATCTTTAGGCTCAAAGGCCGAGGGTCTTCGAACTTGGAAGCTTGATTTGCTGGAAAAAGCCCAATGAGTCGGAGCGACGCATGATTTTAGGTTCAATGCTCGATCGAGGTCCGCCCTTCGCGAGAATCCGGCATGGAGGGTTCGGGAATCCGGACACAGATTGTTTTCAACAATGGCAACGAATTGCCGAGTTGTTCTTCTACCACTTCGACGTGGTGGGTAGCCTGGGGAGAGTTAATCTCTCTCAGATCGGTTTTAAGCCCGATCTGATCGTAGTCCGTTGCGACTCCCAGGGCAGCGATGCGATCCAAGAGCTCGTTAACAGACGAGAGCTCGATTGGATCTAACTGTTCGGCAGCTTTAGGGCTGACTCGAAGATTGCTTTCGACGACTTGAGAAGTCATTGCCGAAGCGATGGCCGGACAGGCGGTCATAAGGAAACCGCCGAGCCGGATTGTCTGACCGGCGGCCAAGGCCCCTCCGGTGAGAACACCGTCTTTGAAGACGGGTAAAGGCATCCGCTCTATCGGCGACGACACAGAGGAACTCTCAATGAAAGCACCAATGTCGGTGTCAAAACCGGCGGATCTCGGGTAGGGGGTCCCGAACTGTGCGTCTAGGCGGATGGTAACAGGAGACGAGGGACACAATGTTTTTACCCAGGTTCAGGCCCTCTCGATGGAGGTAATACCCTACGTCCTGCTTGATTAATATTGATGATATGGGTAGTACAAGAGTAGATCTACCACGAGATCAAGGAGGCTAGACCCTAGAAGCTAGCCTATGGTATGATTGTTGAGATGTAATGTTGTCCTACGGACTAAAGCCCTCCAGTTTATATAGACACCGGAGAGGCTAGGGTTACACAGAGTCGGTTACAATGGTAGGAGATCTACATATCCGTATCGCCAAGCTTGCCTTCCACGCCAAGTAAAGTACCTTCCGGACACGAGCCGGAGTCTTCAATCTTCTATCTTCGTAGTCTGGGAGTCCGGCGGATATCGATAGTCCGGCTATCCGGACACCCCCTAGTCCAGGACTCCCTCACAAACCATGAGACTTGGAGTGGACATCAAGAAGTAAACGAGGCGGCCACGAGGGTGCCCGACGCGCCCTAGGGGGGCGGGCACGCCCCACACCCTCATGGGCCCCTCATGGCTCCACCGACCTACTTCTTCCTCCTATATATATCCACGTACCCCGAGAACATCCAGGAGCACCACGAAAACCTAATTCCACCGCCGCAACCTTCTGTATCCGTGAGATCCCATCTTGGAGCCTTCGTCGGTGCTCCGCCAGAGGTGGAATCGACCACGGAGGGCCGCTACATCATCTCCAAGGCCTCTCCGATGAGTTGTGAGTAGTTTACCACAGACCTTTGGGTCCATAGTTATTAGCTAGATGGCTTCTTCTCTCTCTTTAAATCTCAATACAAAGTTCTCCTCGACCTTCTTGGGGATCTATTCGATGTAACTCTTTTTGCGGTGTGTCTATCGATATCCGATGAATTGTGGGTTTATGATCAAGTTTATCTATGAGAAATAATTGAATATTCTCTGAATTCTTTTATGTGTGATTGGTTATCTTTGCAAGTCTCTTCGAATTATCAGTTTGGTTTGGCCTACTAGATTGACCTTTCTTGCAACGGGATAAGTGCTTAGCTTTGGGTTCAATCTTGTGGTGTCCTTTCCCGGTGACAACAGGGGCAGCATGGAACGTATTGTATTGTTGCCATCGAGGATAAAAAGATGGGGTTTATATCATATTTCTTGAGTTTATCCCTCTACATCATGTCATTTTTCTTAATGCATTACTCTGTTCTTATGAACTTAATACTCTAGATGCAGGCAGGAGTCGGTCGATGTGTGGAGTAATAGTAGTAGATGCAGAATCGTTTCGATCTACTTGTTGCGGACATGATGCCTATATACATGATCATGCCTAGATATTCTCATAACTATGCACTTTTCTATCAATTGCTCGACAGTAATTTGTTCACCCACTGTAATACTTATGCTATCTTGAGAGAAGCCACTAGTGAAACCTATGGCCCCCGGGTCTATCTTTTATCATATAAGTTTTCCAATCTATCTTTATTTTGCAATCTTTACTTTCCAATCTATATCATAAAAATACCAAAAATATTTATCTTATCTTATTATCTCTATCAGATCTCACTTTCGCAAGTTACCATGAAGGGATTAACAACCCCTTTATCGCATTGGCTGCGAGGTTCTTGTTTGTTTGTGTAGGTACGAGGGACTTTTGAGGAGCCTCCTACTGGATTGATACCTTGGTTCTAAAAACTGAGGAAAATACTTACGCTACTTTGCTGCATCACCCTTTCCTCTTCAAGGGAAAACCAACGCAGTGTTCAAGAGGTAGCAAGAAGGATTTCTGGCGCCATTGCCGGGGAGGCTTACACCAAGTCAAGTCAAGATTCGACCTCCCGCCAATGTGCGATTTCCGGCGCTGTTGCCGGGGAGGTCTTCGCTCAAGTCAAGACATACCAAGTACCCGTCACAAACTCATCTCCCTCGCATTACATTATTTGCCATTTGCCTCTCGTTTTCCTCTCCCCCACTTCACCCTTGCCGTTTTATTCGCCCTCTCTTTCCTGTCCTCCCCTCTTTTTCGCTTGCCCCTCGTGTGCCTGTTTGCCCTTATGGCTTTGCCAAAGAACATTGATCTGCATCTTAAAAGGTTGGAAGAGATTGAGTTAAACATTAGAAGCTTTATGACTTTACAATTTGAGCATAATAATTTCTTTAGAAACGAGCTTAAAGAACGAAAAAGCTTTATGGGGTACATGAATAAAGAGCTCGATGATATGTCTAAGGAATTTTATGGTTTGAATTCTCAGATTGCTCGTCTTGAAAAATCTATAGCCCAAATTTCTGATAAGCAAGCCACCTTAGTTAATAAGATGGCTGCCAAACCATAAGGGTTAGGTGAAAATAATGATGAAGATCTAAATTTGATGTGTCCCCTATTAAATTTTTGTTTTGCAATATGAATCTTGATAATGATGGGACTGGAGACGAGTCAACTTTAGTTAAAAGGCGTCCCAATGATTCGGAGTTTTTAGATCTTGATGCTAAATTTGGTAAAAGTGGGATTGGAGAGGTCAAAAATTTACATAGCATTGAACCCACTATTATGGATTTCAAGGAATTTAATTATGATAATTGTTCTTTAATAGATTGTATTTCCTTGTTGTAATCCGTGTTGAATTCTCCTCATGCTTATAGTCAAAATAAAGCTTTTACCAAACATATCGTTGATGCTTTGATGCAATCTTATGAAGAAAAACTTGAATTGGAAGTTTCTATACCTAGAAAACTTTATGATGAGTGGGAACCTACTATAAAAATTAAAATTAAAGATCATGAGTGCTATGCTTTGTGTGATTTGGGTGGTAGTGTTTCCATGATTCCAAAAACTTTATGTGATGTGCTAGGTTTCCATGATTTTGATGATTGCTCTTTAAACTTGCACCTTGCGGATTCCACTATTAAGAAACCTATGGGAAGGATTAATGATGTTCTTATTGTTGCAAATAGGAATTATGTGCCCGTAGATTTTATCGTTCTTGATATAGATTGCAATCTTTCATGTCCTATTATTCTTGGTAGACCTTTCCTTAGAACGATTGGTGCAATTATTGATATGAAGGAAGGGAATATTAGATTCCAATTTCCATTAAAGAAAGGCACGGAACACTTCCCTAGAAAGAAAGTCAAATTACCTTCTGAATCTATTATGCGAGCCACTTATGAATTGAATGCCAAAGATGGCAATACTTAGATCTATTCTCGCTTTTATGCCTAGCTAGGGGCGTTAAACAATAGCGCTTGTTGGGAGGCAACCCAATTTTATTTTTGTTCCTTGATTTTGCTTCTGTTTAGTAATAAATAATTCATCTAGATTCTGTTTAGATGTGGTTTTATGTTTTAATTAGTCTTTGTGCCAAGTAGAACCTATAGGATAACCTACGGTGATAGTTAATTTGATTCTGCTGAAAAACAGAAACTTTTGCATGCACGAGAATAATTTTAATAAATCACAGAAACGTGCTTTTGCGTTGATTCATTTTGAAGTAGATAAATAGACAAATTTCCCAGGACTTCCTATTTTGGTAGGATGTTTCGAGTTCCATAAGTATTTGAAAGTTACAGATTGCTACAGACTGTTCTGTTTTTGACAGATTCTGTTTTTCGTGTGTTGTTTGTTTATTTTGATGAATCTATGGCTAGTATCGGGGGGTATGAACCATAGAGAAGTTGGAATACAGTAGGTTTAACACCAATATAAAGAAAGAATGAGTTCATTACAGTACCTTATGTGGTGGTTTTTCTTTCTTGCACTAACGAAGCTTATGAGATTTCCCGTTGAGTTTTGTGTTGTGAAGTTTTCAAGTTTTGGGTAAAGATTTGATGGACTATGGAATAAGGAATAGCAAGAGCCTAAGCTTGGGGATGCGCATGGCACCCCAAGATAATCCAATGACAACCAAAAGCCTAAGCTTGGGGATGCCCCGGAAGGCATCCCCTCTTTCGTCTTCGTCTGTCGGTAACTTTACTTGGAGCTATATTTTTATTCGCCACATGATATGTGTTTTGCTTGGAGCGTCTTGTATGATATGAGTCTTTGTTTTTATTTTACCACAATCATCCTTTCTGTACACACCTTTTGGGAGAGACACACATGATTTGGAATTTATTAGAATACTCTATGTGCTTCACTTATATCTTTTGAGCTAGATAATTTTTTCTCTAGTGCTTCACTTATATCTTTTAGAGCACGGCGGTGGCTTTATTTTGTAGAAATTGTTGATCTCTCATGCTTCACTTATATTACTTTGAGAGTCTTTTAGAACAGCATGGCATTTTCTATGGTTATAAAATTGGTCCTAGAATGATGGGCATCCAAGTTGGGTATAATAAAAACTATCATAGAAAGTGAATTGGATGCTATGATCAATTTGATGGTTGATAATTGTTTTGAGATATGGATGGTGATATTAGAGTCATGCTAGTTAAAGTAGTTGTGAATTTGAGGAATACTTGTGTTGAAGTTAGTGATTCTCGTAGCATGCACGTATGGTGAACCGCTTTGTGATGAAGTTGAAGCACAATTTATTTATTGATTGTCTTCCTTATGAGTGGCGGTCGGGGACGAGCGATGGTCTTTTTCTACCTATCTATCCCCCTAGGATCATGCGCGTAGTACTTTGTTTCAATTACTTGTAGATTTTTGCAATAAGTATATGAGTTCTTTATGACTAATGTTGAGTACATGGATTATACGCACTCAGACCCTTCCACCATTGCTAGCCTCTCTTGTGTCGTGCAACTTTCGCCGGTACCATACACCCACCATATACCTTCCTCAAAACAACCACCATACCTACCTATTATGGCATTTCCATAGCCATTCCGAGATATATTGCCATGCAACTTTCCACCGTTCCGTTTATTATGACACGCTCCATCATTGTCATATTGCTTTTGCATGATCATGTAGTTGACATCGTATTTGTGGCAAAGCCACCTTCATAATTCTTCCATACATGTCACTCTTGATTCATTGCATATCCTGGTACACCGCCAGAGGCATTCATATAGAGTCACAGTTTGTTCCAAGTATCGAGTTGTAATCTTGAGTTGTAAGTAAATAAAAGTGTGATGATCTTCATTATTAGAGCATTGTGTGAGGAAAGGATGATGGAGACTATGATTCCCCCATAAGTCGGGATGAGACTTCGGACTTTATAAAAAAAGAGAAAGGACAAAAAAGAGAAAGGCCAAATAAAAAAGAAAAAATGAGAGAAAAAGAGAGAAAGGACAATGCTACTATCATTTTACCACACTTGTGCTTCAAAGTAGCACTATGATCTTCATGATACAGAGTCTCCTATGTTGTCACTTTCATGTACTAGTGGGAATTTTTCATTATAGAACTTGGCTTGTATAGTCCAATGATTGGCTTCCTCAAAATGCCCTAGGTCTTCGTGAGCAAGCAAGTTGGATGCACGCCCACTTAGTTTCTTTTCTTGAGCTTTCATACACTTATAGCTCTAGTGCATCCGTTGCATGGCAATCCTTACTCACTCACATTGATATCTATTAATGGGCATCTCCATAGCCCGTTGATACGCCTAGTTGATGTGAGACTATCTTCTCCCTTTTTGTCTTCTCCACAACCACCATTCTATTCCACATATAGTGCTATGTCCATGGCTCATGCTCATGTATTGCGTGAAAGTTGAAATTTTTTGGGAATACTAAAGTATGAAACAATTGCTTGGCTTGTCATCGGGGTTGTGCATGATTAAATACTTTGTGTGATGAAGATAGAGCATAGCCATACTATATGATTTTGTAGGGATAGCTTTCTTTAGCCATGTTATTTTGAGAAGACATGATTGCTCTGTTAGTATGCTTGAAGTATTACTATTTTTATGTCAATATGAAATATTGTCTTGAATCATTTGGATCTGAACATTCATGCCACAATAAAGAAAATTACATTGAGAAATATACTAGGTAGCATTCCACATCAAAAATTCTGTTTTTATCATTTACCTACTCGAGGACGAGCAGGAATTAAGCTTGGGGATGCTTGATACGTCTCCAACGTATCTATAATTTTTGATTGTTCCATGCTATTGTATTACCCGTTTTGAATGTTTATGGGCTTTACTTTACACTTTTATATCATATTTAGGACTAACCTACTAACCGGAGGCCCAGCCCGAATTGCTGTTTTTTTTTGTCGATTTCAGTGTTTCGAAGAAAAGGAATATCAACGGAGTCCAAATGGGATGAAACCTTCGGGAGCAATCTTTTTGGAACAAATGCAAACCAGGAGACTTGGAGTGGACGTCAAGAAGTAAACGAGGCGGCCACGAGGGTGCCCGGCGCGCCCTAGGGGGTGGGCGCGCCCCCACCCTCATGGGCCCCTCGTGGCTCCACCGACCCACTTCTTCCTCCTATATATATCCACGTACCCCGAGAACATCCAGGAGCACCACGAAAACCTAATTCCACCGCCGCAACCTTCTGTGTCCGCGAGATCCCATCTTGGAGCCATTGTCAGCGCTCCGCCGGAGGGGGAATCGACCACGGAGAGCCTCTACATCATCTTCAAGGCCTCTCCGATGAGTTTTGAGTAGTTTACCATAGACCTTCGGGTCCATAGTTATTAGCTAGATGGCTTCTTCTCTCTCTTTGAATCTCAATACAAAGTTCTCCTCGATCTTCTTGGAGATCTATTCGATGCAACTCCTTTTGCGGTGTGTTTGTCGAGATCTGATGAATTGTGGGTTTATGATCAAGTTTATCTATGAGAAATAATTGAATCTTCTCTAAATTCTTTTATGTGTGATTGGTTATCTTTGCAAGTCTCTTCGAATTATCAGTTTGGTTTGGCCTACTAGATTGATCTTTCTTGCAATGGGAGAAATGCTTAGCTTTGGGTTCAATCTTGCGGTGTCCTTTCCCAGTGACAACAGGGGCAGCAAGGCACGTATTGTATTGTTGCTTTCGAGGATAAAAAGATGGGTTTTATATCATGTTGTTTGAGTTTATCCCTCTACATTATGTCATCTTTGTTAATGTGTTACTCTGTTCTTATGAACTTAATATTCTAGATGCAGGCAGGAGTCGGTTGATGTGTGGAGTAATAGTAGTAAATGCAGAATCGTTTTGACCTACTTATTGTGGACGTGATGCCTATATACATGATCATGCCTAGATATTCTCATAACTATGCACTTTTCTATCAATTGCTCGACAGTAATTTGTTCACCCACCGTATACTTATGCTATCTTGAGAGAAGCCACTAGTGAAACCTATGGCCCCCGGGTCTATCTTTTATCATATAAGTTTTCCAATCTATCTTTATTTTGCAATATTTACTTTCCAATCTATATGATAAAAATACCAAAAATATTTATCTTATCTTATTATCTCTATCAGATCTCACTTTCACAAGTTACCATGAAGGGATTGACAACCCCTTTATCGTGTTGGTTGCGAGGTTCTTGTTTGTTTATGTAGGTACGAGGGACTTTTGAGGAGCCTCCTACTGGATTGATACCTTGGTTCTCAAAAACTGAGGGAAATACTTACGCTACTTTGCTGCATCACCCTTTCCTCTTTAAGGGAAAACCAACACAGTGCTCAAGAGGTAGCAGGGCCCTCGGTTAATAGGTTAGTCCCAAAAATAATATAAAATAGCATATAAATGCCTATTAAACATCCAAAACAGATAATATAATAGCATGGAACAATCAAAAAATATAGATACGTTAGACACGTATCAAATGACGATGACGAGGTATATTTTGTGGTAGTTAGGGCTTGCTAAACTCTTGATGCTAGCATGTACGAACTAGCGGTGGTAGGATAACACCCTATTTTGGGTGTGGTGGTAGGATGACACCATAGTAGTGGTAGGATAAAGGAGGGTGGCGATTTGGCACATGGGAGCACGCGCTCCTGGTTTTAAAAATTGTTTCAAACATATTTTGAATTTTTTTAAATCCCAAAAAATGGCATGTACATCTCGATATCGTTAATGCTCACAAAGTCATTTTACGAAACCGACAAATTCTGTGTCGCGTGTAAAAAAGACAAAATCCAGTGTTAAAAAGTGCTTCTCACGAGACATATTTTTGTCTTTTTTACACGAGCCACAAAAATTGTCGGTTTTCTCCAAAACTTGGCGTGCACACATAATTTTGAGATGTATGCGCCGAATTTCTGTTTGGAATTTTTTCACACTTTGAAATATTTTTCCCCGGTGGCAGGAGCGTGCGTTCCTAGGAGGACTAATGGATTTACGTAGGATAAAGTTGCTATGCCATATGATCATGTATGCTTACTTATGTTTTATGTCTAGTGTGCTCCATTGCTTGCTCCTTAAATTGTTGCTCTTCTTCCATGCTAGGACAAGTGGTATGTGCTCTTTCTAGGGGTTTACAGTTCATGAGAAGCATGCAATGAACAAGTGTCATGTTAAAACAACAGTTGCAACAGAGGGTTTAAGAGTATACAGACAACAGAAGATGTTTACTCCAAGGCCAAGCTCAAGCAGGCATGCGGTGTTGAAGTCGGCTAGACGGATCAGTTTGGGTTGAAGAACTTCATCATCATCGTCCAGTTTGCCGTGATAGTAGTACTGTTTTGTTGGTGCGGTCGGTGTGGTCGGGTGTGAGCCCAGCGAAATGTAAGCAACCAAACACAGTGCGTAGAGTCGTTGCCACAATACGAGGAAAGGGATGCAGACAACTAGTCAACATGCAAATGTTGAATTTTTTTTGCTTGTATTAGCTCAACCAGACTCACTTGAGATAAAGCGATAAAAGAGATGCAAATAACCTAGGGAAACGTTTAAAGCCGGCGCACCGGCTGAAAATTCCGCCGGTCTCCTGGTCACGCTCACTCTCTCGCGTCTACCTCCAGCTTTCACGGACGCAGATCCCCTCCCCCCCCCCCCCGCGCCTGCCCCCGGGCTGCGACTGGGCCACCACGACCTCCATATCCGGCGGCCACGCCATGGCTGCCTGCCGCCATGGCCAGATCTATCCCCTACCTCCAGCCTTCACGCGGGTGCATCCACTCCCCTCCCCCTCCTCCCCCCCCCCCCGGGGCTGCGGCCGGACCACGACCTCCATCGCCGGCGTCTAGGCACTCCCTCGCCGGCCGCCATGGCTGCCTGTCGCCATGGCTGGATGCACTCGCGTATACTAGTGTTGCAACCGTCACCTAGAACAGCTTCAACAGCTGTTGTTAAAAGCTTCAACCATAGACAGAAAAGCTTCAATGGAATTGCGCAGCAAAGAGAAGCTGCAACCGTTGTTGGTTTTTGTTACTACTAGCGAAGTTTTTTGCTACATCCATCAGGTGGAGCTGCGACCTCGCGACGATGACAACGATGATTTTTGCTGCAACCGTAGTAGATTTTTGCTACTACCGCTGAAGTTTTTGCGACATCCATGTAAGGAAGAGTTGCGACCTCGTGAAGACGGCGACGGTGTTTGATTTTTGCTGCATCCGTAGTTTATTTTTGCTACTACCGGTGAAGTTTTTTGCTACATCCATTCAACGGCGTTGATTCACTGGTGGTCGTCGCCGACGCAATTTTGTGCAGCGAGCGGCGAGGGGCGGCGATGGAGCTACCACCAGAGGGGAGCTATAGCCGTTGTCGGTGGAGCTGCAACCGCAGACGCAGCTGTTGCATGGATTGAGATAGTTTTTGACTACATCCATTCAACGGCGAGAACGGTTAGCGAGGTGGGGACCGACCACGAGGACGGCCGGCGAGGGTGGGGCCCAACCACAAGGACTGCCGGCGACGAGGACGGCCATTGGAGGGGACTGCAGGTGCGGCGACAAGGATCTTGAGCGGGAGTTGCATATCCAGCCCGAGGAAGAAGAGGACGTGGGCAAATCGTTTTTCTTTTTTTGCCCAGATCCATTGGCCAAGCGGCTCGCATCAAACGGCTGGGGCGGGACCGGCCGAAACTTTCGGCCGGTGCACCGGCGCCTAGTGTTCGCCAATAACCTAACACGTCATAAGTAAAACATCGCTTATGTACTCTGATCGATGTACTCCGTCATAAGTTTTTCCAGACGGGGGGAGTACGTAATGAAATTTGGCACATGCAGAACTGGCGAGCAAAATTTTGAGTCGGGCCATGCATATAAGCGTATACCTCGCATCCTGCACACACTGCATGCGTAATTATCGATGCATACGCGCGCGCCATGTTCCGCGGAAATCTAAGATGAACAGCCCATGCCTCAACATAATCGAGCAACTAGTACAAGGTAATCCTCATCACACGGACCAAATATTAACACCGAGATATACTCTCTTCATCCAAAAAATTCTTGTCGAAGAAATAAATCCTAGCCCTAACTCAGACAGCCTTGATGGCTCTCCTCTCTCCCCTCTCCCCCTTCCCCTCTGGCATCGACGGCGTCGGGCTCACTCCCCCTCCCCATCTCCGGCGTCCTTGCACCGCCTCCGCGTGGCCTCGTCCCCCCTCCCCATCTCCGGCGTCCTCGCGTCGCCTCCGTGCGGCCTTGTCCCCTGCCTCCTCCCCGCCGTCCTCTTCTCGCTCTGTCCTTCGCGACCCTTTCCCCTCCAACAGATTTTGGGCGCTTGGCGCTGAGGCCTCGGATTCTGATTACGATTCCCCCCTTCCCCTTCCCGTCCAGCGCCGCCATGCGGCCTGCCCGTCGTTTCGGCTCCGGGTCGGCGTTGTAAGTTCGCGCCTGGTGGGTGCGGGCGTCCTGTCCCCGCTGCGTTGGTCGTGGATGGCTGGACGCGTGTGTCCCGTGGGCGCCGTCGTGCTCCTGTTCCGTCTCCGGCTCGTGGCATCCTTCGCCCTGGCCAGTGTGTCGCGTCGGCGTCGGTCCCGCTCTCTCCCTCCTGTTCTCCGGCTTCTTCTACTGTTAGGGCTCCATCCGTGGGCTCGTCGGTGCCGTCGGTGCCCTCGTCGGCGGCGGCTGGGGTGCCTGTAACCCTAGATCTGGCACTGCCTTATGTGGGGGTGCCTGATCCTGGGCCACGTGTTTCTGCGCCGTCTGGTGGGCCTGTTGGGCCGGGGCCCCCGCTCCCCCTTGCTAGCGTTTCGGACTTTCCCCCTCCCTCTTGTGGATCTTGGGACGCGGGTGGCCCAGGCCCACCCCCTCGCTCCCCCTTCAGCCCAACCCATCGGCCCCGGCCTAGCGCAGTTGGGGTATATATGGGTGCGGAAGGGCTCGCTCCCCCCTTTCTTAGGGTTTCTTGCCTCCTCCTCTGACCTACGCCGTCGTCGCTTCCCCATCCGTGTTTTCTCCAGATCTGCTCCTCTTCCTCCTCCCCTTTCTCTCTCGTTCTCGGGGGTGGTCTCGATAGACCGCTCGCGCGGGTCCTCCAGCGAGGCCATCTCCGGCCAAAAGCGGTGGCGGGAGGGCTCAGATGAGGGGGAGGCCGATCTGGAGTATGAGGCGGTGCTCCGCTCCAAGCTCCAGGCGGATCGAGCCCGGGCGGAGGGGGCTGCGATGGTGCATGGCGGTCCTCCTTCTCATGGGTCTGGCTTAGTGGCGGTCGGTCCCTCAGCGCCTCTGGGTGGCACTGCATCGCGTGCGGCGGATCCATGGGAGGTGGCGGCTGCGGCTAGTTGGGCTGGACCTGCTGGCCCGACTCCGCGGGCCCCTCCTCTCCGCGGAGCCGCACCCCCAGCGGGGGCTCCGGTGCGGGCTCCCGTGGCTCCTGGGGGGCCAGCTCATTTCGTGCCTCGCGGTTCCTCTGGGGCGCCGGACCGCCACCCCGCCTCTGGTGGCCGGGGATCAGGCTCTGCTTCTGGACCTGCTGGTGATGGTATCCTCCCTCCTCCTCCCCTCGGCCCAGCGCGTATTCTTCCTCCTTCCCATGTGGCCAACCCCACCCTCACCTGTTTCGCATGCCACTGTCCTGGCCATTTCCAATCTCGATGCCAAAATCCCCCTTTCTATCTCATCTGCAGGGAGGACGGCCGTCTTACGGTCGACTGCCAGAATCGCACCAAACCCCCAGCCTTTGTTCAATATGGTCTTGGTCTTCCTGAATGTTCCTTTTTCGCTCTCGACCATGAGATTCCTGTAGTGGTTCCCATTCCTGCTCTCTCGAACTCTGGTATCATTACCGTCAAGGACAAGCTTATCTCCCCCCAGGTTCTTCTCAACGAACTCCGCTTATGGGATGATGGGGGTTGGGATTGGAAGATTCGCCAGCTTTCAAAGTTTGAGTTCGCTGCCTTGTTCCCCTCCAAAGAAAGTTTGCGTATGATTTCTTCATGCTCCAGTTTCACTCTTCCCCTCAACCAACTGGTTATATCTGTCAAGGCTGCCTCCAATGGATCGAAAGCAATATCTTCCCTCACTGAAGTTTGGGTCCTAGTCGATGATGTCCTGCCTTCGCTCCGTTTCGATGCCTTCATCATGGCTTTCGGTGTTCTCATTGGAAAACCTATTGAGGTCGATCCGGAATCCCTGGTTGCCTTGGGCCCTGTGCGTCTGCGCCTGTGGTGTGTGGATCCTCTCTGCATTCGTGGCTCCATCAAAGTTTTTCCCTCTGCTGGTGGTTTTGGTCCCAGGGTCCAAGTCGAGGGTGACGCGGCTCCGGTGTCGCCCCCGCCCCCACCCCCGTGCCTAGCCTCGGACAACGACGACAAGGGTAAGGATGATGATGGCAATGAGCATCGTTTCACCCAGTCGGAATGGGATGGCCTATCTCCTGAAGATCATGACTTGCTCAAGGAGAACGCCCCGATGGGGGTGGAAACAAGGATTCGCTGCTCCCGCTGGGGGGGGGGGGCTGCGGCCTCTGGTGGAGCTAGGGGCACCCCATTCTCTGGTGTGTGCTTCAACCTTACAGCCCGCCCCGCCTCCCCTCCCCTCTCTGGTATTGAAGATCTGGCCCCAACCGGCTCCTTGGCCACGAGAAAGAAGAAGAAGTCGTCTGTCAAAAAGTTCTCCACGCGCAGCAGGGCTTCTGGTGATTCCAAGCAGTCTGCGGCAGGGCTTTGTCGTAGGCTTGATGCTGATCTAGGTGCGGCATCGGGCCCTTTGTCGACGGCAGTTTCGCTGAGCCGTGCCCGCCCCGCGCCGTTGCGTTTGCCTGCTTCCACTGCCCGCAAGAGCGGCCGCATCTCCAACAGCGGCGAGTGGATTGCTGATCGGGCGGCGCGGCGCGCTGTGGCCAGGGATCTGCCTCCCTCAGGTTCTCCTCCATGCTCCCCCCTTTTTTTTCCTGCAGCTTCCCCTATTCGTCTAGTGCTCCCGTCGCAGTCCAATGATCACCTTTTGCATATCTTAGAGGACGTAGGCATATCTTGTGATCCTAGTTTCAGCTCTCCCTCTTCTTTATTGGACATTATCCAGGCAAATGAAGTGGCTCAGGTGGATATTGCAAGGGCCAAGGAGGCCGCCTCAGGGGCTGTCGCCCCACTGGTTGTGGCCGGTGGGGTCGAGGAGGGACCTGAAAGGGTTCAGGTGCCCTCTGTTGCGCCTCGGCGCGGGGCTGGCAAACGATCTAAACCCTGCATCGTCCCAAGCAGGTCGAGTCTCCGCATTAAAAACCTATCTCATCGATGAAGGCCTTGTCTTCGAATATTAGGAGTTTCAGCGCTAGGGGGCGTCGGGACCAGATAAAAGACCTTGTCCGCGCTGAGAATATTGACATCATTGGCCTTGTTGAAACCCTGAAACCTTCCTTCTCCCCAAATAAACTATCTGCTATTGCTGGGATCGATATGTTTGACTGGAATCATGTGGCATCATCTGGGCACTCGGGAGGTATTCTTATTGGCACCAAAAGAGATTTTTTTTTGATTTTGTTGCTTTCGATCATGGCATTTTTTGGGCTAGTACAGTGGTATCTCATCGCTCCCTCAATTCGCTTTTGGAAGTTATGGTTGTTTATGGTCCGGCTGACCACTCTCTCTCTTATATCTTCCTGGATGAAATTTGGAATAAAATTGAGTCTTGTGACCTCCCTTTGCTTATTGGCGGCGACTTTAATTTGATGCACTCCCCTCTGGATAAAAACTCGCCTAACTTTTCTTGGCCGCTTGCTGATGCATTTAATGCTTTCATTCGGGACACTGCTATCCACGAAATACCTAGGGTTGGTGCCCGATATACATGGACAAATAGTTAATCGGCTCCCATTCGATCTGTTCTTGATCGTGTTTTCATCTGCTCAAGGTGGGAATCCCTGCTTCCTCGGGCTTCCCTTCGGGCTCTGCCCATCATGGGGTCTGATCACTCACCTCTGATTCTTGACAATGGGACTCATTCTGTCTCCTTCCCGCATTTTCAGTTCAATGCTTCTTGGATTCTGGTTGAGGGTTTTGTTGACGTGATAGCGAATAACATCTCATGTTTCTTATCTTCCGCTCGTCTCTCTTACGGACCGATGGATGACTGGCACCAATGCTCTTATTTCCTTCGTAAATTTCTTCGTGGATGGGCTAAGAACCACGCTGCTGAGTCGAGGTGTGACAAGGCTCGGCTTGCTGCCCAAATTGGTCTCCTCGATGCTCGCGCCAATGGCCCTGGCCTTTCCCCCTCGGATTGGTAGGCTCGTTATGATTTAGAAGAGGCCCTTTTGGCCCTGCATCATCGGGAGGAAGTGTATTGGAGACAAAGGGGTACCATCAATTGGACTTTAAAAGGCGATTCCCCTACGGCGTACTTCTTCGCCATTGCCAATGGCAGGCGTCGCCGCTGCCTGATCGATAGCTTGCTCATCAACAATGTCAGGGTCTCTAACCAATCCAAGATTATGTTGCACGTGGTCAATTTCTTCTCTTCTCTCCTCTCCGCTAAACCTGAGGTGGGCTTTAGATTGGCCAGTTCCTTCTGGACCTCTCAGGACCAGATTTCGATCGATGATAATGAAGCCTTGCTAATCCCCCTCTTTGACGAGGAGATTTTCCGATACGATTCGTTCTGCCAACTCCAATGCGGTTTCAGGTCCTGATGGTTTCTCCATCCCCTTCTTTAAGCAGTTCTGGCCCAAGTTGAGGGGCCTTGTTCATGCGATCATTCAAGGATTTTGGTTGGGCACCGGTGATATTCTCGGTTGAACTATGCGGTGCTCACTCTTATTCCTAAAGTCAAAGGGGCGGACCTGATCACTCAATTTAGACCTATTGCCATGATCAACAACTTTGCGAAGTCACCAGCTAAAGGCTTTGCTACTAGGCTCTCCCCTATCGTCCATCGTTCTATTAGCCCTTTTCAATCTACTTTCATAAAGGGCAGGTTCATTCTGGATGGTATTCTCTGTCTCCGTGAGATCATTCATGACTTGCGGGTTCGGGGCACCAAAGCAGTGATCCTCAAACTTGACTTTGAAAAAGCTTACGACTCGGTTAGTTGGAAGTTTCTCCGGTAAATGCTTCTTGCTAAGGGTTTTGATGGTGCGGTGGTCCACAGGCTTATGCAGTTGGTCATGGGTGGCCACACTGTTGTGTCGGTTAATGGAAAGATTAGTAATTTCTTCGCCAACGGCAGGGGCCTAAGGCAGGGTGATCCGGCCTCCCCCCCCCTTCTTTTCAACTTTGTCGCAGATACTCTCTCTCTCTCTCATATTCTATCTCGGGCAGTTGTGGCTGGCCACATCAATCCTGTCAGTTCCCACCTTGTTCCTAATGGCATCTCTCACCTTCAATATGCGGATGACACTATCATTATAATCGAATTAAATGAGGCTAGCATTACTCACCTGAAATTCCTGCTCCTCTGCTTCGAAGCTCTCTCTGGCCTTAAAATCAATTTTGCTAAGAGCGAAGTCATTGTTACAGGGGCTTCGGACGCCGATGCTCAAAGAGTTTCTCATCTCCTCAACTGTTCCCTAGGCTCCTTTCCTTTCAAATATCTTGGCCTTCCGATCTCTCCCCACAAATTGCGGGCTAAAGACTTTACTCCGGCTGTCACTAAGGTGGGAAACCCGGTCTTGCCATGGAGAGGTCGTTATAACTCCCAAGCGGGCAAGGTTGCCCTCACCAATACTTGTTTGTCTTCCCTCCCCATGTTCCTAATGGGTTTTTACCTCCTCTCTGGAGGGATCCACGCTGGCTTTGACAAGCATAGGGGTGCTTTCTACTGGAATTCTGCCGACAATAAGCACAAATACAGGATGGTGAATTGGAAATTCATTTGTCGGCCCAAGAACATGGGAGGGTTATGAATCATTAATACGGATGTCATGAACAAGTGCCTCATTCTAAAGTGGTGGTGAAAGATCATGTCCTCCGTGGAGCACCCTCTCTGGCTATCCATTCTCAAGGCCAAATACTTCCCGGACTCAAGCCCCATGTTTGCTTCTTCCACTGATGGCTCCCAGTTCTGGCTCCAACTCGTTAAAGTTCGTGTGGTTTTTCAATCCTTGATCAAGTTTGTAGTTAGAAATGGTAAGTCTACTCGCTTCTGGTTAGATTGGTGGTGCGGGGACTCCACCCTCGCAGTGGCATTCCCGGTCTTATTTTCTTACTGCTCTGATCCGGAGATCTCTATCTTTGAGCTCTCGCTAAATAACTGGGATCTAGACCTCCGTAGAACTCTTTCTCCTGAAGAGTTGGAAGACTGGCATCGCCTTACTGCTTGCTTCCCCATGCTCTCGGACGAAGAAGACTCGGTTGTTTCGCCCCACTCCTCTTCTGGTCGCTTTTCGGTTAAGTCCGCCTACGCTAAACTTATATCTGGCTCCCCTACGTCCAAGTTCAAGTGCATCTGGAGTGCCCATATTCCTCCTAAGATCAAAATTTTCATATGGCAAGCTTTCCGTGGGAAACTTCCCGCGGCTGACCAAATTCGAAGAAGGAACGGTCCGGGTTCTGAGAGATGTGCTTTATGTGGGACCATTGAAAACACCGAGCATATCTTCTTTCATTGCTCTTTGGCTAAGTTTGTTTGGTGTTGTATCCGTTATTGGCTTCAAGTTAATTGGAATCCTTTGTCCTTCGAGGACTTGCGGCGTCTGTCCGGTGGCTTATCTGGAGTGTCTAAAAGGGTTTTTTGGGTTGGGTTTGCAGCGATTTGTTGGTCGTTGTGGACTAGTAGAAACAAGTTTACTATTGAACTTACCTTCCCGGCTAACCCTGTGAGCTGCTTATTTAAATCTGGTATATTTCTGCAGCAGTGGGGATTATTGATTAAGGAAGCGGACCTCGAGGCTTTTGACGCTATGGTATCCAAGATTCGGTCTACGGCTTCCTCCTTGTCGCGACGGAATCGGGCGGCGCCTTAATTAGTTCCCTTCTCCCTGTCTTTTGAGACCTCGCATGCGTGCCATGATTGGCTAGGTAGCCATGTATGCGAACCTTCGTAGCTGTTGCTTTGCTACTGTGTTGGATTGGTGGTTGGTTGTGTTACTCTGCCGGGTGACTTTATTTATAAAGTCGGGCGTATGCCTTTTCTCTAAAAAAAATAAAAATAAATGTTTGTATAACTAAAATATGTCTAAATACATTCATTTTTTCTACAAATATTTTTAGATGGAGGGAATACATTATTGTGCAGGCAGTATCATGTCAGACATGCATATGGACCGATCTCGAGCTGCAGGGGCATGATGCCAGCATGCATTGCGCAGATGCAGTCATGCACCTTTGTGGTGGCAAAAACTGCATGCAGTACGATTTTGTATTGTGATAGGAGTTTTCACGTGTATTCATCTTTTTTATTGAGAAAATATTCAAGTGCATTCATATAACAATACCAAAGATTTATTCGAGCAAATCCAGTATATGTACCGATCAATCAGTTCTACGGCAACAAGGGCAAATTCGAGCCCACAACAGCAGACCACTGTCGTGTGACTCTTGCCATAACCAGGGCGACTCTTCCCGCAGGAGTTATATCTCACTTATAGCCAGATGAATGCTCTCCTCCCCGTTTGTCCCTGAGCACTACAGTGATGGGTCGGCCCATTCTCGCGCGTTGATTCGTTAGCTCGCTGTCGCTGGCTGATTTGGTTTTGCTCCTTCGCTTTAGTTTTTTCTTTTTCATTTTTGTATTTTTCTTGGTTATTATTTTTGATAAACTTCTTCTCCCTTATTCATTCATAAGTAAAGTAGCATCGTTTACAAGTAAAGGGATAACCTCATCAGGGGTGTTATCCATCCAAACACTCGGAG
The DNA here is from genome assembly GCA_021437245.1 of Aegilops speltoides. Lineage (NCBI taxonomy): Eukaryota > Viridiplantae > Streptophyta > Magnoliopsida > Poales > Poaceae > Aegilops > Aegilops speltoides. The sequence continues at coordinate 285,240,107 of CM038145.1, read as the reverse complement.
AAGAAAATCTAGCTAACCTTGCTAGTTCATGAGCTACTCGATTACGTTCCCTATTACAATGATCATAAATGACATGGAAAAATCTAATGACATGAAATAACAGTCATCTATAATGGATGAAGCGACTGAAGACGAGTAGCCTTGGCTCAACGCATTCACCACCTCGATGCTATCCGAATTCACTTCAATCTTATTGCATCCGACGATATTAGCAAGATTCAAACCAAACCTCACTGCAATTGCTTCTGCTGTGAACGAGTCGAAGCAAAGGTCCATCTTTTCATTACCGGCCGCTATAAATTCCCCCCTATGGTCCCGGATAATTGCTTCTTGGTTATTATTAGTTTTACTTCGGATATTTCTTTTCTTTTATCCTTTTTTCTTCAATTTTCTTTGTTTTTTTCTCAGTTTTCATTGAACTAATTGTTTTTTATTTTTCTTTTTTTTTGTTTTTTCTTTATTTCGTGAATTTCTTCTGTTTTTATTGTGTTCAACAGTTTTATTTGACTTTTATTTTATTTTATTTTTTGACGCACGCCTACCTTTTTTTCAAATACAATGTATATTCGTAGTATACATCAAAAATATTTTTATGCATCTTTAATATTTTTCAGCACATGATTAACTTTTATTAAGATGAGTTCTGATGTCTACATTTTTTTTCATACATCATGTACATTTTTCAGATATATATCAAACTTCATTTTCATAAATCTTCAACATTTCAGATATATAGATTAACTTATTTTTAAAATGTATGTTTTCTAGAACTACATTATTCATGTACATCAAGTACATTTTTATACACATCCGGGATAATTTAAATACATGATTAACAATTTAAGATACAAGGATTAACATTCTTTTAATACAAGTTTTATCACTACTCTGGCCATAGACATTGTACATTTTTTGTATAAATCTAAAACATTTATTATATATATTTAAAACATCTTCTAATTCATGATTAACATTTTTTTGCAAACACATGTTTGTGAACATTAGTGTTTGAATATGTGTAAAACATGTTTTCAAATACGTTTTGAAATATTTTTAAAATTGTATTATAAAATGAAAGTTTCGCCTACATTTTCTAAGTAATGTACAAACATTTTTATGGATATTTAGTATTTGAAAATACATGATTAATATTCATGTTCTTATGTCTACATTTTCATGGATATTTTGTATTTGAAAATACATGATTAATATTCATGTATTTGTAATGCATGTTCTTATGTCTACTTTTTTTATACATCATGTACATTTTTGTAAACATATGAAACATTATTTTTACACAGGTAGAACGTTTCTAAAATACATGATTATGATTTTTTCAACCTATATTTTTGCTGTCCGCATGTTTCATATACATGAACATGTTTTATATGTGTTTAACCATTTTTATATACATGGTTACATTTTTAAACACAATGATTAATATTTGTTTCCATATACATGTTTTAATGTATACTTTGCGTCATACACATTGTACATTTTCCATATACATCTGAAACATTTTTGTATATGGTTAACAAGTTTTTCAAATGCATGATTAACATTTTTTTTCAAACACATGTTTTTCAACATTGTTGTTCAAATATGTGGCAAACCTTTTTTCGTATACGTGTTGAAACATTTTTTATTTAAATCCTATCAACATTTTCTTTAAATTGCACCAACATTTTTTAACATTGCACAATCATTATTTTTAAAACTTAAGTAATTCTTTTGAAATATATTTATATTTTATACATATTTTATAAAATATAACGAAAAGTAAAAAAGGAAATAGCAAAAGGAAAAATGAAATCGCGTGAGCGAACGATAGTAACGAACTAACAAAGAGAACGAAGGAAAAACGAATCGAACGAACAACGCTACTGGGCCGGCCCACTACCATGTCGATCTAGTGAACCGACGGTCTGCCTCGCTAGAGGGGAAACATGCTCACTCCAAATTCTCCCTCGTAGAACTGCTTCGTTCCACTCTGTTGCCCAATACCAAACCCGGGCGACGCGCCGAAGCGGAAAGTAGGCAATTTGCAAAGGCAGCGATGCGACGCCGGAGCTATCTTTCGCCTAATGAAAATTGTATTAGATCTCGCCAATAACACAACGGGTCGGCCCAGTTTTGTACCTCCGCGTGAGTTTATCTGTGGTTCCTATCAATTTTTTCCAGTGGTTTGCATCGGTCGCAACACTCTCACTTTCTCTATTCTTTTTAGCCTTAGCCTCCTAGGGATTGCGCAGTGCAGCCACGTAATATAAGGAACCAGATGAATACATAAGTTAAATGAGCATCCGACACCCAAAAAGTACCTGACTGTTCTTCCTTCAAATATTTTGCCTTTTTCGGCGCTTGACTTTTGATTTTACTCGATGGGTGAGTCTTGCAGTCAAGCTCCTTCTTCGAGTTTTTTTTTTGTTTTTCACTGATTTTCTTCTGTTTTCTGTTTTATTTTCATATTTTAATGTTCTTTCTTTGTTTGTTTTTTGGGTTATTTTTCTAAACACAATTCTAAAAACAATTATACACATACATGTTTTCTTATACATTTGCAACATTTCTTTATACACGTTTACCATTTGTCACACACATGATTAATATTTTGCACATTTTCCCCATACATCTAATAAATTTAATTTTGATTTTACATTTTTAAATACATGATTTACATTTCTCGAATACATAGTTTGAACATTTTTTCAAATACGTGTTAATCATTTTTCAAATACACGTTGAAATAATTTTTTGAATGAGTCGAAACATATAATTAAAGTATTAGAAGATCTTTTTACGTTTTACAAACATTTTTTCAGATCGAACATAATTTCAGAACACACGTTTTTTTTAGAAATGTAGCATACATTTTTCTTTAATGTTACTTTTTTTCCAGATAAATGAACAATTTTTTTCCATGTATAATATTTTGAAAAATGTAACTTGCATTTCTTAAAAGCCCAGATATTTATGAAATCTCTCATAATTTATTTATTGCTGCAAACATATTTTAAAAGTTGAGCAGAATTTTTCTACATGGCATGAATATTTTTCAAATGTTTCAGGAACACTTGAAGAAAATAATTAAATTATTTTTTCATATTATGTGTATTTAGTATTTTTCAAAATATTTTTGAAATGTAGCCGCCACCGTGTGTCGCACGCTGGGCGCACCCGCAGGAGTATGTTTTTTTGTTTTCTGTACGCATTTTTTCGGGTTTTGCTTGGCTTTTCCTAGATTTTCTTCAAAAATATATCCTTTTTGTTCTTTTGTTTCCTCAAGTGAAGCAATGTTGTGCTTCACGGTGAAGGTGAAGCACATAAATTGTGCTTCCCGATGCACTGTGTGAAGCTTAAATTGTGCTTGCCGAAAAGTGAAAAGTAGAGTTGTGCTTCCTTGTGGAGCAAAAAACGGTGTTCCCAAAAACTAACAAGCACAGTTGTGCACCGCGTGAAGCGTAGTTGTGCTTCGATGTGAAGCAAAGACTGTGTTCTCAAAAAGTCAAAACGCACGTTGTTCACCACCTGAAGCATAAACTCTGCTTCCTAAAAAGTGAGAAGCACAGTCATGCTCCGTGTGAAAAAATATGTGCTTCTAAAAAAAGTAAAGCACAAAATGTGCTTCCATGTGAAGCACAGTTGTGCTTTCGGTTTTTGATTTTTCTTGTTTCTGGTTTTTCGATTTGAATTATTTTTTTGGTTTCCTTTTTTCTAGGTTTCCTCTTTTTCGTCTTTGGTTTTTCAGTTTCAGATTATTTTTTAATAAAAAGTTCGTCAAAACTTATTAACATGGAATTAATTTTCAAAGATCTCGACGCAAGAAATGCGATGGTGAAAATGATTCATGATTTGGACGCATGGTTTAAGAGATAATTGTTTAAGAAATGATAAGAAAAAACACAAAACTCTCGAGTTGTGTAAGTGTCACACATACAGTGTACCACTTGTTACTAACAAAGGTGGACATGACCTTTGCATGGGAGTACCCCTTAACTGGTGATTTCACTAGTGGACGTCAAGCATCACCAAGACTACCATAGACCTTCAGCCTACAACGAAGCTCCTCGTAGGATTTATCAGATTAGGGCTACTCGCGGCGGGCGGGGGGGGGAGGGGGGAGGGGGGTGGCCCAAGTGAGTAGCCTTGCGGCGCATGCATGCTCGGGACAAGTACAAACAACCTTTAATGAGTTCGACCGCGCAACCAGACTAGACGGTGCACTCTACACCATTGACTCCGTGTCGCGACTGTAGATATTGTTGTATCCAACCTGCTTCTCAGTTGAAATTATCGCACACTTTTCAGCCGAACTTAAAAATGAACAACGTCGATAAGTATGATGGCAGCCGGGACTCCAAGACTTGGGTCACAGGCTATCTTCTTGCCGTCCAGGTTGCCAATGGCAATGATTGGCACACCCAGTGGCGGATCTACCATTGGGGCGAGCTGGGGCGGCCGCCCCGGGTCTCCGGCGGCGGAGCACCGACCCCCGCTGCCTATCCTTCGTCCGGCCCTCTCAGTTTTCCTCCGGCGGCTAGCAGTTCATGGCGGCTCGGCTGCGTGCGTCTTTCTGTGAAGGGGTGGGTGACTTGAGGTTGAGGGAGGGAGGAATTGGGCTTGGGCTGGAGTCCACAAACTAAGCTGCAGCGATTGGGCCCAGTTTAGATCTCACCAAACGTCCACACACACACAGCCACCAAACTATCAATCATGTTTTCTCAAAAAAAAAACATGTCCTAAAAAATCAAAAAGAAAACCAATCCAGTACTTTGACCAATAAAATGTAGCTTACATGTCACAAAAACTATACCATCCAATTCATATTGAAAAGTAGTTTTCAACTGTGTACTTTTTATGATATATAATTCATATATTATTGATGATTAACTGTCAAAATTTTAATCACAAAAAAAGAATACCATGTAAATAGAGAGTGAGTAGTAATTTCTAAGACACTTTTATGCTTTATCACATGTTTGGTATTTCAATTTATAAATTTTGGTTCAGTAGACTTGCTTTTCATGTCCATTTTTTTTAGATCCAATTGTTCGCCCCCGCAAACTTCGATTCCTGGGTCCGCCACTGGGCACACCGTTAGGCATCTGCCACTCATGTTGAAAGGATCAGCCATGGCATGGTTGATTCCCAGGTTGGCTAGAGACTGGGATGGTCTGTAAGCAGAGTTCCTCGTGAACTTCAAGCACGCCTATGTCTGGCCTGCTGATGTCAGCAACCTGAGTAACTTAAAGTAAGGTAAAAACGAGTTGGTGTGCTGTTACTGGCCACGCTTCCTGAAGAAAAAGAATGAGATAGCCGATTGTGACGATGCGGTGGCCATCGCCGCGTTCAAGTTCGGTGCGTCCCACAAGTTCCAGTCCATAGACTTTGGATATTTCAGGCCCAAGACCATGCTAGCCTTGATGCAGATGCTCTCCAAATTCTATTCCGGGGAGGACTTAATTATGGCTCCCAAGTTAAGGGCGCACGATGGTGATCTGGGCACGTCCAAGATAAAAGGCGAGACCGAAAAGTCTAGGTGGAACCACAAGAATCTCTCCCTAATAATAAAGCACGGATTGGGTCTCCGGGTTCACCGTTACAATACGCTTTCTTCTCATGTCATAATACGCTTTTATGATTTGTGTAGACAAAATCGTAATATAAACGAGGTGGTACTAATTTGGGGTCCACACGTCCTTGTGGAATTTTTCGTTTGTCCGTCGTGATACGCATACCCGATTGGGCCTCTGGCCATCCATCAGGAGCCTGCGTTGTGGCCCAACAACGAAGGTCCTCATGTCAGGTATCGAACAGGCAAAAAATAGGTGCTGATGTCAGGTATTGAACTCACCACCTACCATTGATATTCCTTAGGTAGATCCAACTGATCTAGGTCATGCTTGCGTAAAAAGAACATGTTTCATATGTATTGTATAGTACCACCTCGCCTCTTTGCGTATAACTTCACCAATTTATATATGAGTACAAGTTGAAATCAATAAGCTTCTTGAGAGTAATAAGGAGAGGGAATTATGCGATTAAATTGTCTGAAGCACAACAGACACGCTGCATATTATTGATAAAACACATATAATTTTCCACAAAAAAGATCACACATATAATACAAATGGACTCGATTTTTTTGACAAAAAATTGCAGGTGTCTACTATCCGACTCTATCACGTTGAATGTTAAGAAGACCGTGGTGCAGGATACCTGTTTCAAATACAGCCGGGGCTCCGCTCATTCGTGCTGACACCGTCGTGATAGAGGTCAGAATCATGGATGGCAACGGACGACTTATCAATACCAGGAACCCCATCTTGCTCGTTCTGTCAATCGCATACCTAGCGTCGAGATCACATTTGCACTCACAAAGTTTTCGGGTTTTGCGTGGAAACTGGAATTTCATCAACAGTTCACATTGTTGTGTAACTTTCCTAACTTTCAAAGAAGAACTCCAAAATTCACAGCCAATAGGCCATGCGTTGTCTACCTACTACAACCTTAGCATGGCTAACACATTTTACTACGACCAATCTTAACAAGGTTCATCATCCATTCACCAGGAGGGCCTTGACTTCCTTCACTACTTATAAGTTTAGTCGTTTAACTACACTGTTATCTACTTCACGGTAATTGGTGATTTAGTTAAGTAACGATGTATGCATCAAGTTTGCTAATTGGTGATTTAGTTTGGACTTGGAGGATGCATGAATCAAGTTTAACAGAGACTGGTGTTGAATAGATGTATAAGTTGGCCACCATTTGTGATGGTAGAAAACATTAGAATTGACAACTTGGATGGGTCGGGCGTGCAAGCATTTGTTTCTCCTGTTGCAACCACTTGCACATTTGCTATGAAAAATATATGGAGCGCTCTTGAACATAAGGAAATTTTATCCCGTTGCAACACATGGGCATGTGGCGGACTGAGACGAGGAAGGGGGGAGTAAGTGCAGGCATGAGACGTGTAACAATCTCTCCCGTTGCAACGCACGGGCATTTGTGCTAGTAAACACATAAATGAGGACAATAATAATGAGCAGTTCAACGAGGACTACGCCCCCAAGGGCGGAAAAGGCGGTCTGAAGTAAAAGGTAGTAGTAAAATGGCAAGAAGGGCGACGACGATCGGTTCAACCTTAGACAAGATTAAAGATATGCCTTGTGACCACCATGCTCCGAAGAACTTCGACGACCCTCCAGCCAACCACACAAATCGAAACTGTTGGATCTACAAGTAGAGGACAAACCAATGTTGAGGATATCGCTTATCGTTAGCATCTCGCTCAGCTGGGTTTAGAGATTAATCGGAAATCAGCCAGTTTGTCGATTTTATCAGTAGACTATTAATCGACCATTTTTTGCAAATCCCAAGTTCCCAACACTAAAATACACTATATTCAACACCAGAACAATATTGGACATAAGTGTTAGCTAGATTCTTAGCCTTTGAATCCTTGTATAATGACAAACAAAATAGGAAAAAGATACATATTGCGTAACAAGGTCCACAAAACACAAATAAACATAGTATTTTGCGAACATAGTGCTATGAATAGGACCAATTTATCGGTAGATTCCCGGTAAATCGCTTGTCAAAGCGATAGATCATCCCAAATGATGAATGATGAAGATAAGGCATAATCTTTTCGGTCACCCCAAGAGTAGCGATAAATCGGATGATAAATCGCTGAATCGGAAGATCTTTTGAACAGTGGGACAAAGCAGTCCAAGAAAGACAACGCTGACAACCAAAATCCACCTGATGATGACGATGAGGACGAGCCTCAGGCCGGTGCAGGCATTGGTGAGCAGAAGAAATTTCCCCTACAGGTCAAGAACCTGAACATGATCTATCCATGCCACGCGACAAAAAGGGATCAGAAATGTGCACTCCGAGAGGTTTATGTTGCGAAGCCCCCAATTCCGTGGTACATGCCCTCGTCGGAGATGTTGATCGATCACTGCGACCATCTGACAAGCGTGCACCATGGTGGAAAGGGCGCCCTCATCCTGGACCTAATTATTGGCAGCTACCACCTTGCTACTTGTGATAGGCGTTGGGATTTCACCGAAGAGGAAGGGTGATGTAGTATAGTAGCAGATAGTATTTTCCTCAGTTAAGAACCAAGGTTTATCAAACCAGTAGGAGACTCACGCTAACAAACATCAACAGTAGATGCACACACACAAAACAAATACTTGCACCCAACGAGGGCAAGAGGGTTGTCAATCCCCTTGTACTCGTTAGTTGCAAGAATTAATTCTGGTAATGATAGATAGATAAATTGCAAAAAAAGATAATAAATGACAGCAAAGATATTTAGGGTTTTAGTAAATATAAAATAAATGGACCCCCGGGCCATAGCGTTCACTAGAGGCATCTCTCTCATGAGCATAGCAATGGTGGATAAAATTATTGTTGGGCAATTGATAGAAAATCGCATAGTTGTGATGTTATTCATGGCATGATCAGTATACAGGCATTACGTCCGAGGCAAGTAGACCGACATCCATTTGCATCTACTACTATTACTCAACCCCTCGACTGCTATCTGGCATGCATCTTAAGGTATTAAGTTCATAACAAACAGAGTAATGCTTGGAGCATGAAGACATAATGTAGACAAAGTAAGACCAAACAATATGTTCGAACCCCGCCGTTTTACCCTTAGTAGCAACAGTACAAAACATGCCTCACTACTCCTCCCATCATAGAGTGAGGACAACGCAAGATTGAACTTACTACCAAGAACCTCTCCCACTGGAGATAAATCAATCTACTTGGCCAAAGAAGATAGATAGATCAGAGAGAAACACAAGGCGATAAAATCACACATAATAAAGTTCAGAAAAGATTCAATTACTCTCAGTGAATAATCCGACCATAAACCCACAATTCATCGGATCCCAACAAACACATCGTAAAAAGGATTAGATCGAATCAATCTCCGAAGAGAACATTGTAATTAGAGAGAGAGAGAGAGAGAGAGAGAGAGAGAGAGAGAGAGAGATCGAGCTACTCTATGGACCCATAGGTCATGTGGGAACTACTCACACATCATCATGGAGGCAACAAGGTTGATGAAGATGGCCTTCATGCCTCCGACAGACTACCAGAAAAGGGCTCCAAATGGGATCGTGAAAGAACAGAGGCTTGCGGCGGCGGAAGAATTGTTTCGGGACCTCGCAAGGGGTTTCTGAATATTTGGGAATTTATAGGCCAGGAATTAGAGTAAACGGAGCAACTGGGGGGCCACAAGGGGGCAGGGCGCACCCCCTGCCTTGTCATCTCCTCGTGTGTTGTCTAGACTCCCCCCGAAGGAGAACGAAGACTGGATCCAAACAGATCCACAGAAGACCAACACCTGCCGAATCCCAAGGGATCCAACAAAGACACACCTTCACACGCTCTCTGACGATGCTAGACACACCATCGATCAGGGCAATGATCGGACATGAGAGACATTATTCCTACTAGGGGACATCGTCGCCGCCACACAACCCCAAGCGAGATGCTAAACCAAACAAGAACAAGAGTAGGGTCCCTACCGCCGCCGTGGAGGTGTCCTCCGTACCTTCATGACCCAAAGACCATTGAAGGCAACGCGGACCGGCGAAAGCGCCGACAGGAGAACAAGAAAGTTTAGTCGCGTGAGAGTCGCTTCTTGGAAAGGAGGAAAACTATGCTGATCTTGATAAAAGCTAGAATCACACTTCAATGTTGATTGGTAGTTCCACCTTCCCATGAGACAACCAAAACAGACCTAAACGCAAGTGGAATCGTAGGATTTATCTGGCATCGGTCATGCGTAGAAGTGCTAGGATCCGAACCATTAAAAAATTTCATGATGAAATATGAAAGGATTTTTTTGGAATAGCAGAGGTCTTAAGGACTTGGCTAAAAGAAGGTTTTTACCGGATGCCTCTATAGAACACAAGCTGGATTTTTTGCCCTTTCAGAAACTGGAAGGGACAATTTCACCCTCAATTCTTTAGTTCTCTTTCGGGAGGGTTTGACTTTGATTGGCATTGTCTACCTCCAAGAGGAAGATCCGGTGGGATCTTACTTGGGGTTAATTGTGATTCACTGGAAGTTAGGAATGTAGTAATGGGAGACTTTGCGGTTAAGTTTCGGGTTCGGTCAAAGGTTGATGGGTTTAATTGGGCCTTGGTGGCGGTATATGGAGCAGCGCAACCAGAACTCAAACCAGACTTTTTAGCGGATTTAGTCCGTATTTGTGGTAATGAGCAACTCCCAATCCTGATTGGGGGTGATTTTAACATTATCCGTAGAAGGGAGGAAAAACAATGATAACTTTGACGGCAGATGGTCGTTTATGTTTAATACAATTATTGAAAGTTTAGACCTTCGAGAGATTGAGCTTTCTGGTAGAAAGTTCACTTGGACCAACACATTACCAGTCCCGACCTTTGAGAAGTTGGACCGGGTCCTAGCGAGCGTCGAATGGGAACATAAGTTTCCCCTGGTAACAGTCCAAGCACTCTCTCGTGCAATCTCCAATCATACCCCTCTGTTGGTTGACTCGGGAGAGGCAACACATGTGGGGAACAAGAGTACGTTTACTTTCGAATCAGCGTGGTTTGAAAGAGAAGGGTTTCTGGATCTAATAGCAAGAGAATGTGATAAAGATTCAGGAGGGAGAATGAGTGTTGAGCGATGGCAAAATAAGATCAGGCATTTGAGGCAATTCTTATGGGCCGGGCTAAACATCTGAGTGGGATATATAAGGCGGAGAAGGAAAGGGTCCTTTCGCTTATTCAATCCCTAGATTTAAAAGCCGAGTCCTCCATATTAGATACCAAAGAACTGGAAACTAAAGTGGAGGCGGAGTTAAGATTGAAAGAGCTGCTCCGAGAAGAGGAATTGAAGTGGGCATTGCGAGCTAAAGTTCGCAAAATCGTCCAAGGGGATGATAACACACAATTCTTCCACATGATTGCGAATGGCAAGCACCGAAAGAAGAGAATCTTTTAGCTTGAACAAGATGAGGGAACGATTTTAGGACAGGAGAACCTTAAGGAATATATCACCAATTACTACAGGCAGCTATTTAGGCCTCCTGAGGACAATTTTGTTTCTTTGGATGAGTTGAGGGTTGAGGATGTTCCTCAGCTCGCAGTTGATGAGAACGATATTTTGACAGCTCCTTTTTCGAAGAAAGAGGTGTTTGAAGAAATCTCCCAAATGAAAAATAATAAAGCTCCAAGTCCGGATGGTTTCCCGGCGGAGTTTTATAAAAAGTGCCGACACATCAAGGGGGACTTGCTCCCGATGTTCCAGGATTTTTCTTGGGACAGTTGCAGTTGTTTCACTTGAATTTCGGCACTATGACTCTGCTTCCTAAGAAAACAGAGGCCGTGAGGATTGAGCAATTTAGTCCGATCTGTCTTCTTAACATTAGCTTTAAAATCTTTACCAAAGTTGGGACTAATAGGCTTACACAAATTGCGCATTCTGTGGTGCAGCCGTCTCAAACTGCTTTCATGCCAGACAGGAACATCCTAGAAGGGGTTGTGGTTCTGCATGAAACGCTGCATGAAATCCACACGAAAAAACTAGATGGGGTGGTTTTCAAAGTGTATTTTGAGAAAGCGTACGGCAAGGTAAAGTGGCCATTTCTTCAGCAGGCTTTGCGTATGAAAGGATTCGATCAGGTCTGGAGAGTCCAGGTAGACTCGATCACGCAAAAAGGGAGTGTTGGAATCAGGGTTAATGATGACATAGGTCATTATTTCCAGACTGACAAGGGTTTGCGACAAGGAGATCTGATGTCACCGATTCTGTTCAACATTGTCGTTGACATGTTGACAATCCTAATAGGAAGGGCTAAGTAAGATGGTCAGGTAGGTGGACTCGCCCCTCATTTAGTTGAAGGGGGAGTGTCTATCCTACAGTACGCAGATGATACTATCATCTTTATGGAGCATGATTTGGCTAAAGCTAGAAACATGAAGCTAGTTTTATGCTTGTTCGAACAATTATCGAGGTTGAAGATTAACTTCCACAAAAGTAAATTGTTCTATTTTGGAAGAGCTAAAGAAAAACAAAAAACTTACAAAGAATTGTTCGGGTGCGAATTGGGATCTTTACCCTTCACGTATTTGCGTATACCAATCCACCATCGTAAGCTTTATAACAAAGAGTGGAAGTGCATTGAAGATCGATTTGAGAAAAAAATGAGCTGCTGGAAGGGCAAGCTTATATCATACGGAGGACGATTGATTTTGATTAATTCGGTTCTCACAAGTATGCCTATGTTTTTATTGTCTTTTTCCGAAGTACCAGTTCGGGTACGAAAAAGGCTAGATTTCTATCGATCGCACTTCTTCTGGCAGAGCGATGAATTAAAAAGAAAATACAGACTTGCTAAGTGGGATATCATTTGTACGCCGAAAGACCAAGGGGGTCTAGGCATTGAAAATATAGAGGTGAAGAACAAATGTCTTCTCAGCAAGTGGCTGCATAAGTTATCTGTAGAGACGGATGCCACTTGGGCACAGATTCTTCGTAATAAGTACCTCCAGTCCAAAACTTTATCCCAGGTGACGGTAAGACTGACTGATTCGCCTTTTTGGAAGGGACTCATGCGAGTAAAATCAGCCTTTTTCAATAGGACAAAATTTGTAGTTGGAAATGGTACTTCCACAAGATTCTGGGAGGATACATGGATAGGGGAGACACCCCTTGCGATCCAATATCCTTCTCTATATAATATTGTTCAGCGAAGAGACGCTTACGTTGCAACAGTACTACAGTCAAATCCTCTTAATATTCAATTCAGGAGGACGCTAGTGGGACACCGTTGGGAAGCTTGGCTCCATCTTGTGAGAAGATTGATGGATGTCCAAGTCTCTCAACAGCCCGATCAACTACGATGGAAACTAGCTAAGAATGGGGAGTTTTCCGTTAAATCCATGTATTTGGATATTATCAACGCTAGCGTTATTCCTACTTCGAAACATGTTTGGAAAGTCAAAGTGCCTTTAAAAATCAAAGTGTTTATGTGGTTTGTCCACAAACAGGTCATCTTAACTAAAGACAATTTGAATTTGGCGAAACACAATTGGTTGGGTTCTAAAAGATGTAGTTTTTGTGATAGTGATGAATCAATCAGACACCTCTTTCTCGATTGCCCTCTGGCAATGATTTTATGGAGGTCGGTCCACATAGCTTTTAATATATCTCCTCTGAATTCCATCAACACGTTATTTGAGACGTGGTTAGATGGGATTGACGTAGTACAACGAGACATATTCGTGTAGGAGTATGTGCTTTCCTATGGGCAATTTGGAATTGTAGAAACGATTTGTTTTTTAACAGAACAACAAATATTCATTTCTTGCAGGTTATCTTCAGGGCCACTACACTCATCCGTATGTGGTCGCTACTCACTCCGACGGAGGCCGGGGAGCATTTGGTTACTGGATCTATCCGATGAGAGACGGTAGTTCGGACTATCTTCAACCGGTTTGGATGGCGGTCATGTAATATGATAGGTGTTTAGTTTTCTATCTGTTTTATTTGCCTGCCGGTTGAGGCTGTCCCGTTTTTTGCTTTCGTGCTCTGTGTTGAGCTCAGCTTCTTTTGTTTGAGACTACGAGACATTTGTTGGATTTTTTTTCTTATTAATAATATGGTCGTATGCATCTTTCTGATGCAGAGGCCGGCGCAAACCCCCTTTTCGGAAAAAAATGAGAGATAAAAAGGCAGAGGGCAAAGAAAGCCAGTCAATACTCATAGACCCGACAGTAAGGGCCTCTCCAACGCAGACCCTCAAACCGCCCCAAGCCGTCCAGATCAGGCTGTCCGGACGTGTTTTGCCATCCAACAGGGACCTGTATCTGTCCCCCAGTCGGTCCGGATGTCTGAAATCCTGCAAATCGAAACCAAACAAAGGGGGCTTTGCGAGAGTTAGTACATCCACATAACAAACCAAAAACCGCCACATACTCTCTCATCTTCGCCCGAATGGCGGAAGCCACTAGCTGTTGTGTTTAGCGGAAAATTAGTTTAGTGTTTTGGCGGAAGGCTTTAAAACCCTTTAGCGGAAGCCACTTTGTTTCATTTTCCTCTTAAATGCTTGGTGCAGACTGCAGAAAGCTACTAATTCATGCATTAGTATTTGATGAAAGGCTTGCGCCAACACTTGGTGAAGGCTTTCGCCAACACTTGAACACTTGGATTAGTAGCTTCCACCACTTGATGAAAGGCTTTCGCCAAAACATGCCACTTTTTCCTCAAGTGCTTGGTAAAATGAGAGTTTGGTGAAACAAAGCTACTAATCACACGTTAGTACTCCCTCTGTTCCTAAATAATTGTCTTTCTAGAGATTTTAACAAGTGACTACATACGGAATAAAATGAGTGAATCTACACTCTAAAACATGTCTACATACATCCGTATGTTGTAGTCCATTTGAGATGGCTAGAAAGACAATTATTTTGGAACGGAGGGAGTATTATAATGATTAATGCATGATTCGGCAGAATGGAGTCTTTTTTAAGTTTAATAAAAACGTGCATTTGAGTAATAGCGATGGATGACCGGCTTTTGTATCAATGTTCAGACACCTGTCCGGACTGGTTCACGGATGGATGCCATGCGATGTCCGGTTTACGATCAGCGTTGGAGATGTGCCTTAACGGCACATGGGCCCATGGACGTGGCCTCTTGCATGGCGATTGATTGCACTGGCAGAGACCAGCGGCCATCTACCTGACCCAGGCGTTTTCTTTGACCTCTGCTACGCCTACTACTTCAGTACTCCTGGCCTACACCGCACCTGGACACAGTGTTTAGGCAATGAAATGAATTGCACCTGCACTGCATGCACACCAAACAACTACCCCCTCAGAAAATATTTTTCAAAGAACACACATATGGTACGTAGTACTACGCCATCACAACCACACACCGATGCCATCACTGCGAGTCCATACACATGCACATGTGCGCTACGCATCACGTACACACATTACACTACATCACAAAAGCGTCGCGTACAATTCGTTCAGTGCACATATTCGATCAATGGCGATCGATGAATTGAGAATGATGATCGCCGGCGTTCGTATATATGAAGCCGCAGCACTGCACTAGTATCTTTTGAGCTCGCCGGCGTAGGGCGTGTCGACGGAGCCGACCCAGAGCGTGCCGTTCCGTTCGCCCACCTCGCTCACCGTCTCGAAGCTGAACCCGCCAAGCGCCTCCTCCACGGCGCCGTCGCGGCCCACCCTCACGGCCACCGTCGGCGCGGCGACGCCGTCGTCGCCACCGTGAGTCAGCGCCACCCAGTACCCGCCCCGCCCGTCCGAGCGCACGTTGTCCGGGAACCCCGGCAGCTCCGCGAACGTCTCGTTCGTGCCGGCCATGGGCCCGCGCACCCAGTACCGGCGGAGCTCGGACAGCGCCGTGTGCGATACCACGACGTGCGACCCGTCCGCGCTGACGGCCACGCCGTTCGGGTAGGACAGGTCGGCGTGGAGCACGGTGACGCGGCGCGTCCGCGGGTCGTACCGGAGCAGCCGCCCAGTCTCGTCGCCCAGGGCCACCACCAGTAGGTACTCGCTGCGATGTACACCATGGAGGCCGTCATGCATAGGCCCTCTATAAAAGGTAGAGTATACTGCATCGTAATAACTTTGCAAAAGCAAGACAAAATTAACTAACAGCCTGGTCAATCAAGTACTTCCTTTTTGTCTCAAATTGATAAAATATATTTTAGTACTACTACTCCCTCCGATTCCATACTAATTGACGCTGCTTTGCTTTAGTATAACTTGCATCGGAGAGGGTATATATATTCGTAAATATTGACGTAATTTTCTGCTTTGGTCAAATATAAATCAAGATTTATATGTACCTCCTTCGGTATGTGCTGCTGCTGTCCGTGAAGTAGACGTCGCCGGTCTTCTGGTCGACGTCCAGGCCGTTGAGGAAGTTGAAGGGCACGCCGCCGGCTTCCGTCGCCACCACCTGCGCCAGCCCACCGCGCGCCGGCACCCTCATCAGCCCCAGGTATGCGTCGGCGACGTACAGGTCGCCGGACTTGTGGTGGAACTGCAGCCCCAGCGGGCGGCCACACACGCTTTCTGGCACCACCAGTTTCTTCTTCGGCGCGCACATCCCCACGCTCCTGTAAAAGACACCAGCTCACACAGGGTGTTCAAAGGTTATAATCGGTACGTACGTGCATGGATGCACAGGATGGATGCTTGCTTGTGTCTGGAGTTGTACGCGAACTCGGTCCAGCCGAGGCGGCGGCCGCGCCACTTGAAGACGCGGCCATCGGAGACGCCGGCGTATGGCCCACCGCCGCGGCGGTCGAAGGCAAGGCTCTCCGGGCCGGCCACCGGCTGCGGGAGCGTCATGAGGGCGAGGCCGGGGTCCATGGACTGGGTCTCGTAGGATGACTTGGCAGCGGGCGAGGCGGCGGATGCCACTGCCATGAGAGGCAAAACGAGAAGCACTACAAGAAAGGAAGCCGCATACAAGGGCAGACAAGAGTACGCCATGGCCTCAGTCGCGTCGTCTTCCCTCTGCGTGCACTGGCAGCGACGAGCTACTTGCTAGCTAGCGCGTCTAGCTCCCCCTTCTGAGTGCGGTAGTGGCGGTGCATTTATAGAGAGTTCGCCCTACAAAATAGTAGTACTCCCACCCAGACCAAATGAAAGCTTTTTTTTTTAACATGAGTACATACACGAGCGCTCATATACACGCGCATACACTCACCCCTATGAACGCAAATACGCATAACCTACCCCTATAAGCACCTCTGATTTACGAAGTCACCGTAGGCGCCTCGTCGTCGACGGGAACGTCTCCTTCCACTGAATGCGCATCGCCGGAAATCCTGAAATAAATTCAGAAATAAATGCGAGCACCACGATTTGAATCCTGGTGGGCCGGGGATACCACAGTCCCTCTAACCATCCAACCACGGGTTGGTTCGCAGACCAAATGAAAGCTGGTTGATAGGAGTGAGGGCATCTTCAACCCGGATCACCGAACGAACGTCATCAAATGTCCGCGGACACATCCAGATAGGTTTGTGGACACCTTCACCATTCAATCATGTACCTCAAATTCGAACTGTGAGATATGACTGAAAGTGAGCCAATTTAACCATCCCGAAGAGCTTCCTCAGTTTGAGGACGATTTGTGAGATTTTGGGTGCCCAGACAAGACCATACCGACTTAATGAATCACGTTGGATGGTTAAAAGTGTCCGAACCATCCAGTCCAAACATTTGCATGTGTTTTGTAATCCGCGTTGACAATGCCCTGAAACTTGTGGCCGTCTTCATGTTTCAAGCTCCTAGATTCCAGTTAGAGCCTAGATATATTTGGTAGACCTAGAATATGCAATACATACACAACAAACTCCAAACATTAGTTAATTTTCACTATCATTATAGTTTATGAACTTTTTTTTTGAAACAAGGCAAAAGACTTGCCATTTTCATTTAATAAGAAGAGGTTTCAGAACAGACATCGCCAAGCGGCGGAAAAGCAAAACAATTACTCTTGCGGCATTACATTAAGCAAATGCTTAGCGCCCGCAGTGGCCCAAATCGAAACTTCCTCTTTGATGCGTCGCATGACAATCGCCACCGGCGCAGCTTTGCTCCTGAAGACACGAGCATTCCTTTCATTCAATATCTCCCATCCCACAAGAAGTATCAGAGAGAACCGCATCCCACCAAGATTTCACCGAATCGAACAGAAGCCACGGAGCCGTGGGGATAGCAAGCCCGAGCCATGAGAAGACCGCATTCCAAATCCGAACAGAGAAACGACACTTGAAGATTAGGTGTGCTGCAGATTCTTGCACCTGACTGCAGAGTGGGCATTTGTCACAATTTGGCCATCCTCTCCTCTGAAGCCTATCAGCCGTCCAAACTCTGTTGTGGATAACGAGCCACGCGAAAAATTTGCATTTGCGGGGGAGCCCACGCCTTCCAAACCGCAGCAGCCAAACTTGAGAGCGGGAGGTCATGAAACTGTGCCAAATAAGCAGACTTTGCAGAGTACTGCCCATCATTGGTTGACTTCCACAATATGGAGTCCTGGACACCCGGCTGAATGGCCATAGTCGCTAGCTTCTCCCAAAGGGCCAAGAATTGTTGAAGGTGTTCTAGAGTGAGGCCAGCGTCAATGTTGATTTGTGCTATCCAGTGCCCATCCCTTAAGGCCGTGGCAACCGTAACACCTTTCTTGCGTGAAATATCGAAAATCTTTGGCGCAATATCTTTGGGCCTAACGCCCTGAAGCCAAGAAGATTCCCAGAAGGAAGCCTTCTGCCCATCGCCGATCTTGACCTCAGTCAAGACCGTGAAAAGGTCGCGGTCGGAAGTCGTGCAAGGCGTCCCCAATCCACACCACACACGAGGTGGGTCATTCCACTCAAGCCATAGCCACCTCAGCCGGAGGGCGGCAGCAAACTTGCGAAGGTGCAAAATGCCAAGGCCCCCATACTCCTTTGGCTTGCAGACATGCTCCCAATTAATCTTGCACTTGCCGCCACTAACCGAGTCAGATCCTGCCCAGAGGTAGGCACGCCGCAACTTGTCAATCGCTTTTAGAACCTCCACCGGGATGTCGAGCGGCGTGATGTGATAAATGGCCACCGCCGTAAGGACTGCCTTCACCAAGGTCATACGACCCGCAATAGCAACGTGCCTTCCTCTCCAAGGTGCCAATTTGCCCGCAGCCTTGTCTTCCAAAGGTTGGAGATGCACCCTCTTAATTCTTTTGACCGCGAGGGGGAGCCCAAGATAGCGGATCGTGAAGGAGGCGCGGCAAGCCGGGAAAGACTGGAGAACATCATCTAGGTCCACATTGGCACATCTGATGGGTACCACAGAACTTTTGGTGCAGTTTGTGGAGAGGCCAGTAGATTCACCGAAGGAGGAAAGTATGTTGGTAAGGTATTGGACATCCTCCTTAATGGGGGCACAGAAAATGGCAGCGTCGTCAGCATAGAGCGAGGCACGAATTCTCCCCGGTTGTCTCTCGGGCAAGGGATGTAGCTTTCCTTGGGTTGTGGCCTTGCTGAGAATATGATGTAGGGGGTCTATGGCAAGCATGAAGAGGAGCGGTGAAAACGGATCCCCCTGCCTGAGACCCTGATCGTGTTTGATTGGGTCACCAGCAATACCATTTAGCAACACTCTAGAGGACGTGGAGGAAAGAAGTGCCGAGACCCAGTCACGAAAGCGGGTAGGGAAGCCATGATGATTTAGCACCTCCAGCAGGTAGTCCCATCTAACCAAGTTGAAAGCCTTCTTGATGTCTAATTTGAATAGAAGCATAGATTTCTTTGAGCGGTGAAATTTTCTGGACAAATTCCGAACATACATAAAGTTGTCATGGATGCTTCTTTTTTTTATGAAGGCACTTTGCGCAGTGGAGACAATGGCATTCATATGAGGGGCCAGTCTAGTGGCCAGAATTTTGGCAATGAGCTTGGCCACGGCATGAATTAGGCTAATTGGTCTGAAGTCAGATATGTCCTCGGCACCATCCTTCTTGGGAATGAGGGCGATATTCGCCTAATTGAGCCAGTGCAGATTTCCGGCGTTTAGGTTGGAGAAGCTGCTGATCACTAGCATGATATCATCCTTAATAATATTCCAGCAACTCTTGAAGAATTTTCCGGTGAATCCGTTCGGGCCTGGCGCATTGTCAGAAGGAAGAGAAAAGACAGCAGCTCTGACTTCCTCTTCCGAAATGGGATCACACTGTTTTGTCCTGACCCTGTAAGATCTCTTTAAAAAAACACCGAGTACAATATAGATGGATATAGGCACAAAAACCACCATCACACGCGCACACATACATAAACTCGCAGAACATGCTGAAGTTGGAGTTGTGAAACTTCAAAGGATGTTTCGTTCAATATCACACTGAAAGAATATTATAACTTGATGAGATACACGTGGCGCCAAACCATCCAACCATTGTGGTTTTATCCCTGGTGGACCCGGGGTACGAGAGGCGATGCATCCACCATCTTAATCATAAAAAATATGTTTGATTCTCAAACATTTAGTGTATTTCAATCAAATTCTGAAATTTTAGTATATTTGTGACCACTCTACTTAAGAATATTTTGGACATCATTTAATATTCACTTCAATACAGATTGTTTCCTAGACATTATTGATGTGTTCTCTGGGGTATATTGTATCTGATTGTTAGTATATTGTATGTATGCATGTATATGTTATGAAAATATTGTTCAAGAACATTGTAACAGTAACAATATTTTTACTCTCCCCGCGTCTGGGTTTATTTGGTACTCTCGTATTTTGTGTCAATTTTGATCATTAATTTAATTAATAAAAATGAATTATATGCCACAAAAATTACATCATGAGATTCCTCTTTTGAATATAAATCTTATAGTCTACCTTTTTGTGGCATATACATCCAATGTTTTGTTAGTCATACAAATGGTCAACACTTGATCCAAAATTTGAGGGGTTACAAAAGAAGTAGGAGTACTTTACAAACGTAAAGATTTTTCTCATATATGTGGTCAAGAAAGTTGACCGCGGAAAATCAACATGGAATTGAATGACTGGGAGCATACAATACAATAGTGGTGGTACCCAGCGTCCGCCGGATAAAATCACATGTGTATATGTGTACGTAGTGATGGTGTAAATCTACGTCGTGTACATTATTCAAATCATTACCAACTTTCTGAAGCTAATAATATACTCTATTTAGTACTTGTTCATATCTAGGTAGGTGTACAAGCTAGCGTTAGCGCACTTCCCGTGGGTCCATTCCATGTCGTATATTCGTATGTGTAGTTAATTATTTGTCCACGCGAGAGCATGTGGTCGTCAACATCCATGTTACCATCACATTTATTTGAAATTATTCTCACAGGAAAGAAACATACAGTATTTCAGAAAATGGAAACAGAGTGCAAACTATCTTCATGCGTGAGTAGTAAACATCACGGCAGAAGCACCTGCCACTGCCAGAGTACGAATTAAAATACGAGAAACAGACATATCACCATACGGGCGGCAATTAAATGACCGAGGCCGATATATAGGACGACAAGTCGAGATGTATCATCAAACGAAACAAGTTGCAGCTAGCAGCAATTGAACCACTAGGCCATGTCACGTCAAGCCTGCACAGATTGCCGGCAGCGGTTAGAATTAATGGAGTCAATGAACATGAAGCCACTTGATGGTATTATGATGTGGTACGACTTTACATGTATATCAATAAATCAAAAGAAGAAGAAAATACCAGTTGGCTGAGAGCGGCATTTTGGAGGTGCACCTGAGTGAACATTAAATTTTAAAAAAGATACAAATACTACATTTTAAAAATCTGAATTTTTTACACATCAAAGATGAGAGACTTTTCAAGATTTTTGCAATTTTTGTGTTGAGATGGCATCCAAGGAGCTTGGTAAAAAACAGAGCTTAAAAAATATCCAAAGCTGAGACAAAATCCGAACTTTGATTTATTTTTTTTGGAGCGAGCTCCTCGGATGGCACCTCATAGTAAAACTTTGCAACCACCTACTCACAGAATCCAACTAGATGGAAAGTATTTTTAGACGCTTCTTCACGGCGAGAACCGCCCTCGCCTCCACGTCCTCCTGTAAGGACTCGAAGGAGGACCATCTGGAGCTCCTCATACTCTAGAACGGTGTGGTAGAGGGCCACGCCTCGATTTGAGCCTCCGTCGCCAGATCCTGCTGCATCGCCACCTCGCCCACCAAATCGATGTCCCACAACAAGGACGGAGGCGGCAAGGGCGTGGGGGGCGGCGGCGGTGAACCATCCGGAGAAGAGGTCGATTGGGGCCGGCTCCGGTGAGGGCGTCGGGGATGGCGGCGCCAACCCAGCCGGAGAAGAGGTTGGGGTCGTCTGTACGGTTTGAAGCTGGCGAACGATGGCCAGCTGCCCGCCAGGTGCGAGAGTGTGGTTGGGGGATAAAATGGGGGAGGCCGGAGGCGCCGGAGGGAGAGGATATTTGTGTGGAGGGAGAGCTAGTGGATAAGACTGATGGGGATTATTTAAAGAGCCCCACTCTCCCTCCTTTGGGTCGGGCCACATTTGTGGCGCGGACCTAGTACAAAACGCCACTGCTACCATTCACTCGTGGCGCTGGGACAAAGTTACACATCGCTGATAATTTTTGTGTACTTGTGAGAACTAAAGAATGATCTTTTAAATTAGATGAAGAAATGGCTAAGTTGTTTATTAACTCCTTAAAGTGCAAAAGGGGCACTTTCCATCTACATATCTTGTGCTGCCACTGGGCTTAAGTAAACCAACTGTGGAACAATGTCTGCCTTTGGCTAGAAGAATTGCAAAGAAACAGATGGGTCTGGCCTCTTTTATGACACAAGCTAGCAAATTACTTCTTGTCAAGTCCATCTTTGCCTCCTTGCCAGTAATCTTCATGTGTTGTCCTGACTTGAATGAAACCATAAAAAACAGATTATCATAGGCCAGCCATGGTTGCTTGGAGTATGGTCTGGAGGCCCAAAAATCAAGGAGGGCTAGGAATTGCAAATTTGAGTGTTCAAAACAAGGCCCTACTCCTAAAGAATTTACAAAAACTCTTTAACAGAGATGACATTCCTAATCTTGTATGCGAATCTTATTATGCTAATGACCAGCTGCCTGGTGAGTAGTTGGTTGGCTCTTTTTTGTGGAAGGCTAATCTTATATTGGTGGGTCTATATAAATATTTGGCCAGATGCTACTTAGGAGAAGGAAAATCTGTATTTTTGGACTGATCTTTGGGCATCAGATTGTTTGATGCGCTGCTTCCCACATTTATGATCCTAGAATATAGGATTCGGTGGAAAACTCATATGTATGTGTGGAATGATAAATGGTAAAAATAAAAGGTTCCTATTCTTGCCTCTAGGATTAGCTCAAGTGTTGTTTGTGATCATGTTTTTCATATCTTAGAATATCGCTAAGTGTAAGATAGTCCTAAAACAACATTGAGATCATGACGTTGGAAGAACGATCATATTGAATCGAACCAAACTTGTCTGTTATGAATTCAATTTATATTGTCTGTAATCAATTGTAATAACATGGAGTGTTAACATGTGATTTTTCTCCTTGGACCATGAGAGTATCTTAGTCACTTCTTATCGTTAGATGGACTTTGGGATTGCTCAAACGTCACCTATAACACAGTGATCATAACGATAACTTACAGGCTCATCAAAAAGTTTGACAAGGGACTAGATAGCTCAAGAGTGGGATTTGCTCCTCCGACGATGGAGAGATATTCTTAGGGCCCTCTCCATGTGACGGCATCCATCATCGTCTGCCCAGAAAAAGGTGACTACGGGGATGCAGGAACACGAAGACGAGAAAGAATAATAAAACTAGTAATGAGAATAATGGTATAGTGAGCATGTGATGACTCAGGAGGATATCGATGCATCGTGGGTTGTTTGAAGTATCGCAAAGCAAAGGGAACATCACATGATAACTAAAGGTTCAATCAAATATCATTCATTTACTCATAGCGATCGACATGGACGTCCACGGTTCCGCTGTCGGTCATTGAACGAAGGGGCTTCGTTCATGTATATGAGTTACCGAACCTACGTGGTCACAAGCTTAAGAAATCATGATCTACTGAGTGTCAGCAGGATGGGAGTGATGAGAATATATTTGTGCAATTGTTTCATAAATATTCAGAATAATTTCGAGAGGACATGGAAGCTTTTCGGGGTCACTAGAAGGGCTTGAGAGAGTATCGGGTAATACCAGTTATTACCGATAATTAATATATATAGGTGGAAATTTTTTCAGTGTTGTTAAATTACTCCCTCATTTTCCAAAAAGTCAAACTTCTCTTAGTTTGACCAAGTTTATAGACAAAAATATCAATATCTAGAATACCAAATCATTATCACTAGATTCATCATGAACTATATTTTTACATTTTATATATTTAGTATTATAAATCTTTATATATTTTGCTGTAAAGTTGGTCAAACATAGACAACAGTTGACTTTTTGAAAAACTAATACACCTTATATTTAGGAATGGAGGGAGTATATATAAACAGGTCCGAAAATATTTAGAAATTAGAACACTAATTTAATATCAATGGGCCTTAAAAGTCCAAACTAGAGAGGAAACTTGCGCCAACTTGGCCCAAGTGGAGGAGCCCCCCCCCCCTATGGAAGGGGGAGGCCAAATTGGACTAGGGGACTCCTCCCCCTTGGCTGGCGCCCCAAGGAGGGACTTTCCCTCCTTGGTGGCTGCCCTTTCCCTCTCGTCTAACCTATATATATGAGGTTTTTTGCTCTATTAGACAGACAAGTTTTGGAGCCTCCTCTAGTTCATCTAGCCCTAGTTCTAGCTGGTCCTAGTTGACTAATTAGAGCTTTGTCTAGTTCCTCTAATCCTCATAATTAGAACCCCAATGTGGTTCTAATCTTCTTCCTCTAATTCTCGAGTGACGGTTTGCTCAGGACGGCGAAGCGCTGCCGGATCGTGAAGGTTGCATGCTTGCAACCAAGTAGAGAGGTCGTGCTTTCGATCTTTCATTCGAGGGGTTGTTCGTGGGTGGTTGATACGTATCCAACGTATCTATGATTTTTTATTGTTCCATGCTATTATATTATCAATCTTGTATGTTTTATATGCATTAATATGCTATTTTATATCATTTTTGGGACTAACCTATTAACCTAGTGCCCAGTGCCAGTTGATGTTTTCCTTGTTTTTGTCTTCTACAGAAAATCTATACCAAACGGAGTCCAAATGGAATAAAACTTCATGATGATTTTTATTGGACCAAAAGACAATCACAAAGCTTCGGGAGGAGGCCAGATGACCCATGAGGGGGCCACAAACCTAGGGGGCGCCCCTAGTCTTGTGGGCCCCCCGGGCTCTCCAAACCCTAATCTCAGCCTTATAAATACCCAAATATCCCCCTTACGTCAGAGGACACACCAAAAATACTTTCCCGCCGCCGCAAGCATCCGTTCTTGTGAGATCCCATCTTGGGGCCTTTTTCGGTACTCCGTCGGAGGGGGATTCGATTACGGAGGGCTTCTACATCAACCGTGCTGCCCTTCCGATGATGTGTGAGTAGTTTACCACTGACCTACGGGTTTATAGCTAGGAGCCAGATAACTTCTTCTCTCTCTTTGATCTTCAATACAATGCTCTCCTCGATGTTCTTGGAGTTCTATCCGATGTAATTTTCTTTTGCGGTGTGTTTGTTGAGATCCGATGAATTGTGGATTTATGATCAAAGTATCTATGAATATTATTTGAGTCTTCTCTGAACTCTTTTATGCATGCTTAAGATAGCTTTGTATTTCTCTCCGACCTATTGATCTGGTTTGGCCAACTAGATTGATTTATGTTGCAATGGGAGAGGTGCTTTGTGATGGGTTCAATCTTGCGGTGTCCTCACCCAGTGACAGAAGGGGTAGCGAGGCACGTATTTGTATTGTTGCCATTAAGTATAAAAAGATGGGGTTTATCATATTTCTTGAGTTTATCCCTCTACTTCATGCTATCTTGCTTAAGGCGTTACTCCGTTCTTGTTAAGTTAATACACTAGATGCATGTTGGATATCGGTTGATGTGTGGAGTAATAGTACTAGATGCAGGCAGGAGTCGGTCTACTTGTCATGGACGTGATGCCTATATTCATGATCATTGCCTTGGATATCGTCATAACTTTGCGCTTTTATATCAATTGCTCAACAGTAATTTGTTTACCCATCGTATGTGTTCTTTCAAGAGAGAAGCCTCTAGTGAAAACTATGGCCCCTAGATCTATTTACCATCATATATTTTCAGATCTATAAAACCAAAAATACAAAAATATCTTATTGCACTTTATTTATATTTACTTTATTTTGCACTTTTACTTATCTTTTATACCTATCTCTATCAGATATCACTATTGCTAGTGACCGTGAAGGGATTGACAACCTCTTTTTCACTTTGTGTGCAAGTGTTTGTTAGTTTGTGCAAGTGCAACTATTGGAGACTTGGGTGTCGTCCTACTTGATTGATACCTTGGTTCTTAACTGAGGGAAATACTTCTCTACTTTGCTGCATCACCCTTTCCTCTTCAAGGGAAAAATCAACACAAGCTCAAGAAGTAGCAGGAAGAATTTTGGCGTTGTTGTCGAGGAAGTTCTATATCAAGCCTACCAAGTACCTATTATAAAGTCTCATCAATTGCACTTACATTTTTTCCCATTTGCCTCTCGTTTTCATCTTCCCCACTTCTAAAATGTTTTAAGAAAAACACAAAAATATTTTCCTTTTTATTCGCCTTCTTTCCGTTCGTCTTTTTATTTCCTTTTTGTTTTCTTTTGTGATAGATTACTTGCTTGGTTAAGATGTCTCAAGAAAATACCAAGTTGTGTGACTTTTCCAACACTAATAATAATGATTTTATTAGTACTCCGACTGCTCCAGCCACTAGTGCGGAATCTTATGAAATTAATGCCACTTAGTTGAATCTTGTTATGAAAGAACAATTTTTTGATAGCCCTAATGAAGATGTTGCATCCATCTAAATACTTTCGTTGAATTATATGATATGCAAAAGAAAAAAGATGTGGATAATGATATTGTTAAATTGAAGCTATTTCCGTTCTCACTACGAGATCGTGCTAAAACTTGGTTTTCATCTTTGCCTAAAAATAGTATTGATTCATGGGATAAGTGTAAAGATGCTTTTATTTCCAAGTATTTTCCTCCCACTAATATCATCTCCCTTAGGAATGATATAATAAATTTTAAGCAACTTGATCATGAACATGTTGCACAATCTTGGGAGAGGATGAGACTGATGATAAGAAATTTTGCATCTTGAAATCTTTTAGATTCTGCCGCGGGTGGTACTTTTATGGAAATCACATTAGGAGAAGCTACTAAACTCCTAGATAATATTATGGCAAATTACTCTCGATGGCATACCGAAAGATCCTCTACTAGTAAAAAAGTGCATGTTATCGAAGAAATTAATACTTTAAGTGAAAAGATGGATGAAATTATGAAATTGATTGCTAGTAAGAGTGATCTTGTTGATCCCAATGATATGCCTTTGTCTACCTTGATTGAGAATAATAATTAATCTATGGATGTGAATTTTGTTGGTAGGAACAATTTTGGTAATAACGCATATAGAGGCAATTTTAATCCTAGGACTTTTCCTAGTAATTCTCCAATAATTATGGTAATTCCTACAACAATTCTTATGGAAATTATAATAAGATACCTTCTAATCTTGAGAATAATATTAAAAGTTTTATAAGTTCAGAAAAGGTTTTCAATACTATGGTGGAAGAAAAAATGCTCAAGATTGATGATTTGGCTAGGAACGTTGATAGAATTTCTCATGAGATTGATACTTTTAAGATTAGATCTATGCCACCCAAGCTTGATATTAATGAATCTTTGAAAACTATTCGAATCTCTATTGATGAAAGTAAAGATAGAACCGCTAGGGTGCGTGCTAAGAGAGATTTGTTCAAAAAGGCATGTTCTTCCAGTGTTTGCGATACATTTAATGAAGATCTTAAAGTAGTAGGTGTAAGTCTTATTGAATCTTTGTTTGCTAATATAAAAATCTATCAAGATGGGACAGGAGATGAGTCAACTTTAGCTAGAAGGCGTCCCAATAATTTGGAGAGTGATGATCTTAATGATTTTTATTTATAAAAGTGGGATTGGAGAGGTCAAGACTTTAACTAGCGATTAGCCCACTCTTTTGGATTTCAACGACTTTAATTATGATAACTGTTCTTTGATTGATTGTATTTCCTTGTTGCAATTCATGCTTAATTCACCTCATGCTTATAATCAAAATAATGCTTTTACTAAACATATCATTGATGCTATGATGAGATCTTTTGAAGAAAAACTTGAGTTAGAAGTTTCAATCCCTAGAAAGCTTTTTGATGAATGGAAACCTACTATTATGATCAAGATTAAAGATTATATGCAAATCTTTGTGTGATTTGGGTGCTAGCATTTTCACTATTCCAAAAACTTTATGTGATGTGCTAGGTTTCCATAAACTTGATGATTGTTCCTTAAATTTGCACTTAGTGGATTCCACTATTAAGAAACCTATGGGAAGGATTAATGATGTTCTTATTGTTGAAAATAGGAATTATGTGCCCATAGATTTTATTGTGCTTAATATAGATTGCAATCCTGCATGTCCTATTATTCTTGGTAGACCTTTCCTAAGAGCGATTGGTGCAATTATTGATATGAAAGAAGGAAACATTATATTTCAATTTCCATTAAAGAATGGCATGGAACACTTTCCAAGAAAGAAAATTAAGTTGCCATATGAAACTATTATGAGGGCTACTTATGGGTTGAATACCAAGGATCACAACACCTAGATCTTTGCATTATGCCTAGCTAGGGGAGTTAAACAATAGCGCTTGTTGGGAGGCAACCCAATTTTATTTTTGTGGTTTTTCTTTTTGCTTTTGTTTTTCAATAATTACACAATATTACTTCTATAGTAATTGTGTTTAAGTGTTTCAATTAGTGTTTGTGCCAAGTAAGACCTTTGGGATGATCTATGGTGATAGTTGATTTGATTTTGTTGAAAAACAAAAACTTCTGCGTCCAATAGAAGAATTGTTAAAATTCACAGAAACATATTCTGGTTCTGAATTATTTTACACAAGATTTATATACAAATTTCCTGCATTTTCCTATTTTTTAGAATTTTTTGAGTTACAAAAGAATGAGTAATATTCAAATCTTCGCAGACTGTTCTATTTGACAGATTCTGTTTTCTATGTGTTGTTTGCTTATTTTGATGAATCTATGGGTAGTATCAGGGGGTATGAACCATGTAGAAGTTGAAATACAGTAGATATAACACCATTATAAATTTAGAATGAGTTCACAACAGTACCAAAAGTGGTGATTTGCTTTATTATAGTAAGACAGAGCTTACGAGTTTTCTGTTCAGTTTTGTGTGTCGAAGTTTTCAAGTTTTGGGTAAAGTTTTGATGGACTAGGGAATAAGGAGTGGCAAGAGCCTAAGCTTGGGGATGCCCAATGAAATATTCAAGTACAACCAAGCATCTAAGCTTGGGGATTCCTCGGATGGCATCCCCTCTTTCGTCTTCAATCCATCGGCAAAATTACTCTAGGCTATTTTTTTATTCACCACATGATATGTGTTTTGCTTGGAGCGTCTTGTATTATATGAGTCTTTGCTTCTTAGTTTGGCACAATCATCCTTTCTTAACACACCTTTTTATAGGGACACAATTAATGGTGAATTTATTAGAATACTCTATGTGCTTCACTTATATCTTTTGAGCTAGGCAGTTGCTCTAGTACTTCACTTATATCTTTTTACAGCATGGAAGTGGTTTTATTTTGTAGAAATTGATTAACTCCCATGCTTCACTTATTTTATTTTTAGAGTCCTAAAAATAATATGGCAATTTTCTTAAGTTATGAATTTAGTCCTAATATGATGGGTATTCAAGAGGGATATAATAAAAAGTTTCATGAAGATCATAAAATATATGAGAAGTTTGATTCCTTGCATTTGTTTTGAGATATAAAGATGGTGATATTAGAGTCATGCTAGTGAGTAGTTGTGTATTAGTAAGAATATTTGTGTTAAGGTTTGTGATTTGCAAAGCATGCACATATGGTCTACCGTTATGCGATGAAGTTAGAGCATGATTTATTTTTTATTGTATTCCTTATGAGAGGCAGTCGGGGACGAGCGATGGTCTTTTCCTACCAATCTATATCCCTAGGAGCATTCGTATTAGTACTTTGCTTTGATGGCTAATAGACTTTTGTAATAAGTATGTTAGTTCTTTATGACTATTGTCGAGTCAATGGATTATACGTACTCTCACCCTTCCACCATTGCTAGCCTCTCTAGTACCTTGCAACTTTCACCGGTGCATTAAACCCACCATTTATCTTCCTCAAAACAGCCATCATACCTACCTATTACGGCATTTTGAAAGTGCAACTAATCCCCAGGTGGTTTTGGCAATTCATAACAACATATAGCTCATTGTACTAATAATCTTTCAAGATACAGGATGTTCAGTGATTGGCATGGCATGGATTGGAGATGTGGACCCCTTAAAAATGCCAAGGAGAAAGATTGGCAAAAGCTCAAGAGTCTTCATCTTTATTTTAGTGATCCAATATCACATTGAGTCCATAGGAAAGCCAATACTATTAAAAGGGGATGATGTGTTGCTTAATGTCTTACTTGCTTAAGTGCTCAGTGATATTGCTCCAAAACCCTCAACCACTTTTCCATCCAAATATGTCCAAACCCAAAACTCTAACTCGGCCCCACAGATTCTATCTATCCGGAGCCACCGAGTTCATATCACATAGCCACTGTAAGAAACCCTAATAGTTTGGTCTCACCGATACGGATCTCGGTCTCACTGAGATGCCTTGCCAATGCTCTGTGATCTATTCCATTCGCTTCAATCTCATCGAGTTTATGCAATCGGTATCATCGAGTTGGCTTGACATATTCTCTGTTGCTTATTGCTTCACTTCGGTCCCACCGAGTTGATGCAATCGGCACCACCGAGATGATGTTTGCCCTAAGCCCTAGCACATCCGTCCCACCGAGTTGTTCCAGTCGGTCCCACCGAGATTCCTAACGTTCACATTTTTGAACTAATCGCTGCCACCGTTTAACCATTCGGTCCCACCGAGATGAGTAAAATGTGTGTAACGGTTGGATTTTGTGTGGAGGCTATATATACCCCTCCATCCCCTTCTCCATTTGTGAGAGAGCCATCAGAATGTGCCTACACTTCCACCATCCATTTTCTGAGAGAGAAGCACCTACTCATGTGTTGAGATCAAGAGATTCAAATCCTGCCATTTGAACCTTGATTTCTAGCCTTCTCCAAGTTGCTTTCCACTCGAATCACTCTTCCACCATAGCCAAATCTGAGAGAGAGAGAGAGAGAGAGCTGAGTGTTGGGGAGACTATCATTTGAAGCACAAGAGCAAGGAGTTCATCATCAACACACCGTCTATTACTTTTGGAGAGTGGTTTCACCTAGATTGGTTGGGTGTCGCTTGGGAGCCTCCGTCATGATGTGGAGTTGAACCAAGAAGTTTCTAAGGGCAAAAAGATCGCCTACTTCATGAAGATCTACCCTAGTGAGGCAAGTCCTTC
This sequence comes from Aegilops speltoides, assembly GCA_021437245.1. Classification (NCBI taxonomy): domain Eukaryota; kingdom Viridiplantae; phylum Streptophyta; class Magnoliopsida; order Poales; family Poaceae; genus Aegilops; species Aegilops speltoides. The sequence continues at coordinate 285,208,861 of CM038145.1, read as the reverse complement.
GTGGGTGATGGCCATGGTGGGATAGACAAGGTTGCTTCTTTGTGGAACCTTCATGGGTGGAGCCCTCCGTGGACTTGATCAACCATTACCCTTCGTGGGTTGAAGTCTCCATCAACAAGAACGTACGATAGCACCACCTATCGGAACCATGACAAAAATCTCTGTGTCTCCATTGCGTCTACCTTCTCCAAACCCTTCCCTTTACCTTCATATGCAATGTTTTACTTTCCACTGCGATACTCTTAGAATTGCATGTGTAGGTTGATTGCTTGACTTGTGCTAATTGCTAAATGGTAGACTTTTATTTGGTCAAGTAGTCTAATCACCCCCCTCTAGACATACTTTCAATCCTACACATTTCCATAGCCATTCCGAGATATATTGCCATACAACTTTCACCATTCCATTTTATTATGACACACATCACCATTGTCATATTGTTCTCATATGCATGAGGTATTCATATAGAGTCATATATTTGTTCTAGTATCGAGTTGTAATTCTTGAGTTGTAAGTAAATAAAAGTGTGATCATCATCATTATTAGAGCATTGTCACGTGTGAGGAAAGGATGATGGAGGCTATGATTCTACCATAAGTAGAGATGAGACTCCGGACTTCAAAAATAAAAAAGAGGCCAAAGAGCCAAAAATAAAAAAAAGAGGCCAAGGAGCCCCTAAAAAAGGCCAAAGAGCCCAAAATATAAATAAAAAATGAGAGAAAAGAGATAAGGGACAATGTTACTATCCTTTTCCACACATGTGCTTCAAAGTAGCACCGTGTTCTTCATGACTCCTATTTTTTTCACTTTCATATACTAGTGGGAATTTTTCATTATAGAACTTGGCTTGTATATTCCAATGATGGGTTCTCAAATTTCCCTAGGTCTTCATGAGCAAGCGAGTTGGATGCACACCCACTTAGTTTTCTTTTGAGCTTTCATACACTTATAGCTCTAATGCATCCATTGCATGTCAATCCCTACTCACTTGCATTGATATCAATTGATGAGCATCTCCATAGCCTATTAATTTTCCTAGATGATGTGAGACTCTCCTTTTTGTCTTCTCCTCACAATCTCCACCATATTCTATTTCACCTATAGTGCTATAACCATGGCTCATGCTCATGTATTGCGTGAAAGTTGAAAAAGCTTGAGAACATTAAAAGTATGAAAAAATTGCTTGGCTTCTCATCGGGGTTATGCATGATAAATACTTTTTTTGATGAAGATAGAGCATGACAAGACTATATGATTTTGTAGGGATAACTTTATTTAGCCATGATATTTTGAGAAGACATGATTGCTTTATATAGTATACTTGAAGTATTATTGTTTTTATGTCAATATTAAACTTTTCTTTTGAATCTTATGGATCTGAATATTTATGCCACAATAAGAAAGATTACATGATAAACATGTTAGGTAGCATTCCACATCAAAAATTTTGTTTTTATCATTTACCTACTCAAGGATGCCGGTATACAAAAGTATGGGTACTTCTGTACCCCTTGCTGGTGCACGGGCAGTCACAGCCACACTAGTAGCAGGGCTTGGTGAGGTAGAGGAAGACAAAACCCGAAGACTACCAAGATATATACTCGAAGCACAAGGAGCAGAGGGCGAGCTAGACCACCCCCGGCAACACCCTTGCCGGGGCGACCTGTACAACACCAACAAGCCCATCACCATTGGGGCTAAAGTTCTGACGCCATCGACAACGTTAAGACCAAGATCTGAGAAACGCATGCTTGGTAGCATGCAGATCCTCATAAAGATTGATAGCCCATAGGCCCAGGTGGGACCAGAAGATGAAGACCCTCGGCAAGACCCTTGCCGGGGACGGCTCTAAGCCCCCGACAAGCCTTGCCGGGGATGATCGCTGGGCCGTGGCCGGACCCGTGCCCGACAAGGGTTCGCGACCTCACCACCACTCCAGTACGGCGATCGGCATGCCAACTAAGCAGACGCCTTCGTGGCGGCATGCAGATCTTCGTGGAGGCTCTACCATCGCGCCAACACAACATCTAGTTAGCCAGCATGGCACTGCATGCCTCGTCAACATGGACGCGTGTCGAAGCAAGGGGAGGCGGCAACGGACGGGATGGCTCCTGCTACCATCCCCGATAAAGTAGGAGGATACGTAGGCAGTGCATTAAATGCGTTTGTCCTACGTTGACCGAGCGATAAGCTCGATCACTGTAGCTTCCACCTCCTGTGTGCCACTGTGGCAACCCCTTTACATATAAAAGGAGGCCCAAGGCATACAGAGAGAGGATTCATACTTTTGGACCGTGCTCGCATTGTAGCTAGTTCAAAAGGTCAAGAACACATATATCCAGACAAGAAGGACTAGGGTATTACGCATATTTGCGGCCCGAACCTGGGTAAAATCCCCTGTGTGCTAACGGCTTGACCTGCACTTCGTGCAGCTAATCCCTTGCCGGGTGTAGAAGGGATCCTTGTGACCCCATAGGTGTTCAGTCGCCCCGACAAAGGACGAGCAGGAATTAAGTTGGGGATGCTTGATACATCTCCAGCATATCTATAATTTTTGTTGTTGTTCCATGCTATTATATTATCAATCTTGGATATTTTATATGCATTAATATGCTATTTTATATCATTTTTTGGGACTAACCTATTAACCTAGTGCCTAGTGCCAGTTGCTGTTTTTTCCTTGTTTTTATCTTTTACAGAAAATCAATACCAAACGGGGTCCAAACGGAATAAAACTTTATGATGATTTTTCTTGGACCAGAATACAACCATGAAGCTTCGGGAAGAGGCCAGAAGACCCATGAGGGGGCCACAAGCCCTAGGGGCGCGCCCCTAGGCTTGGGCCTCCCCCCGGTAGCTCTCCAAACCCTAATCTTGGCTTTATAAATACCGAAATATCCCCCTTACATTAGAGGGCACACCAAAAATACTTTTTCGCTGTCGCAAGCTTCTGTTCTTGTGGGATCCCATCTTGGGGCCTTTTCTAGCACTCCGCGAAGGGGGATTCGATCACAGAGGGCTTCTACATCAACCTTGGTGCCCTTCCAATGATGTGTGAGTAGTTTACCACGGACCTATGGGTCCATAGCTAGTAGCTAGATGGCTTCTTCTCTCTCTTTGATCTTCAATACAATGTTCTCCTCCATATTCTTGGAGTTCTATCCGATGTAATCTTCTTTTGCGGTGCGTTTGTTGAGACCCAATGAATTATGGATTTATGATCAGATTATCTATGAATATTATTTGAGTCTTCTTTGAACTCTTTTATGCATGATTAAGATAGCTTTGTATTTCTCTCCAATCTTTTGATTTGGTTTGGGAAACTAGATTGATTTATCTTGCAATGAGAGAGGTGCTTTGTGATGGGTTCAATCTTGCGATATCCTCACCCAGTGATAGAAGCAATAGCGAGGCACATATTGTATTGTTGCTATTAAGGATAAAAAGATGGGGCTTATATCATATTGCTTGAGTTTATCTCTCTACATCATGTCATCTTGCTTAAAGCGTTAATCCGTTCTTGTTAACTTAATACACTAGATGCATGCTGGGTAGCGGTCGATGTGTGGAGTAATAGTAGTAGATGCAGGCATGAGTCGGTCTACTTGTCATGGACGTGATGCCTATATTCATGATCATTGCCTTGGATATCTTCATAACTTTGCGCTTTTCTATCAATTGCTCAACAGTAATTTGTTTACCCATCATATGCATTCTTTCAAGAGAAAGCCTCTAGTGAAAACTATGGCCCTAGGGTCTATTTACCATCATATATTCTCAGATCTATAAAATCAAAAATACATAAATATCTTGCAACACTTTATTTTGCACTTTTACTTATCTTTTATACCTATCTCTATCAGATCTCACTATTGCTAGTGACCGTGAAGGGATTGCCAACCCCTTTTTTGCCTTGTGTGCAAGTGTTTATTAGTTTGTGCACGTGCAACTATTGGAGACTCTAGTGTCCTCCAACTGGATTGACACCTTGGTTCTTAACTGAGGGAAAATACTTATCTCTACTTTGCTGCATCACCCTTTCCTCTTCAAGGGAAAAATCAACGCAAGCTCAAGAAGTAGCAACGGTTCACGGGATCGTTGATGTCTACTATGCAACTTTACTTCAAACGCAGGTTTTTGTAGGACAGTAGCAAATTTCCCTCAAGTGGATCTCCTAAGGTTTATCAATCCGTTGGAGGTGTAGGATGAAGATGGTCTCTCTCAAACAACCCTGCAACCAAATACAAGAAATCTCTTGTGTCCCCAACACGCACAATACAATGGCAAATTGTATAGGTGCACTAGTTCAGCGAAGTGATGGTGAGTGTAGTATCGATAGTAGATATTGGTTTTTGTAATATGAAATTATAAAAATAGCAAGGTAGCAAGTGATAAAATGGAGGACAAATGGTATTGAAATGCTTGAAAACAAGGCCTGGGGTTCATACTTTCACTAGTGCAATCTCTCAACAATGATAACATAATTAAATCATATGGCAATCCCTCAAGGTGCAACAAAGAGTCACTTCAAAGTTCCTATCAGAGAATGTAGGACAAAAACATGCATCAACCCCTATGCATAGATTACCCCAATGTCACCTCGGGAATCCACGAGCTGAGTGCCAAAACATACATCAAGTGAATCAATACAACACCTCATTGTCACCACGATTATCCACATGCAAGACATACATCAAGTATTCTCAAACCCAATACTCAATCCAACATAACAAAATCGCAAAGAGCAAGACTCAATTTATCACAAGAAGGTAGAGGGAAGAACACCATAAGATCCAAATATATTAACAAAGCTCGCGGTACATCAAGATCGTGCCAAATCAATAACACGAGAGAGAGAGAGAGAGAGAGAGAGAGAGAGAGAGAGAGAGAGAGAGATCAAAGACATAGCTACTGACAAATACCCTCAACCCCGAGGGTGAACTACTCCCTCCTCGTCATGGAGACCGTCGGGATGATGAAGACGGCCTCTGGTGATGATCTCCCCCCTCCGGCAGGGTGCCAAAATGGGGTCCTGATTAGTTTTTCGTGGCTATAGAGGCTTGCGGTGGCGGAACTTCTCATCTAGGGTTTTTTCGGAGCTTATTGAATATATAGGGGTATTTGTTGTTGGAATCAAGTTAGGGGGGTGCCCAAGGGCCCCACAAGCTCGAGAGGCGCGCCCCCAGGTTTGTGTCCTCCTCGGTCACCCCCTGGTCTAGCTCCAGTGCTCCGTGAGTCTCTTCTGGTCCATAAACGACCACCGTAATTTTTTAGCCCATTCTGAGAACTTTTATGTCGTGGTATTCTCACGGGGGGTGTTGCAAGACGACATATGCCACAAGGTGGCTTCGTGTGAGGGCAAGACTGCTGCTGATAGGCCCGGGAGCGGGTATGCGAGTAGCATGTGGTGGTTTACCCAGCTTCGGAGCTCTCCGGAGAGCTAATACTCCTACTGCTGCATGTCTGAATGTATCTGGTATATCTGGTACAGAGTTGCTCCTGGAGCTGTATCTGAGGTCAGTGCCATAGGCATCTGGCCTCGTATATATGAGCACAAGTATGTGTGGCCGCATGTGCCTGAGCATGCATGCGTGAGTGTGTGCTCATGCGGATGGATGGATAGCTAGCTAGCTAGCTTGCTAGCTAGTGGCTTGTGTGTGTGCGTGAGTGTCTATCCTGGATGGATGGATGTGTGCCCATATATATAGGCATGGCTAGCTTAGGAAGTAAGCTAAGTGGTGGCATGGGCAAGGCATGGTAGGGTGTCATCCTTGTCCCCTGGGTCACTTCATAAATAGTGCCAGGGGACATGTGACACTGTACATGATGGCTGGGGTGTCACGTGAACAGTGCCAGGTACGGTCGTCACGTCGAGGTCGCGTCGGGCTGCGATCGGTGATCGGCTGGCGGCGGAGTTTGATCGGCTGGCGGCAAGTCGGCGATTAGCGGTCGGCTGGCGGTAGTCGGCGATCGGCGGCGATCGGAAAGCGGAGTCGGCAATCGGTGATCGGCTCGTGGCGCATGATCGGCAGCCGGTGATCGGCTGGTGCGGAGTCGGCAATCGGCAATCGGCTGGTGGCGGAGTCGTGATCGGCTGGTGGCGGAGTCGGCGATCGGTGATCGGCTGGTGGCGGAGTCGGCAGTCGGCCTGGTGGCAGAGTCGGCGATCGGCGATCGGCTGGTGGCGGAGTCGACTGGTGGCGATGTCGGCAATCGGTGATCGGCTGTGGCGGAGTCGGCATCGGCTGGTGGCGAGTCGGCGATCGGCGATCTGCGATCGGCGGCTGGTGGCGGAGTCGGCAGTCGGCGATCTGCGATAGCGATCTGCGATCGACAACTGCGTCTGCGATCGGCGATCTGCAGCTTAGCGATCTGCAGCCAAAGAACCGCCGAAGTCGGACTGAGGGGCTTTGCTAGCCCCGATGTCTTGAATTATTGTCTCGTTGTCTTCGGGATATCCGTGCCCAATTACTCCGACATTTTATTTCCGCACAAAAACGACACCAGAGTAGTTCTGCTGAAAACAACGCCAGTCTGGGTTAGTTCTAATCAAATAATAACAAAACCATATAAAATTGTTGTAAACATGGCATGAATACTTCATAAATTATAGATACGTTGGAGATGTATCAACATCCCCAAGCTTAATTCCTGCTCGTCCTCGAGTAGGTAAATGATAAAAGAAATAATTATGAAGGGTGGATGCTAGCATAGTGCATAACTTTGATCAATGATTGTTCCAAACACTTCTTCTACCATCATTACATATCATAAACAGTAGCTCATCTCATAAAACTTCTCATGATCAAGTAACAAGCTATTCACATGTTAAAGCATAGACCATTAACTTTCTTGAAAACTAACAAACTATGTTCTCAATCATTAAACAATCATAATTCATCTTATTTTCGGGAAGGGTCTATGTAAGAGATTTGATTTAGCAAATTCCACATACTGAACTATCATATAGTCTTCCATGACTGTTGACACTCAAAGCATATTTTTAGAACAAATAGCATCCATCGAACACAGAGAAAGATAGGGGCTTAATGTTTCGCCTCCCAACTTATTTATCATATAGATAATTGTCAATAATAATAATTCATGATCAATTATATTTGAATGGCCATATATGCTTGGATCTTTCCCCAGCACATGATACTTGCCAACTAGATAATAATTGAGGTTGAAATGAGAAGGAATACTACTGACTCTTGTATAAAAGTAAAAGATAGCCCCTTTGCAGAGGGAAGCAGGGATTTGCAGAGGTGCCATAGCTCGAAGCTTTTAAAACAAAGATGAATATAGTTTTGAGAGGTATGCTTTCATTGTCAATGTAGCGACCAAGAGTTTTCAACATCTTCCATGCTATACACATTATAGGTGGTTCCCAAATAGAAAGGTAAAGTTTTTACTCCCCCTCCACTAACAAACACAAGCCATGGCTAGCTGAATCCTCGAGTGCCCTCCATACCAACAACAATCTCGGGGAGTTTTGTTTTATTATTATACTTTGATTTTGATTTCGATCATAGGACAGGGCATCCCAATTACCACCCCCTTTCTCGTGAATGACAAGCAAATAAACACTCATCGTGAGAATAACCCGCTTAGCATGGAAGATATTGACCGCCCCCTGTCGCTTCATGAGTGATTTGGGCATACAAAACATGTTATTATTTGAAGATTTAGAGTTTGGCACATGCAAATTTACTTGGAATGGTAGAGTAATACCATATATAGATAGATATGGTGGACTCATATGGAATAACTTTGGGTTTAATGATTTGGAGGCACAAGCAGTGTTCCCGCTTAGTACATGTGAAGGCTAGCAAAAGATCCTATGCAAGCACCACATGTTGGAGGATCCATAACAATATAACTTATATACAAATATACCCAAACATAACTCATTACATTGTCTTCTTTGTCCAACTTCAACTAATTTGCTCGAGTTTGAAAATAATTAATGGGGCTCACAATCGTAGAAGATGTCCAAGATAGTATATTTATATGTGAAATCTCTGTTCCTTCAATATTGTTTCATGAATTGTTCAAGTGACCAATGTTGTGTTCGCTAACTTTCAATAAATTTTACCACCTATACTTCTTAAATGTGAAGTCATTACTCCCCATGGGATAAGTATATGAAACATATATAATTTTAGACTTTTGATATTCCATTCATTCAACCATTTAGTCATAGGATATAAATGAATCACGAGAGTATATGACAAACTACTCCAAAACGATATAAGTGAAGATCAATGAGCAGTCAAATAATTAAGTAGCTATGTGAAGACTCTCTCTCATAATTTTTTATAGATTTTATGTATTTTATTAAAACAATAAGCAAAAAAAAATAAAATGAAATTCCAAGGATAGTACATATCAAGTGAGGAAGCAAAAACTTAGGCTCAACCAAAACTGACCGATCATTGTTGAAGAAGAAAGGTGGGATGCCAACCGAGGCATCCCCAAGCTTACATGCTTGAGACTTCTTGAAATAGTAACTAGGGACGCCTTGGGCATCCCCAAGCTTGATCTCTTGTGTCTCCCTAATTAATTCCTCTCATATCACGATTTCCCTAATTCTGAAAAACTTCATCCACACAAAACTCAACAAGAACTCGTGAGATAAGTTAGTATAAATCAATGCAAAACCTTATCATTCTCCAGTGTAGAAAATCACTTAAGTTATAATCTAACATTGCATACTAAATGCCTATGTATATTTAATACTTCTATCCTCAAATATAATCATTAAACAAGCAAACATATGCAAACAATGCAATCATAATAGCAACCTGTCTAAACAGAACAGTCTGTAAAGGACTAAGGAAGTTCCATACTTATTTAACTCAAAAAATTATGAAAATTTACGGCACTGTATAAAATTTATCATAGCTCATTCTGTCAAAATTTCAACATTTTATCACATTCTAAATTTTCTAGAGAATTTATGCAATAGCATGCAACTTATTTTGAAACAGCAACTCACATACTTGCAAACTAAGCATGGTGAAGGCTATCCTTGACATTTTTATTGAGAGAAAAGATACAAAACCTTATTCTAAATGATAGAAAGATAATCCTAACAAAATAAAATAATGCTCCAAGCAAAACACATATCATGCGATGAATAAAAACATAGCTCCAAGTAAGGTTACCGATAATGTTGGAGACGAAAGTATTCCTTGAATATTACCTTGGGGTGGCTTGGGCATCCCCAAGCTTAGGGTCTTGCCACTCTTTATTCTCCTCATGTCAATATCTCACCCAAAACATGAAAACTTCAATCACACAAAACCTAACTGAACTTCGTGAGATAGGTTAGTATGGTAAAGAGCAAACCATTCACTTGGGTACTGTTCAGGGTGTGCATTCGGTTTTTTCGGTTTGATTCGGTTCGGTTTATATGGTTTTTATACTTCGGTTCATACGGTTTTATATGTAGATACGGTTCGGTTTCGGTAATAACCATTTAATTTCGGATCGGTTTCGGTAATAACCAAAATAACCAAAGTTGACGAATTTGTAATTCCAAGTGAACGTTATTAATGTTATTGAAAAATCTCCGACGATCACTATTCGAAGTTTTCAACTACCTCTACCTACTGTTAAAAAGAAATATGAAATGCTTACTATTGGGGACATTCATATCCCCATTGAGGTAACTTAGTGATTTAAGAAAGTTCTTTGACTTCGTATTAATCAAAAGTGGTTGTTAATAAGACTTGATCAACCTTATTAATGGATCATTTTTGAGAGGTATGAAGTTGATGAATTTAGTAAGCACTACCTTCTGTTCCTATATTTTTGTTTTTGTTTTTATTAGTTAAATAAAACAAAATGCCATGCTTTGTCTGTTTTGTGAGTTTTTCGTGCAATAAAAAAAGACCCAAAAATAAAAGTTCTCAGAATGCTCTGAAAATTTAATATGATTTTTTCTGAATATTTCTGCATTTCTGGTGCAAATAATATCAGAGGGAGGTGCACCAGGTGGGCACAACCCACCTAGGCGCGCCCTGGTGGGTTGTGGGCCCCATGTGGCCCCCCTCACTTTCGTCTTCTTCCCACATCACTCCATTCACCCAGAAAAATCACTATCACTCTCTCTCTCTCTCTCTCTCTCTCTCTCTCTCTCTCGTGTTCTTTCTCCCGAAACTGCAGATTTCGTTCTCTTTGCTCGAAGCTACGTTTCCGAAACTGTTTCGGAGATTTGTTGCTTGGTATGCGACTCCTCCATGTGTCCAATTAGTTTTCTTAGTGGAATATATTTAGAATAATTAGCTACTCTTGGTGCTATTGTAGATGAGCTTGCATGTTGAATTCTTAGAGTTCTAAGTAGTTTGAGTGCTTGGTATGGCCTCGATACATCTCTATGAGTAGTTACCATCATTTTTGAGAAGTTTTGTTGAGAAAAATTTTATGGAATAAAAATTTCAGAATTTTGTTCATAGGAAAAAGATGTGTTTCTTTAGGAAGTTTGCTTCCAGGAAGAACTCCAAGGGGGTTATTGGGGAGTCATCTAACAATTGTCTCCATACCCGGAGGTTGGCGGAGCTATGACCGTGCGAATGGCCACATAATGCGTTCATGGAAGGGGCCGGAATCCTTCAACAGTTCACGCAATATGCTGCTAATGTAGGCCTCACCGACTTCATTGCAGCTGAATGCGAACAGTATCATCTCCTCACAAAATCCTTTGTGCAAAACTTTCATTTTCATTCTAGGAATAATCCCCTTGAGGTGCATTTTAATTTATATGCTGAAACTCGCCAGATCCCAATTACTGAATTTTGTGACATATGCATGCTTCCTTCTGATGGGGATGAGAGAGGAGTATCGGGCACCATTGTCGTTAGTTTGCAGTTTCCTGCCGTGCATTATTTTGCCTTATTTATTGCAAAGTGCTTGCTAGAGAGAGAGAAGGTGGGTTCACTTAGCACCCCAGACTTTGCTGTTTTGCATCGCGCACTTTATGGCGACAACACTTATCGCTTAGGAGCTATTGTGGCTTGGCAACTCACTTAAATGTGCAGATACGCCAACATGATCATCCTTTACCCAAAGCTTATTTAGATAGAGCAGCTATGGAGGACCACCATTTTATTGCTACTAATTACCATGATATTGATATGCCTTACAAATTAGTTTTCAGTGTGGATACTCGTTATATTATCCCCTTACCTACACCTACTTTGTTTGATCATGTTGCCAGGGGCGGCTACAGGATTATGCCCGAGGACATTGTCACTTACCGGAACAACTAGGCTGCGGCATAGGAGGAGCCTTAGCAGTGGGACCCTATGGTTCCTCCTCCCCAGCAATTCAACATTGGACCTCACGGCTTCTTCGAGTAGACCTAGACCAAGTTAGGCCAAAAGCCTAAGCTTGGGGGAGTATGTATTCCCACCGACATTACATTCACGTTCACACTTTTTAATCCAGTCGTTGGTCTCCACACTTTTTCATTGTATCATCCATGTTTAATTTATTTTCTCGCTTTCTTCTTGTGTGTTTGAAAAACTTTGAGAAAATCCAAAAATATGTTTCTTGCTTCATTTTGATTTTTCTTCCTAGTTTAAATTGGTGTAGCAATAAAAAGAACACCCCAAAAGATTTCCTTGTTCTTCTTTTGCTTGTTGGGAGCTTTCTCGTGTAAATAGTTTTTCTTGTTTTTGCTTTTCCCTTTTCATTTGCGTGTTTACGAAAAAACCAAAAAATCCAAAAATATTTCGGTGTGTTTCTCTAAATTTCTTTTCTTTTTGTTGAAGTCGTGTCGAGGAGAAGACCACGACGAGAATGTTGAGTGGCTCTCATTTGCATTATTGATCTAATAAAGAGTCCACATTACCTTGTCTTCTCCTCTTGAATAAAATGTTGCAGATTCGAGCTTAGTCCACGGCACTCTTGCACTATTATTATTTTCAAATTGTTCGGTTGTGCAAGTGAAAGGCAATAATGATGATATTAGATGAACTGGCGTGCCAGAGAGAAACAGGTATGAACTCGACTTGTTCTGTTTTTGTAAATATGTTTAACCTAGTATCCATGATTCAGCCTATTATGATCAAACATGTTTGCAATGACAATTAGAGATTATAGTTTCTCATGCCATGCATAAGTAGCTAGGAGTGAATGATGACTTATCTTGGATACCAACATTGCGTTAAAATGATTGTGATATAATATGATGATATGGTATCCTCCTTTGAATGTTCGAGTTGCTTGACTTGTCACATGTTCATGCATGTAGTTGAATCAAAACCAACATAGCATCTATGATATTTATGTTCATGGTGTTCATATCCTACTCATGCTAGTATCCAATGTTACTTATGCATAATGCATGTTCATGACCATTGTTGCTCTCTAGCTGGCCGCTTCTCAACTTATTTGCTAGCCTTCGCCTGTACTAAGTGGGAACTCTACTTGTACATCAAAAACCTGAAACTCATGTTATTCCAGATGAGTCCACCATACCTACCTATATGTGGTATTACCCTGCCGTGCTAAGTAAATTTGCATGTGCCATCTCTAAAAACATCAAATAAATATCCTTTTTGTGTGCCTGGATCGTTCATGGAACAACAGGAGGTAGTCGATCTTCCCTGCTAAGAGGGTTATTCTCAGGTCGAGTGTTTATTCACTTGCCATCGCATCAGAAAAGGGCGGTAATAGGGATGCCCAGTCCCAAACTACAAAAAGAAAAGAGCTTACAAATAATCAAACAAAAACTCCCAATGGAGTCATAACCTTTACATTTCCGCTTGGGAACCGCCGCTAGCGTGTTTAGCATGGAAGATATTGATAACTAATGGTCGTGAAGTAAATGAGAAGGGTGCATGTCTCAAAATTTCATTTACCTCTGTTTTAAAAACTTGAGCTCTGGCACCTCTGCAAATCACTGCTTCCCTCTGCGAAGGGACTATCTATTTACTTTTATGTTGTGTCATCACCTTATCAAATAAGCGCCAGAACCTGAGAGCACTGTTGTGATGCTGATGCATTGTGTGTAGGTAATGTTGGGTGCATCATGACTGGATCTTTTCTACCATGAATTACAATCTTTAGTCGCTGCTTGAACTTTGGGGGTGCTCTACATTTATGTTTTGCGGTCTCAGAAAGGGCTAGCAAGATACCACTATTGTCATATTATATCACGATTGTTTGACAACGTGCTGCTGTTTGAGATATCTCATTATTGCTCTCTAGTTGATTATGTCATTGATATGAGTTAATATCATTTTTAAAAGTTATTGTCGACATGGTTAGTTATAATCTTTGCTGAAAACCTGGGTGCTGTTTAAGCTTATTTATGAAACAAGAGCAAAAGAGTTCGTAATTTTTTTTCTTTTTCACTTCCAGTTTATCAACTGAATTGCTTGAGGACAAGCAAAGGTTTAAGCTTGGGGGAGTTGATACGTCTCCAACGTATCTACTTTTCCTAACACTTTCCCTCTTGTTTTGGAGTCTAATTTGCATGATTTGAATGAAACTAACCCAGACTGACGCTGTTTTCAACAGAACTACCATGGTGTTGTTTTTGTGCAGAAATAAAAGTTCTCGTAATGGAACGAAACTTTGCGAGGATTTTTTATATCAATAAAAGAATTTCTGGAGCCAAGAGCCACCTGAGGGGGCACCTGGGTGGGCACAACCCACCAGGGCGCGCCTGCCCCCCTAGGCACGACCCGGTGGGTTGTCCCCACCTGGTGGCCCTGCTGACCCTGAAACCGACCTATAAAATCACATTATTCTAGAAAAAAAATCAGGGAGAAAGAATTATCATGTTTCACGAGACGAAGCCGCCAGTTTTTTCGAAAAGTGCACCATATGCTCATTACCATTAATATAAAAACTGACCTTGCTTTTATTGCAATCAATAACAGCCCCTGCAGTATTCAAGAAAGGTCTACCAAGGATAATCGACATGTTGTCATCCTCGGGCATCTCAAGTATAACAAAGTCAATCAAAATAGTAACATTAGCAACAACAATGGGCACATCCTCACAAATACTGATAGGTATGGCAATTGATTTATCAGCCATTTGCAAATATATTTCAGTAGGTGTGAGTTTATTCAAATCAAGTCTTTTATATAAAGAGAAGGCATAACACTAACACCGGATCCCAAATCACATAAAGCAGTTTTCACATAGTTTCTTTTGATGGAGCAAGGTATAGTTGGTATTCCCGCATCTCCAAGTTTTTTAGGCACTCCATCTTTAAAAGTATAATTGGCAAGCATAATGGAGATTTCAGCTTCCGGTATTTTTCTCTTATTGGCGACGATGTCTTTCATATACTTTGCATAAGGAGGTATTTTCAAGATATCAGTTAAGCGAGTTCGCAAAAAACTGGCCTCAACATTTCAGCAAAGCATTCAAACTCTTCATCATCTTTCTTTTTAGTTGACTTGGGTTGAAAGGGCATAGACTTTTGAACCCATGTGAGGGAGTCCTGGACTAGGGCGTGTCCGGATAACCGAACTATCACCGTCGGCCGGACTCCAAGACTATGAAGATACAAGATTGAAGACTTTGTCCCGTGTCCGGATGGGACTTTCCTTGGCGTGGAAGGCAAGCTTGGCGATACGGATATGTAGATCTCCTACCATTGTAACCGACTCTGTGTAACCCTAGCCCTCTCCGGTGTCTATATAAACCGGAGGGTTTTAGTCCGTAGGACGAACAACAATCATGCCATAGGCTAGCTTCTAGGGTTTAGCCTCCTTGATCTCGTGGTAGATCTACTCTTGTACTACCCATATCATCAATATTAATCAAGCAGGAGTAGAGTTTTACCTCCACTGAGAGGGCCCGAACCTGGGTAAAAACATCGTGTCCCTTGTCTCCTGTTACCATCTGCCTATACGCACAGTTCGGGACCCCATACCCAAGATCCGCCGGTTTTGACATCGACATTGGTGCTTTCATTGAGAGTTCCTCTGTGTCGTCACCTATAGGCCCGATGGCTCCTTCGATCGTCAACAACAACACGGTCCAGGGTGAGACTTTTCTCCCCGGACAGATCTTCGTATTCGGCGGCTTCGCACTGCGGGCCAATTCACTTGGCCATCTGGAGCAGATCGAAAGCTACGCCCGTGGCCATCAGGTCAGATTTGGGAGTTTGACCTACACGGCCGACATCCGGGGAGACTTGATCTTCGACGGATTCGAGCCACAGCCGAGCGCGCCGCACTGTCACGATGGGCATGATTTAGCTCTGCTGCCGGACAGTGCCCTGGAGGCTGCACAAGAGTCCGCTCCGACCCTTAGCTCGGAGCCGACTGCGCCGATCAAGGATGGGTGGCTGGACACCGCCTCGGGGGCTGCTACTTCTACGGCGATAGAGCCGAATACCGACCATGTCCCTTGCGAAGCTCGTGACTCCAAGGTGCCAGACCCCTCTCCAGAACCCGAACCTTCCGCGCCCCTACCAATCGAACCCGATTGGGCACCGATCATGGAGTTCACCGCCGCGGACACCTTTCAGCACTCGCCTTTTGGCAACATCCTGAATTCGCTAAAGTGTCTCTCTTTATCAGGGGAGCCCTGGCCGGATTATGGTCAGGACGGTTGGGATGCGGACGATGAAGAAATTCAAAGCCCACCCACCACCCATTTCGTAGCCGCGGTCGATGACTTAAACGACATGCTAGACTTCGACTCCAAAGACATCGATGGTATGGACGACGATGCGGGAGACGACCAAGAACCAGTGCCTACAGGGCACTGGAAATCCACCTCATCATACGACATATACATGGTGGATATCCCAAAGGATGGGAATGGCGATGGAACAGCGGAGGACAACCCCTCCAAGAAGCAGCCTAAGCGCCGGCGTCAGCGGCGTCGCTCTAAATCCCGCCACAGCAAAAATGAAGATTCCGGCTCCGGAGAGAATAAAACCCTGACAAGGTGCGAAGATAACCCCTCCAAAGAAGATTCAGACAGAGGATGGAGAAGCCAGCCCTCACGAGAGAGCGGCAGACAGAGAGGTAGAGGGCGATAATTATATGCCTCCCTCCGGAGACGAGGCAAGCCTCGACGACGACGAATTTGTCGTGCCTGAGGATCTCGTCGAACAAGAGCATTTCAAACGCAGGCTTATGGCCACGGCAAGCAGCCTCAAGAAAAAGCAGCAACAGCTTAGAGCTGACCAAGACCTGCTAGCCGACAGATGGACTGAAGTCCTTGCGGCCAAAGAATAAGAACTCGAACACCCCTCCAAAAGCTACCCCAAACGCAAGATGCTACCCCGATTAGAGGAGGAAGCACATAAACCTACGTTACCAGCGCACAATACGGCCGACCGGCCACCTCGTGGCCACGACGGAGAGGCCTCTAAGCCCTCCACTAAAGCCGCACCCCGGCATCGCTCGAAAAGTACAAAGCCACGGGGGAATGCGCCGGACTTGCAAGACATATTGGAGGATAAGGCAAGACAAACAAGATCGATCTACGGATCGCGTGGGCGCCCCACGATACGCGACGACAACCGTCACGCCGGATACAACAATTCTGGCCGGGCCAAACACAGTAGACAAAGCTCGCTTGAGCTGCGTCATGATATAGCCCAATAAAGAGGCGCTGCACACCCACTATGCTTCACAGACGAAGTAATGGATCATCAAATCTCCGAAGGTTTCAAACCCGTAAACATTAAATCCTATGACGGCACAACAGATCCTACGGTTTGGATCGAAGACTATCTTCTTCATATCCACATGGCCCGCGGTGATGATCTTCTCGCCATCAAATACCTCCCACTCAAGCTTAAAAGACCATCTCGGCATTGGCTCAACAACTTGCCAGCAGAATCAATTGGGTGTTGGGAGGACCTGGAAGCCGCATTCCTTGATAACTTCCAGGGCACATATGTGCGACCACTAGACACTGATGACCTAAGCCACATAATTCAGCAGCCAGATGAATCGGCCAGACAATTCTGGACACGGTTCTTAACCAAGAAAAATCAAATCGTCGACTGTCCGGATGCAGAGGCCCTTGCAGCCTTCAAACATAACATCCGTGATGAATGGCTTTCCCGGCACCTAGGACAGGAAAAGTCGAAATCAATGGCAGCCCTCACATCACTCATGACCCGCTTCTGTGCGGGAGAAGACAGCTAGCTAGCCCGCAGTAACAACCTAACCAAAAACTCTGGTAGTTCGGATACCAAAGACAACAATGGCAGGTCGCATCGCAATAAGCACAAACGCCGCATTAACGGTAATAATACTGAAGATACGATAGTCAACGCCGGATTCAGAGGCTCCAAACCCGGTCAGCGGAAAAAGACATTCAAAAGAACTACTCCTGGCCCGTCCAATTTGGACCGGATACTCGATCGCTTGTGCCAGATACACGGCACCCCCGAAAAGCCAGCTAATCACACCAACAGGGATTGTTGGGTGTTCAAGCAGGCAGGCAAGTTAATCACCGAAAACAACGACAAGGGGCTGCATAACGATGACGAGGAGGAGACACGGCCACCGAACAATAGAGGACAGAAGGGTTTCCCCCCACAAGTACAGATGGTGAACATGATATACGCAACCCACATACCCTAAAGGGAGCGGAAGCGTGTGCTCAGGGACGTATACGCGATGGATCCAGTCGCCCCAAAGTTCAATCCGTGGTCCTCCTGCCCGATCACTTTTGATCGAAGGGACCACCCCACCAGCATCCACCATGGCGGATTCGCCGCGTTGGTTTTAGACCCAATCGTCGACGGATTTCACCTCACTAGAGTCCTGATGGACGGCGGCAGCAGCCTGAACCTGCTTTATCAGGATACAGTATGCAAGATGGGCATAGACCCCTCAAGGATTAAACACACAAAGACGAACTTCAAAGGCGTCATACCAGGTGTAGAGGCCAATTGTACAGGCTTAGTAACACTTGAAGTGGTCTTCGGATCCCCGGATAACTTCCGAAGCGAGGAGTTAATCTTCGACATAGTCCTGTTCCGCAGCGGCTATCATGCACTGCTCGGACGAACCGCATTTGCAAAGTTCAATGCGGTACCGCACTACGCATACCTCAAGCTCAAGATGCCAGGCCCTCGAGGAGTCATCACGGTCAACGGAAACATCGAACGCTCTCTCCGAATGGAGGAGCATACAACTTCTCTCGCGGCGGAAGTACAGAGTAGCCTCTCAAGGCAATTCTCGAGTCCGGCTGTTAAGCGACCGGACACCGTCAAGCGTGCCTGGAGTAACCTACAACAAGACCACCTGGCATGTTCCGAGCACGCGTAGCAATGCGGCCCCAACCCCAGCCCTCGCAAAATCGCGAGACCAGTACCACGCGTACATCACTACGCTCTGGAGATACTATGGGCATAGGGGGAGGGGCACGACCACGGCATGCCTAGAGTGCGGCTCAACCACACCAGGGGCTCCCAAATGTGTCATCTTTTCTTCTTCTTCTTCTTCTTATCCTCAGGACTCTGTTTTCCAGAAGCCCTGTCCGGCAGTAGACCTGCTGAACTCACGATGCAACAGCCAGGGAAGCAGAAAAGCTACGACGAGTATCCAGGTGGTCTCCATCACAAGCATTATACCTGTTTTATACACCATTCCGCAGCCTACCCCTGGAGGGGGACATGTTAAATAGTCCCACCCCTTGTTTATCGCACTATTTGTATCATTTTGCCTTCATTGCAGTATTTTTCGAATAAACAATGCATCGCTTTTTGCCTATCATTGCATTCCTTTTTATATATGTTCACTTATGACATGTTGCACCCGTACGCTTTGGTACGGCCAAATACACCAGGGGCTTAAGTTCCCCAAATTATGGTGTGATAAGTCCAAACACTTTCACAAGTGCGGCACCCCGAACTTATAGCATTATATGCATCAGCTTCGAATCATGTCTTGGGTCAATAGTTGGGTTTGCCCGGCTCCCATGTTTTGGTACCTTATGTTCCGTTATATCGGCTAAGGTAGCGCTGGGAGAACCACTGCGATTGTGCCCCAATTGAGCTGGGTTGAGCACCTCAGTGGAGAAAGCTAAAACTGACTGTCATGATAAGGCGGGAGCTGGTCGCTGTTCGAGAGGTCTTTTTGAGTCTCTAAAGACTTATGCCGCTTAGAGCGAAGATCCGGCTTTGTCCCGCTCCAGGCGTGGATAGCGCCCCGAATTCGGTCTTCCGAACACTAGGGGCTTCTCCAAAATTTAAAATTATAGAATTCTATGGCTAAGTGAGAGTGTTCAAGCATTATAAGTCCAGTTGCCTCGTTCGTCGTGTTGAGCGCCTCCCTAGAAGGACCCAAAAATGGGAACAAGAGCGCTCATGTTTATCCCGAACTCCACAACACTCGTGGCATGGGGGCAGAAGCCAACGACTTGCCATCTCTCAGATTTGATAAACGGCCGCACAGAAGGTAATATTTTAAATTAACAAGCGTTGCTTAGCGCATATGAACAAAGTTTTCAGCGCACAAGATAACAAAATGCGAGTCTACTAAAAATTACATCTTTGGAGCATTCACCCGCAATAAGGTGGGCACCCTTCAGGATACCCTTATAATACATCTCGGGCGTGTGATACTCCTTGCCCGGCGGTGGCGCGTCCGTCACAAGCTTCTCGGCGTCCATCTTGCCCCAGTGCACCTTAGCGCGGGCAAGGCCCGACGGCACCTTCAATGCAAAGCGGAGTGCTTGATGACGCCAACCCATGGACAAAGGCCCACCAGCCGCCGCACTGCATCAAGTAGCTCCTGTGCATGGCTTCTTCGGGCCACAGCCGAACTATGAGGCCCTTCATGGCCTGCTCGCCACCTTGTGGAGCTCGACTAGCTGCTTCACCTGGTCGCTCAGGGCACGGATGTCCGCCTCAAAGATACCGAGACCGTAACACCTTTCCGCCGAGCTCCCTCCTCGGCTCAGAGAACGCGGCAGATCGGACACGCTTATGGGGCAAATCCGCGAACGCTCCTGGAGAGCTCCGAATTCGGGTAAGTAACAAGTAATTCACTTTTACATGCTTGCTTTGCATGAAGAATGCCTTACCCGCCGCTATCTTCTTTACTGCCTCGATTTCCTGGAGGGCCTTTTGGGCTTCGGCCTTAGCGGCTTTGGCACTCTCAAGAGCCGACGCGAGCTCGGACTCTCGAGTCTTCGAGTCACGCTCCAAACTCTTGTGTTTTTTCACGAGAGCCTGGAGCTCTTGCCATACCTCCGCCACCCGCGCCTCCTATTTCTCTCGCTCGGTGCGCTCGCGGCCAGATTATGCTTGGTCATGGACACCGCCTCCTTCGTGGTCGCCACCTCGCTCAGAGTCTCCCGAGTACCCACGTTATTCCTGTCATTTTTTGCAACCAAAATCCTTTTCTATAAGGTACAACTTTAATAAGGTGTTACTTACCTTCCTTGTCCTCGAGCTGCTTCTTGGCACGGCCGAGCTCGATCTCGGACCGCTCGAGGCTCTGCTTCAACGCATTGACCTCTGCTGTCAGTGAGGCAAAGGTCGGCAGTGCAGCCTGCATTCCCATATTGACATATTTGTGTTAGACTCCTGTGTATATCTTTTTAGATCCTCAGTTCGGCTTTTCTTTCCGAACACCGAACTGAGCATCAGGGGCTACTATCTATGCGGTACTATTTCTACATATCCTAATCACATACCTCAAAGCCAGTTAGAAGGCTGGTGCAGGCATCGGTCGGCTCGCTCTTGGCGGACTAAACCTTCTGAATCACCGCATTCATGACAGTGCGGTGCTCCTCATCCATGGAAGCGCCGTTGAGCGCCTCTAGCAAGTTATCCAGCGCCTCCGGTTAGACGGAGGCCACCGGCGTCGCTATCTCGCCCTTCTCATGAAGGGGCCGCCCGCCGGACTCCGGAACCACCAAAGGTTCCGGTGCTGAGTCCGGTCCAAAGTCCGGGAGGTTGCCCTGCGGCACCTCCGAGGCCTCCTCCTCCTGGCTGGTCCCCTTCTGGGACCCCACCTCGGCGTCATTTGCATCACGGGGGGAGGAGGCAGTCGGAAGTGAAGCGCTATTCACATCCGATTTAACCTGTGGAACCGCCGACGAAGCGGGAGATCGCCCTGGGCAGACTACATGGTTGTATTCGGCGTTAGAAGACACTATGCGACGAAAGAGAAATCATGAGTTATTCTGGAATCCATACACTTTAGATCTCGCCAGGGGCTTGGCCCTAGAGGGCCACTCCTCTTCGTTGTCATCGGCGTTGGTGGAACAGTCCGGAAGAAGGGTCCTTCCTTCTTGACCCTTCGCCTCTTCACCGGGAAGCCTTCCTCTTCTTCTCTTCACCGGGAGAGGCCTCTTCTTCTCCTCCTCGTCTTCGTGGGAGGAGTCCGCCTCGGAGTCATCGGACGATGAGTCCAATAACACCTGGCGCCGAGAACTCCTCCGGGTTCCCGTGGCCTTCTTCTTGGCCTTCTTCTCCGGCACCACGTAGGGCGCCGGGACCAGCAGCCCATCAAACGGGCGTCCACTGGGTCTTCTGGAAGGGAAGCCGGACAGTTAACCTGCCCGGATGTCTTGTAACACCCCGGACACACCCGCCGGTGGTCGTTACTCCTGGCGGGATCTAGACTGGCCCCACATATCTATACTAGTCTTTTCTGCGCACTTTGTCCTCACTCATGCGCACCCGGGAGCAACTTCCCGGTCGGTCAACCATCCTGAAACTACTCCAAGCTGAGCACGCTTAACTTTGGAGTTCTGTCCGAATGGGATCCCGGAAAAGAAGGAATTCCTTGTTGATATGAGTAGTCTATCATCCCTAATAAGCCAGGCTATTACATACACCCCCACTCGGAGGAACCGACGCCCTCGTCGGGCCACGTGAACGCTCCTCTTGGCACAACCGCTCGTGCATCCAGTCCCGTACATGTGCCATGCCGTGCCACGACGGGTCACAAACGCCATGAACAACATGACCGCGCACCTGTCCGCAACCATCCGTAACCGCGAGGGTCGGCTCGATACCAACTTGTATCGCCGGACACACCCGCCGGTGGTCAGCATTCTCTGGCGGGATCTAGATCGCCCCACATATCAATACTAGTCTTTTCGCGCACTTTGTCCTCACTCATGCGCACCGGGAGCAACTTCGTCGGTCACCCATCTGAAACTACTCCAAGCTGAGCACGCTTAACTTTGGAGTTCTGTCCGAATGGGATCCCGGAAAAGAAGGAATTCCTTATTGATATGAGTAGTCTATCATCCCTAATAAGCCAGGCTATTACATGTCTTCTGCCAGGCCTGTTAAAGGTAATGGGAGTTTAGATCCCGCATAGAGTCAAACTATGGAAAACAAGTGTCCCGTAAAGGGTAATATAGCTTACCTCGCCAGCCTGATGCTGCGAGCTGAATCCGCGATCTCGGTAGCGGATGCGGGAGCCTCGGCGCCCTGGAACAGCACCCTCCAGGCCTCTTCGTACATAGTGTCGA
Organism: Aegilops speltoides; assembly: GCA_021437245.1. Classification (NCBI taxonomy): domain Eukaryota; kingdom Viridiplantae; phylum Streptophyta; class Magnoliopsida; order Poales; family Poaceae; genus Aegilops; species Aegilops speltoides. Next base: position 285,186,418 of record CM038145.1, on the reverse strand, counting down.
AGAGCCTGCTCAAGGTCTGGTGCTGTGCCGGATCGAACTCCCACAAGTTGAAACCCCGCTATTGGCACGGGAGAATCCGGCGGATGAGCATAACCTGGACTACGTTGACAAGCTTGAGCTTCTTGTTCACCAGGGTTTGGACACAAGATTGGAGTCCGGTCAGCTCCTCCGAGTCGCCCCACGACAGGCCCTTCTCATTCTAGGAGGTGAGCCGTGTGGGGATGCCAGATCTGAATTCGGGGGCCGCTGCCCATTCAGGGTCACGCGGCTCGGTGACGTAGAACCACCCCGATTGCCACCCATTGATGGTTTGCACGAAGGCGCCCTCGAGCCAGGTGATGTTGGGCATCTTGCTCACCATGGCGCCTCCGCACTCCGCTTGGCGGCCACCCACTACCTTCGGCTTGACATTAAAATTCTTTAGCCATAAGCCGAAGTGGGGCTGGATGCAGAGGAAGGCCTCGCACACGACGATAAACGCCGAGATGTTGAGGATAAAATTCGGGGCCAGATCATGGAAATCCAGGCCATAGTAGAACATGAGCCCCCGGACAAATGGGTGGAGTGGTAAGCCCATTCCGCGGAGGAAATGGGGAAGGAACACCACCCTCTCATGGGGCCTGGGGGTGGGGGTGAGCTGCCCCTCGTCGGGGAGCCGGTGCGCGATATCGCTGGACAAATATCCGGCCTTGTGCAGCTTTTTGATGTGCCCCTCAGTGACGGAAGAGGCCATCCACTTGCCTCCCACTCCGGACATGGTTGGAGAAGGTTGAGGTGAGATGTGCGTACTTGGGCGCCGGAGCTCGAGTGCGCGGAGATGGATAAGCAAAGAATGAAGAAGGCGTAGGTAAAGAGGTGGATCCTTGTCCCCTTATATATGGGCGGACGAAACTATGCGTCCCCACCAGCCCGGTAAAACTCGCTTATCTCCCAAGCGCCGCAATCAATGGCGTGGTTGGGTTACCCATGTCCGTATTGATGTGAATCCTGGAATAAGGGGACACGATCTCTGCTTTGACAAGACGTTCCAAGGAAACCGCTTCGCTAAACACGCTGAGGTGGAACAATAAAAACGATTTGAGTAAAGGCTTGGCCATGGTGTGACGTCATGCCACGAAATACGTCAGCAGATTGAACTTGTGTAGATATTATTCTCTCTACGGTGGAATGTGGAATTTATTTTGCAGAGCTGGACACTATCCTGGTCTTCAAAATCTTCTATGAATTATTCGGAGGAGGAACCCGCCTTGCAATGCCGAAGACAATATGCGCGCCGTACTCGTCGTCATTGAAGCCTGGTTCAGGGGCTACTGAGGGAGTCCTGGACTAGGGGGTGTCCGGATAGCCGAACTATCACCGTCGGCTGGACTCCAAGACTATGAAGATACAAGATTGAAGACTGTGTCCCGTGTCCGGATGGGACTTTCTTTGGCGTGGAAGGCAACCTTGGCGATACGGATATGTAGATCTCCTACCATTGTAACCGACTCTGTGTAACCCTAGCCCTCTCTGGTGTCTATATAAACCGGAGGGTTTTAGTCCGTAGGACGAACAACAATCATACCATAGGCTAGTTTCTAGGGTTTAGCTTCCTTGATCTCGTGGTAGATCTACTCGTGTACTACCCATATCATCAATATTAATCAAGCAGGAGTAGGGTTTTACCTCCACCGAGGGGGCCCGAACCTGGGTAAAAACATCGTGTTCCTTGTCTCCTGTTACCATCCGCCTAGACGCACAGTTCGGGACCCCCTACCCGAGATCCGCCGGTTTTGACACTGACACCATGGTTCTCTTTCCTTTCCATGTTTTCTAGCAACAAAGTCTCTTTTGTCATATCTTTTATTCTTAGGTTGTGGATTATCAAGATCAACAACTGGTTCTATCTCAACATCATTGTCTGGTTCTTTATCATATGGTTGAGGGTCTTCATGAACCTCATCGTTATCTTTTTCATTATTCAGAAGATGAGTGTTCATTACCAGATTGAGTTTCAGCATCAGAGATAGAAACTTCATTATTATTATCAGGAGGTTTTTCTATTTCAGGTTCACTAGAGGCAGGCAAAGTCCTCTTATTTTTCTTCTTCTTTTTCTCCTTAGAAGGACTAGGTGCATCAGTGTTAATTCTTTGAGAGTCTTGTTCAATTCCCTTTGGGTGTCCCTCGGGATAAAGTGGTTCCTGGGTCATTTTACCTCCTCTAGTAGCTACTCTAACAACAAAGTTACTTATATTATTGTTCATTTCATCAAGTAACTCTCTTTGAGATTTAGCAACTTGTTCTAATTGAGTTTGAACCATAGAGGCATGCTTTCCTATGCCTCTAACATCATTTGAGATTCTAAATAACAAGTCACTTAAGCGAGCAATCATATCAAAGTTGTATTTCAGTTGTTTCATAACATTTGCATTGAAGTGATCTTGCTTTCTAATGTAATTATCAAACTCATAAAGGCATTGACTAGGATGTTTATTATGAGGATCATCACTATCATTGAATTTCATTAAAGATTCTACCTCTACCACCTTAGGTGGTGATGGTGCTTCAAGCCCATGTATTTCTTCAATAGGTGGTAAATTTTTAACATCCTTGGCTTTAATAAAAAATTTCCTTCATATATTTCTTTGCCTCTTGCATATCTTCAGGACTGAGATATAAGATACCCCTCTTCTTCGGAGTGGGTTTAATAGGTGTTTCGGGAGGAGTCCAATCATCATAATTTTTCAATATGTTATTCAATAATTCTTCAGCTTGCCCAATAGTTCGTTCCCTGAAAACACAACCAGCACAACTATCGAGGAAATCCGTAGAAGCATCGGTTAGTCCATTATAGAAGATATCAGGTATTTCATTTTTCTTAAGAGGATTATCAGGCAAAGCATTAAGAAATTGGAGAAGCCTCCCCCAAGCTTGTGGGAGACTCTCTTCTTCAATTTGCACAAAGTTAAATATTTCCTGCAAGGCAGCTTGTTTCTTATGAGCAGGGAAATATTTTTCAGAGAAGTAATAGATCATATCCTGGGTACTACGCACACAACTAGGAGCAAGAGTATTGTACCAAGCTTTAGTATCACCCTTTAATGAGTACAGAAATAACTTGAGATATAGTAATAGCGGATCTTCTCATCATGAGCAAAAAGGGTGGCTATGTCATTCAACTTAGTAAGATGTGCCACAACAGTTTCAATTTCATAACCATGGAAAGGATCTGATTCAACCAAAGTGATTAACTCTGGGTCGACAGAGAATTCATAATCCTTATCATCAATAAAAATAGGTGAAGTAGCAAACTCAGGATCACATTTCATTTTAGCATTCAGAGATCTTTCTTTATAGTTGCATAATAATTTCTCAAGATCATCTCTATCCTAACTAGCAAGGATATCTCTAGTTGCCTCCTCACTCATAGTATAACCTTATGGTACCATTGGCAATTCAAATCTAGGAGTACTAGTTCTAGTAGGAGTTTCAAGATTTTCAGTATCAAGTCCATCATCAGATTCAACAATATCATGTTGTCTTACTCTAGCAATTTGTTCATCAAGAAATTCACCTAGTGGCACATCATCATCAAGCAAGGTACTAGCATCATCATGAGTAGCATTCATAGCAGAAGTAGCATCATCAATAACTTGCGACATATCAGAACTAATAGCATGTTGTGGTGTTGCAAGTTTACTTGTAACAGAAGGTGAATCTAAAGCGGAGCTGGATGGTAGTTCCTTACTTCCCCTTGTCTTTGAGGGAAAAATCTTAGTCTAAGCATCCTTCAGGTTCTTCATAGTGATAATATGATAATAATCCCAAGTGACTCAACAAATATAGCTATGCTCCCCGGTAACGGCGCCAGCAAAAGGTCTTGATAACCTACAAGTATAGGGGATTGTAATAGTTTTCGAGGGTAGAGTATTCAACCCAAATTTATAGATTCGACACAAGGGGAGCCAAAGAATATTTGAAGGTATTAGCAGCTGAGTTGTCAATTCAACCACACCTGGAGATTAACTATCTATAGCAAAGTGATTAGTAGCATAGTAATATAATAGTTTTGATGATAGCAACAGTAGAAATTGTAACGGTAACAGTTATAGCAGTGATTTTGTAGCAAGTGCAATAGTGACAGTAGCAATAGAAACTAGGAGAAACAATATAAGATAAATTCGTAGGCATTGGATCGGTGAATCGTTGGATGATATTCATCATGAGACAGTTATAACCTAGGGCGATATGGCACTAGCTCCAGTTCATAAATATAATGTAGGCATGTATTCTGTAAATAGTCATACGTGCTTATGGAAAGAACTTGCATGACATCTTTTGTCCTACCATCCTGTAGCAGTGGGGTCCTATTGGAAACTAAGGGATATTAAGGCCTCCTTTTAATAGAGAACCGGAACAAAGCATTAACACACGGTGAATACATGAAGTCCTCAAACTACGGTCATCACTGGTGTCAGCGTTCTGGGAACGAGGGTCCCCAGACTTGCCTGCTTGCGGCCTGCGTCGTGGCTCAAGCAGTGGCCCAGTACGGCTCGTCTTCATCAACCCAAGCTCAAGACCCTCACGAGGGGCCAAGCCTTGTGGGGTGGACGACGCAAGGCTTCCTCAGAGGAGGCCTCACCAAGCAGGCTCGCGAGGAGGCGGAGAGATCAAGGCAAGGAGTACCTCGCGAGGTGCTCGTGACGCAAGCCATGACGATCGAGACCAGGTGGGCGCCAAGCAGGCGCCAGCCTGTGCATTGTCCTTGTTTCCTCTTTGGTGCAAAGGGGGCAAGCACAGGCGCGGAGTACCGAGGCATCAAGCAAAGGTTACCATATCGGTGCAATGAGACCAAGACCAGCAGAGTGGCAGGACGGAGGTCACGGTGGAGCCCAAGACGGCGTCATCACCAGTGCCTTTGGTAGTCGAAGACCAACTTTAGTCAGGATAACTTGTACTAGCTGTTCCCCTTCAAAATGGTCGTTGTTGGCTCCCTTCCCGCTCAATTTTTGGGAAGAGTACCAGGGCCTCTATATATAGAGATAGCCACCACCGTAGAAAGAGAGATCAGATCCATCCCAAGTAGAACACTGCACCAGCTCAAGAACACCCCTCGCGAGGCTGTTCTTCCTCTGTACTGTTCATCATCAGCCATAAAGGCAATCCACCACCACACACTAGAGTAGGGTATTACACCACAATGATGGCCCGAACTAGTATAAACCTTGTGTCCCTTGTGTTGTTCATCGTGTAGCTTAGATTCGCGACGAGGCTTTGGGGCGTGGATCGGTAGGGAGAAGATCTTCGTGCACACCCTAGAGTTCGAACCTTAAGGGTTTTGCCAGAACCCGATATCCAACATTTGGCGCGCCAGGTAGGGGTGTGCCAAAATCCTCTGTCCGCTATTCCGGTTTACATCGTTCGTCGCATCCATGGCAGATGCTCGCCGAGCTCGCGCCGAGCGTCGGGCTGTTCTCGCCGCCCTCATCGCCCAGACAGCTCCCGTCGGCGGGCCTCCTCGTCATTCCCTATTGCCTGCCGCCACCGGCCCGACGGGGAACGAGCAGCAGGCATCGTCGCTGCATCCCTCGGTGCGGCAGGAAGGCCGTACCGCCACTCCGTCGCTAACTCCAGCTGGTTCGTTGTCTCACGCTCGTCGCGCTCCCATGGACGCGCAGGCCGTGTTGCTCCTGGCACGTGAGCTCCTTCACTACCGCCCAGTCGACAACCTCTATGAGGAGTGGCTCACTCGCATCATCGAGCTCGTCAGCACCGCAGGGGGCTCTCCTTTGCCGTCCCTCTCGCTGCCTCGACCTCCGTCCTGCATGGGCGATGCAGCTCAGGAGGTGCCTCCGCCACCTCCCCCCCAAGAACGTGCCCTGGCTCCGAGGCGCGCAGCCCCTAGACGAGACCCACCGCGTTCAGCACTCGCGCGACAAGAAAGGACCTGCCAAGAGATCCCTCGGCCTCAAGAAGGCGCTCGCATGCTCCCCGCTCTGGCACGTCAAGACCGCATCCCTGCGCCAGCATGTCAAGACCCCGCGCTGCCCCTGGCGGCGGCGCGCGGGAATCCCCAAGAGCAAGCCCCGCGTCTGCAAAGGGCTCCGGTGGCCACTGCAGGCTGCTGCGCCTTCACCACCGAGCTATGCAGTGTTGCCTAGCCGGGCAAGTTCAAGCCGGATTTGCCTCCTCGCTACGACGGCACCGCCGACCCCGCGGAGTTCCTGCAGCTCTACGAGCTAGGCATTGAGGCAGCAAACGAAGATGAAAAGGTCATGGCAAACCGGTTTCCCATGGCGCTCAAGGACGGAGCCCGCACCTGGCTCCTGAACCTGCCTCCCAGCTCGATCTCCTCTTGGGACGAGATGCGCACCCGCTTCATCGCCAACTTCCAGGGCACTCGCGACCGTCCTCCAGTCGTGGGTGACCTGCGGCGCATCAAGTAGCATCTTGGAGAGACCTTGCAGAAGTACATCCAGCGCCTCAACATCGCTCGCCTCAAGATTCCCAAGGTGACCAAGGAGGCCATCATCTCAGCGTTCTCTGATGGCGTCCGCGATGTCAAGATGAAGGAGGAGCTGGCTATCCACGAGGATCTATGCACATCTCTGGAGCTATTCAACCTGGCGACCAAGTGCGCAAGGGCTGAGGAGGGGTGCCTCTCCCTCCTCGAGCTTCCAGCCGCTGACCTAGAAGAGAAGAAAGCCAAGGCCAAGGACGTGAAGCGCAAAGGAGCAGCTGTGCTCATAGCAGAACCAGACACAAAGCACGGCAAGGACCAGCCGGAATCGTCCAAGGGCAACCGATTCTGCGCCTACCACAACCTCTACACCCACAACACCAAAGAATGTCAGGAGCTTAGAGCCGTTCGAGAAGGACATATCGGTCGACGCCCCGAGCGCAACCATCGGGTCTACGATCGAGGAGGAGGAAGTGGTGGAGGACGATGGGATGACCGAGGCCCTCGCTAGGAGTGGCGTGACCGACCTCGCGAGGATCGCTGGCAGGACCAACCTCGCGAGGAGGCTTGGAGGGATCATCCTCGCGAGGATTTCCCGCAGGGCAATGCAGGCCTTCCTCCTCTGCCACCATCGCCAAGAAGGAATGACGACCACCACCAGGACAAGGGGGCTGGGGGCTTTCAGGAGCCACGCGCTATCGCTTGCATCTTGGGCGGAGCCCAGGCCCCAGCCTCTCAGTGCACCTTCAAGAAGTTTGCTCGCGAGGTGAATCCAGTCCTCCCCAAGCTCGAGGCCACGCGCCCTCTCAGGTGGTCCATGTGCGCCATCACGTTCCACTCAGCAGATCAGCTCAAGTGTGCGGCTACCGCTGGTGTCCTCCCAATGCTTTGTTCCCCAGTCATCAACAATGTGCAAGTTCCAAGACCCACATCGATAGTGGCGCATGACTTAACGTTCTGTCCGTCGAGACGTTCAACAACCTCTAAGTGCCTTATGATCAACTTCAGCCAACCAAGCCTTTCTTGGGAGAAACTGACGGCTCCACCACTCCGATAGGACAGGTTCGCCTCCCTGTCACTTTTGGATAGCGCAAGAACTACCGAACCAAGCTCATCGACTTCGACATTGCCCACATTCGCCTGCCATCCAATGCCATCCTCGGGTATCCAGCCCTGGCCAAGTTCATGGCGGTGACTCACCATGGTGTAAGGGCATATTTATCCCTAAGTGTTTTGGTGATTGATGACAATGTGTGTGCGGACTAATCGTGTGCCTTGAGTCCCTCAAATACTTCATCATTAGGCACAAGACGATTCGGTGCCCCTCGGAGACTGTTGAAGACGGCGTTGTTCTACGTTTCTCTTTGGTGGAGTTGTGTCGTAGGAGAGCCGTACTATTAAGAGGGGGTCCGCGTCGGAAAGGTAGGGTGGAATCACACGTACACTTGTCCCTCCTTTCCTTGCACCTTGGAGCTACCCGTCGTTATCTTGGTTGTGTGAAAATCTGGCGACTACTATCAGACTTGCGGTTGTACCACAGGTACAAGCGGTATACCATGGCGTGTCACGCAGTAGTACCGCCCGCTTGGTGCGGTAGTACCGCGGCACCTGCCTAGTGCCGCCCGGTGCGGCAGTAGAGGCGGATGTAATTTTTACATCCGCGCCCCACGGTAGTACCGCCGTCCAGGCGGTAGTATGCATGGGGCCCGCGGTAGTACCGCCTCCCTAGGAGTCGTAGTACCGCGGCCCTCGCCTAGTACCGCAGTGTCGGTAGTAGGCGCGATGTAATTTTTACATCCGCGCTGACCACGGTAGTACCGCGCCTCACAAGCGGTAGTACCGCGTCGGGTTTTTGCACCACCCTAGTTTCTACGGAAGTAAGCACGGATGTAATTTATTTCATCCGCGGCCTTCCCAGGCCGTGACCCTCCTGCCTTGCGGTTGTACCGCAAGGGGGAGCAGTAGTACCGCGTGAGCGGTAGTACTGCTCCTTCTTCAGGCTTGTTCCGGCCTGTGCAGTTGCCACGGTAGTACCGCGCGGTGCGGCGGTAGTACCGCGTCCTTGGAGCGGTAGTACCATGAGTCGCGGGCAGAACTAGTGGATAACGGTTGGATTTTTTCCACGACTATATAAGGGATGTCTTCTACCTCTAGTTGACTACCTCTTCCACCTCTAAGCTCCATTGTTGCTCCAAGCTCCATTTTCGCCCGATCTCTCTCCCTAGCCAATCAAACTTGTTGATTTGCTCGGGATTGCGTGATAAGGGCCCGATCTACACTTCCACCAAAGGATATTTGATTCCCCCCACTTATCCCTTGCGGATCTTGTTACTCTTGGGTGTTGAGCACCCTAGACGGTTGAGGTCACCTTGAAGCCATACTCCATTATGGTGAAGCTTCGTGGTGTTGTTGTTGTTGGGAGCCTCCGATTGTTGTGGAGATTTCCCCAACCTTGCTTCTAAAGGTTCGGTCGCCGCCTTCAAGGGCACCAATAGTGGAATCACGGCATCTCGCATCGTGTGAGGGCGTGAGGAGAATACGGTGGCCCTAGTGGCTTCTTGGGGAGCATTGTGCCTCCACACCGCTCTAACGGAGACATACTTCCCCTCAAAAGGAAGGAACTTCGGTAACACATCCTCGTCTCCACCGGCTCCACTCTTGGTTATTTCGTGCCTTTACTTTCGCAAGCTTACTTATTGTTACATCTCTTGTTTGCTTGCGTGCTAGTTGATATTGCATCATATAGGTTGCTCACTTAGTTGCATATCTAGACAACCTATTTGTTGCAAAGTTTAATTTGGTAAAGAAAAGCTTAAAATTGTTAGTTGCCTATTCACCCCCTCTAGTCAACCATATCGATCCTTTCAATTGGTATCGAGCCTCGTCTCTTTATTAAGGACTTTGCCGTCCAAGAGTATGGTTGACACCAACGATGGTGCGGAGGAACACTCCGGTGTGAATCCCATCTCATCTTCGGCCGAAGGGGGAACCTCGGTCTCTCATGAGGAGTTCAATGTGGCTTTAGACACATTGAAAACCTCCATGACGGCCGAGGTTAAAAGCATGTTTAATGATTTCCTAGAGGGACTTAAACTATCTACCGCGCCTATGAAAGTGGGTGATCCTACTAACAAGGTGACGGATGCTATCTCCGACATGGGGGAAGCTAACAATGAAAAGAGTCCTTCTACTAGTGGTAGAAATGGCACCGGCATCTTTGCCCATGTGGAACCCCCGGTTTATGGAGGGCTTATCCCCTCCACTCATTTGAATCATGCCGGTCCACCTCCTAAATATGAGAAACATGAAGATTTTGATAATTGGGTCTATCGCTTTAAGCGTCATTTGAAACATGTGAACACTAACCTTTGGAGAATCATTGAAGAAGGTTTTTATCCTCATGACCCAAGCAACTTCACTCCTCGAGAAGCCATGGAAAATCAATTCAATGAGAGTGCTCTCTTCATCATCCAAGATTCAATCCTTCCCGAAGATCTCCCTCACCTTCGACCCCATGTCGTGGCTAAAGAAGCATGGAAATGTGTCGAGGGTCTCTATCGTGGAAGTGCTAGCATTCAACGGTCCCACTATGAAGTGGTGCAAGATGAAGCCGATGAGTTTGCAATGAAAGAAGATGAAGAACCTCGTGAGCTCTTTCGAAGAGCGACCAAACTCGCGGTGGCACTTCGAGATCATGGAAGCAAGGACACGGATGACAATTGGATCAAGCGGAAGTTCCTCAAGGCCATGATGCCCTACAACAAAGCCATGTCCTCCGTCATTCGTCAACGACCGAACTTCCACACCATGACCTCAAGTGAAGTGTTGGATGAGTTCGTTGCAATGAGCATCGTGGACAAGACTGCCGACAATGCGGTGCTCCGTTCTCAAAGAGGAAGAAGTGGAAGATGAGGAGAGCAACCCCGAAGACACCAAGTTTGACTATCATGAGCACATGGCCCTTGCTTCAAGACAATTTTGGAGCAAGAAGAGCTCAAGACCCAACTTCAACAAAAACAACTCAAGTGGCATCAAAGCAAGCAACGAGTTAGAACTTGCTTCAACTGTGGCAATGTGAGCCATTTCGTTGCGGATTGTCCTTACGAGAAGCATGAAGACAATGGTGGCAAGTTCATTCGGAAAGACAAAGCCAAGTCCTTCCCAAACAAGAACAACTTCGCCAAGAAGACTCCCACTCGTGGGTTGGTGGTTCAAGAAGAATACCAAGGGGATGACGATGATGATGAGAATGAATAAGCAACGGCCATGGCGTCCATTGCCATTGCTACTCCCCGGGTGTCTCTCTTCGAATCACCCAACGAAAACATCACCGCTAGATGCCTCATGGCTAAGGCTTCAAACAAGGTAACCCCCAACATCACAACCACCATCATTACTAATCCCTCCGTGGAGGATTGAATTGATGAACATGTTGAGTCTAATGAGGAAGTGAATGAATTTGAGCCTTTTATGAGTAAGCTCAAGGGAAAGTCCAAGAAGCACTTTGTTGCTCTCTTGGAACAACTTGGTGAGGCCAATGACATGATCGAGGCTCACGAAGAAACCATCTCCAAGATGGAAGGTCATAGTCGTGACTATGCCGATGAGATATTGGATCTCTCTAATGCTCTTGAGGAAGAGCGTGTGCATCGTTTGACTTTTGAGGAGTCTCACAATGATGACCATGCTAAGTTAAAGAAAGATCTTGATCATGCTCTTGTCATGTCTCGTGTGCTAACCTCCGAGAAGGCTAAACTTGGGGTTGATCATGCTAGACTCAAAGAGGAGTTTGAGATACTTGACAAGGCCCACAAGGTCTTGAAGGGTACGCATGCTAGCCTCAAAGAGTCTCATGCTCAACTCCAAGTTAAGCTAATCAAGGAAAAGGCCACCTTCCCTCATATGGTATTAATTGATAATGCATGTGCTACTAACCCTTGTTGTGAGCATGTGCATCTTGTGGAGGAAAATGCCAAGTTGAAGGATCAACTTGAGAAGGGCCTTGTGACTTGCATTCAAGTTGAGAAAAACCTCAACGACCTTTTGAGCAATCAAAAGGAAGTTGTGGGCAAAGAAGGAATTGGGTTTGCACCCAAGTCCAAGAGCAAGAAGAAGAAGAACAACAAGGCCAATCGTCCTCCTCCCCTCAAACAAACGTTCTTGAAAGAGGGAGAGGGTGCTTCTAAGAAGAAGAAGGAGAAAGTGAAGGAAGTTGATGTCCAAAAGGGCAAGAGCATTTCCTCAAACAAAGTCGGCGACTTTAACCCTTCATATGTGTTGTGCCGTGCTAGTGATGGACTTGTTTATGCTAAATTTGTTGGTTCCTCTTATGAATACATTGAATGGTCTATTTGGGTTCCCAAGACCCTTGTTACTAACATCAAAGGACCCATTACTAAATGGGTACCTAAAACCAAGCATTGATCTCGTAGGTGTTTGCTTCGGTGGGGATCATGGTTGCTCGATAGTGGAGCAACAAATCATATGACCGGGAGCAAGGACTTGGTGGTGGAAGTGCAAGAGATTCCATCTATGCCCACCAATGTCGAGTGGGGTGATGCATCACATTCTAAGGTATTGGGTCTCGGCAAGGTTGTCATTTCTCATGATCTAACGATCGAGAAAGTCATGCTTGTTGAGTCCCTTGCATTCAATTTACTTTCCGTTCGTCAACTTGCACTCATGGGTTTTGCCACATTCTTTGATATTGATACCGTGGCCCTCTTATGGAGCAAGACTCTTAAAGTAGCCTTCTTTGGGCATGTCGAGAATGGTCTCTATGTGGTTAACTTTTCGGAGCAACCCACTAAGACCGCGACATGCCTAATGGCTAAAGTTGACGTGGGATGGCTTTGGCATTGCCGTTTAGCCCACGTCAATATGAGATCTTTGCAAAGTCTTCTCAAGGGGGACCATGTTCATGGACTAACAAATGTTAGTTTTGCCAAAGATCGTGCTTGCAGTGCTTGTATCGAAGGAAAGCTTCATGAAAAGGCTCACCCTCCCTCAACCATCATCTACTCGAAGAGACCCTTGGAGCTCCTTCACATGGATCTCTTCGGGCCTCCATCCTTTGATAGTCTTGGAGGAAGAAAGTATTGCTTGGTGATTGTGGATGATTATTCAAGATACACTTGGGTATACTTCTTCAAGAGGAAGAGTGAGACCCAACAAACCGTCATCAACTTTGCAAATGAAGCTCAACGTCAACATGATGCAAAGATCTTGACAATAAGAAGCGACAACGGCACCGAAGTTCAAGAACTACACCTTGGATGAGTTTCTTAGTGATGAGGGATGAAGCATCAATATCGGCACCTTATACCCTCAACAAAATGGTGTTGCGGAGAGGAAGAACCGGACGTTGATGGATGCGGCAAGGACCATGATGGCGGAGTTCAAGTCTCCAGACAACTTTTGGGCGAAGCCATCAACACCGCATGTCATGCATCCAATCGGCTCTATCTTCGCAAAGGCTTGAACAAGACTCCTTATGAGATCCTCACTGCAACAAGCCCAACCTCAAGTACTTCCGGTGTTCGGTTGTAAGTGTTTCATTCTCAAGAAAGGTGTTCGGTTGTGTAAATTTGAGGCTAGAGCTCATGAGGGCATATTTGTTGGTTATGCTACAAACTCTCATGCTTACCGTGTCCTCAACAAGTCCACCGGACTCATTGAGGAGACATGTAACATGGAGTTTGACGAAAATAATGGCTCCCAAGTGGAGCAAAGTGGTACTTGTGATATAGGTGATGAAATTCCTCCCCAAGCCATAAGAAGAATGGTTATTGGTCAAATCCTACCCATTGAGGAACCCCTTGTGGCCGAAGGAGAAGGACAATGCTCTACTCAAGTAGATCCATCACCTCATCAAGACCCACACGCTTCCGAAGAACAAAGTGAAGGCCCTCAACCTTGTGAACAAGACCAAGGGCAAGATCTACCTCAAGACGGTGATGAACCACTAAATGATGCCCAAGGTCAAGTTCTCCCCCTCGAGCGAGTTCAAGATCAAGAGCAACCTCAAGATCAAGAACAAGCTCAAGACGGCGCTCAAGATCATCAAGTCAACCCTCCTTCCACACCCGAGGAGGAATTAGAGCGTCGTGCCGCGAAGATTGCTTCCAAGCTCACCACCCAAGGCCATCTCATGGAAAATGTGGTTGGAAGCCTAAGAAAGGGGTAAGCATCAGAGACAATTGGCAAACTATTGTGAACATCACGCGTTTGCCTCTTGTGTCGAACCCCAAAAGGTCTATGAGGCGCCAAGACTCGGATTGGCTCAATGCCATGCATGAAGAACTCAACAACTTCTAGTACAACAAGGTGTGGAGATTGGTGCCAAGACCATCCGGGAACCACAACGTCATTGGAACCAAGTGGATCTTCAAGAACAAGCAAGATGCTCATGGGAACATCATTCGCAACAAGGCAAGATTGGTAGCACAAGGCTACTCCCAAGTCGAGGGTATCGACTACGGTGAAACCTTTGCTCCCGTTGCTCGTCTTGAATCCATTCGTTTGTTGATTGCTTATGCTTCCCATCACAACTTTAAGTTGCAACAAATGGATGTGAAAAGTGCTTTTCTTAATGGTCCTATTAATGAGTTGGTCTATGTCAAGCAACCCCTCGGGTTCGAGGATCCCTACTTTTCGGATCATGTGTATCAACTCGATAAGGCACTCTATGGCCTTAAACAAGCCCCACGTGCGTGGTATGACCACCTTACCGAGTTGTTACAAAATCGTGGATTTGAAGTATGGCTAATCGACCCCACTCTTTTTACTAAGAAGGTCAACGGGGAGTTGTTTGTATGCCAACTATATGTTGATGATATTATCCTTGGTTCCCCTAACGTAGCTTTCAATGAAGAATTTGCTGCTCTCATGACCTCCAAGTTTAAGATGTCTTCGATGGGAGAGTTGAAGTTTTTCCTTGGTTTCGACATCAAACAAAGAAGAGAAGGAACCTTCATCAACCAAGCCAAATACACTCAAGACATGCTTAAAAGATTCAAGCTAAGTGATGTCAAGCTGGCTACTACACCAATGCCTACCAAGTGCCAACTTAACATCGATACCAATGGTAAAGCGGTGGATCAAAAGGTATATCGTTCCATGATTGGCTCCTTACTTTACCTTTGTACATCTAGACCGGATATCATGTTGAGTGTGGGGATGTGTGCACGTTTTCAAGCCGCACCAAAGGAAAGTCACTTTGTGGCGGTCAAGCGAATCTTTCGATATTTGGCTCATACCCCAAACTTTGGCTTATGGTACCCAAGAGGAGCAAACTTCAAGCTTGAAGGTTTCATGGATTCAGATTAGGCGGGAGACAAAGTGGATAGGAAGTCCACTTAGGAGGGTGCCAATTTCTTGGTTGCTCCTTGGTAAGTTGGTCTTCCAAGAAGCAAAGTTGTGTCTCTCTCGCCCACCAAAGCAGAGTATGTGGCGGCCGGTAGTTGTTGTGCTCAACTCCTATGGATGAGGCAAACTTTAAAGGAGTACGGTGTCATTTGTGACAAAGTGCCTCTTTGGTGTGATAATGAAAGTGCCATCAAGATTTCTCTCAACCCGTGCAACACTTCAAGACGAAGCACATTGAGATTCGGTATCACTTCATTCGGGATCACATTAGGCGAGGGAGATCGAGCTCAAGTATGTCAACACTCATGATAACCTTGCAGCTATTTTCACGAAGCCCTTGGATGAAGCAAGATTTCATGAGTTAAGGCATGAGCTAAATATCATTGATTTGAGCAATGTGACTTGAACCTGCACCCCCACCACACTCAACTTGTTGTCTAGTTTACGTGTAGGCATGGACATAGGGGGAGTGTTGTTCTCTCAATGAACTCTCCCTCCCCCCATTATGCATAAATAGATCACCTCTTTCACATTAGCCATTTTTGATGGTACTTGTGCTTCAAAGACGAGTCTTGGTCATGGGCCCAAGGATAATTCTTCGCGGTGCCATACCATCCAACTCAAACATAGGTGGCTTCGGCCACCGCCCTCTCTCCTCGAGAGGCTTTGCCACTTAGGGATTTCCTGTTGTTCCCTTGGTATGTGCTTATTTTTGTAGTTTTGGGTGTGTGTCTGTTTTTCCGTGCAAAGGCGTTGTTTTTCTCTCTTGTTTGAAACCTTCGGAGTCGTGAGCTCACGGTACTACCGCGGTTGGCCACGGTACTACTGCGGCCAACCACGGTACTACTGCTGATGGGAGCACGGTACTACCGTCCCCAAGCAGCAGTAATTTTTATCGCCACTGGTTGAGCGGTACTACCGCGGCGCTGTATACTTCCGCCTAAGCGGTACTACGCTGATGACCAGCGGTACTACCGCGCCGGTTCGAGCGTGGGGATAAGGCGGGCAGGGGGAGTTCTAACTCCCCATACCCATTCGTCCTTTTTCTCTCCACGTTGTCTCTTCCTCTCTCGTGCTCACGAACGGAGCCGGCGTTCGTCGCCGGATCTCCTCCACCGGCTGCCCTCCCGTGATTCCGTCCGGTGGGATCGTTCCCCACCACGTGCTCTTGCTATGGACCAAGGTTTTTCCCCAAATCCTTCTCCTTTTTGATTGTGTTTGGTTCTTCTAGGTTTTGGGGGAGGCTTGTATGTTCTTGAGATTCCTTGACTAGATCTCTGCAAGAGTAGAATGAAGGAGTGTGGTATTGCATAGGATTTACACTTGTATTGTTGTCTTGCGCTAGATCTGATCACCGTAGCACCGCCATGGCTTCGCGATTCTTTTTCAGATTCAAATCCTGTTAGATCCGACGCGACGCGGTACTACCGCCCGTAGGGAGCGGTACTACCGCTCGCACGGTACTACCGCCCCTAGGGCGCGGTAGTACCGCGCACCGTGCGGTACTAAAACTTTACTACTGCCCCAGCCACGGTACTACCGTGACCCCGCATGGTACTACCGCGTCTGGAGCTGTACTAAGCCATTAGTACCGCAAACCATGGCAGATCTACCGTGGCTCACATCTATCGCATGCCAACTTTCTCGTTTATCTTCTATGGGTTTCATGTGCTGTCTTATGGCCTTTGCATTGATTCTTTTCGCCTTTTGTTTTGGTGCTTTGCGTGTGTGTCTTAGGTGGTGGCTCTCGCCGATCAAATCCCATTCGTGACACTAGCTCCAAGCGTCTGCGCAACCCAGGAGAAGTTCCCGAGGGGTCATCTGCGTCCAAGCGCAATGTCAAGACCACCGCTAGCAAGCACAAGGAGCCCGCCAGGGGTATGGATGAGATTGCCCCTACAGAGTATGTCCGTCTCAGGCAGCTTCACCCTTATGTGACCCCACGCTCCACTGTGAGAGGGTGCGAACTGTTCTGGAACAAGACCCAAACCCAAATCTATTTGGATGTCATCAAGAATAAGCAGAACACCTATGTGGAAGTGAAGTGGATTGATATGCACCACATGAGGAAGGACAAGTTCCGTGACTACTTTGGGGAGGCTCTGGACTTGGTAGAACAGTTTGGCATTGAGCATGTGATCTCTTTCCACCTAGACTATGACCCTGAGATCATATGTCAGTTCTTTGCTTCAGTGTACTTTCACTCCAATGAAGAAAGAAGGATGGCCTAGATGACCAATGGCCGCAAGCTGTCTGCTACCTGGAAGGAGTTCATGGACTTGCTTCAAGTTGCTGATGATGGACTTGACACTCCTGTTGGTGTTCGCCCTCATGGCAATGCTGACTCTGCCGACAAGGACAAGCTCACCCCGTTCATGGTTGAGAAGACGCTCGCCAATAGCAAGACAATTTTGGTTCTCAACCCCTTTCTGGATATCATGTACCGCATCTTCCGCAACTCCTTGTTCCCACGCATCGGTGACAAAGACAAGGTTCATGACTATATGGTGGACATGATGCTTATTTGCCAGGAGGCTCGCTCGTCTCAGACTCAGCCACTTGATGTCTCTCACATCATGTGGTGTGAGCTTCGATTTGCTATGTTCAATCGCAAGGTCCCTATTTATGGGCCCTACCTGTTTCTGCTGATTTCGAAGACTTGG
Source organism: Aegilops speltoides (assembly GCA_021437245.1). Lineage (NCBI taxonomy): Eukaryota > Viridiplantae > Streptophyta > Magnoliopsida > Poales > Poaceae > Aegilops > Aegilops speltoides. The sequence continues at coordinate 285,168,948 of CM038145.1, read as the reverse complement.
GAGAAGATGTACCCCGAGGAGGAGTTCCTGGCTCCAGACTGGATTCGCCATGAGCCCATTTGTCTGCGGGTCAAACCCAACTGGGCTAACACCGCTACTCGTGTTGAGGCGGCTGCTGCTAGGGCTGCTGCTGTTGATGAGGATGTTGCTGGCGCCGAGGATGTTGCTGAGGGCCGTTCTGCTAGGCCCTCTCAGAGTGTCTCTAGGCCATCTTGGGCCAAAAAGTTGAAGGATAAGATGAAGTCTCTTTTCTGCATGCAAGCCAAGGGCCAGTACAGGGCTCACGTGGAGTCCAAGGAGAGTCGTCGCTGGCACAACAAGGTCTTGCAGCTCTATGGCGAGGATGTGTCTGGCGGGTCTGAGGAGCACATCACTCCTGAGACCGAGTGGATGGAGAAGCAAGGATATAGGTGGACTGATTCTGAGGAGGAGGTCGAGGAGTCCATTCCAGCTGCTGAGGCGTCTTACGAAGAGGCTTGGGACGACTTCTCTGCTTGAGCCACCTCTTGTGTGTGTAGGTGTCCTCTCTGCCTTTTTGGCGTCTCGATGCCAAAGGGGGAGAGAGTGTAGGGATTTGCGAGTTTGCGAGTTTGCGAGTCGTGTGGTCGTGTGTTTGTTGCTTTCTTAGTTGAACTCTTTGCTGTTTTTCTCGTTTGAACCTTGGTTATCTTACTTCGTATGGTGTAATACATATGCACTCTATCTATCCTAGCAAGCTCGTATTATATTGTGCTATCTTCTTGCTTTGCTATGCTTATTATCATGTCTTGGTCTCTAAAATATAGGGGGAGTGTTGATCCTAGTCTGTGTGCCATGCAGTCCAAAGCATTCATCTAAAGTGCACACATCTAGGGGAGCCCGTCTATATTTTAGAGAGGTGGGGTTTGCCCCTGCTCTAAATTATCTTATCTTTGTGCAAATCCCGTGTTGTCATCAATCCACCAAAAAGGGGGAGATTGTAAGGGCATATTTATCCCTAAGTGTTTTGGTGATTGATGACAATGCGTGTGCGGACTAATGGTGTGCATTGAGTCCCTCAGATACTTCATCATTAGGCACAAGACGATTCGGTGCCCCTCGGAGACTGTTGAAGCCGGCGTTGTTCTACGTTTCTCTTTGGTGGAGTTGTGTCGTAGGAGAGCCGTACTATTAAGAGGGGGTCCGCGTCGGAAAGGTAGGGTGGAATCACACGTACACTTGTCCCTCCTTTCCTTGCACCTTGGAGCTACCCGTCGTTATCTTGGTTGTGTGAAAAACTGGCGACTACTGCTGTACTTGCGGTAGTACCGCAGGTACAAGCGGTAGTACCGCGGCGTGTCACGGTAGTACCGCCCGTTTGGTGCGGTAGTACCGCTGCACTGGCCTAGTGCCGCCCGTGCGGCAGTAGGGGCGGATGTAATTTTTTACATGCGCGCCCCCCACGGTAGTACCGCTCGTCCAGCGCGGTAGTACTGCGGGGGCCCACGGTAGTACCGCTCCCTAGGAGTCATAGTACCATGGCCCCTCGGCCTAGTACCGCAGTGTCGCGGTAAAAGGCGCGGATGTAATTTTTTACATAAGCGCCGACCACGGTAGTACCGCGCCTCGCAAGTGGTAGTACCGCGTCGGGTTTTTGCACCACCCTAGTTTCTGCGGAAGTAAGCACGGATGTAATTTATTTCATCCGCGGCCTTCCTGTGTCAGTGACCTCCCGCCTTTGCGGTTGTACCGCAAGGGGAGCGGTAGTACCGCACGAGCGGTAGTACTGCTCCTTCTTCAGGCTTGTTCCGGCCTGTGCAGTTGCCACGGTAGTACCGTGGTGGTCCACGGTAGTACCGCTGGTGTCATGGTAGTACCGCGTCCTTGGAGCGGTAGTACCATGAGTCGCGGGCAGAACTAGTGGATAACGGTTGGATTTTTTCCACGACTATATAAGGGATGTCTTCTACCTCTAGTTGACTACCTCTTCCACCTCTAAGCTCCATTGTTGCTCCAAGCTCCATTTTCGCTCGATCTCTCTCCCTAGCCAATCAAACTTGTTGATTTGCTCGGATTGGGTGACAAGGGCCCAATCTACACTTCCACCAAAGGATATTTGATTCCCCACTTATCCCTTATGGATCTTGTTACTCTTGGGTGTTGAGCACCCTAGACGGTTGAGGTCACCTCAAGCCATACTCCATTGTGGTGACGCTCGTGGTGTTGTTGTTGTTGGGAGCCTTCGATTGTTGTGGAGATTGCCCCAACCTTGCTTGTAAAGGTTTCTCGCCGCCTTCAAGGGCACCAATAGTGGAATCACGGCATCTCGCATCGTGTGAGGGCGTGAGGAGAATACGGTGGCCCTAGTGGCTTCTTGGGGAGCATTGTGCCTCCACACCGCTCTAACGGAGACGATTTCCCTCAAAAGGAAGGAACTCCGTAACACATCCTCGCCTCCACCGCTCCACTCTTGGTTATTTCGTGCCTTTACTTTCGCAAGCTTACTTATTGTTACATCTCTTGTTTGCTTGCGTGCTAGTTGATATTGCATCATATAGGTTGCTCACTTAGTTGCATATCTAGACAACCTATTTGTTGCAAAGTTTAATTTGGTAAAGAAAAGCTTAAAAATTGTTAGTTGCCTATTCACGCCCCCCTCTAGTCAACCATATCAATCCTTTCACATGGTTACAATGTCCTCAAGATGCCGGGAAGCAGCGGAATCATCACAATCCCCTGCGAAGAAAAGGACGCGGTGTCCTCTCTCGAGCATGCCTTCCAAGCTGCATCAGTCGAGGACCGAGACAGCAAGAGTGAGAACCCTCCTGAGACAGTTCCCAAGAAGAAGAAGACATCACCCAGCTCAAGGCCTGAGGAGGTTGGCATCTCCGGAGGCGTCGCGTCAGCATCAGCGCCCGTGCAAGGGGCGCCTCCCTCCGTCGCATAAGAAGGCGCGCCCGGCGCCCTCCTTGGGCAAGGCTCGAGGGCTCTCTCCTTGAGGGCCTCAGACTTTGCCAAGATCACGAGGGAGGCGCTCGGGCACCACTTGGAGGCATGCTTGCTCCGTCTTGAGCTTGCGTTGGTTTTCCTTGAAGAGGAAAGGGTGATTTAGCAATAGTAGCGTAAGTATTTCCCGCAGTTTTTGAGAACCGAGGTATCAATCCAGTAGGAGGCTCCTCAAAAGTCCCACGCACCTACACAAACAAACAAGAACTCGGAACCAACGCAATAAAGGGGTTGTCAATCCCTTCACGGCCACTTGCGAAAGTGAGATCTGATAGAGATAGTATGATAAGATAAATATATTTTTGGTATTTCATAATATAGATGCAAAAAGTAAAGATGCAAGTAAAAGTAGATTGAAAGCTTATATGATAAAAGATAGACCCGGGGGCCATAGGTTTCACTAGAGGCTTCTCTCAAGATAGCATAAGTATTACAGTGGGTGAACAAATTACTGTCGAGCAATTGTTAGAAAAGCAAATGATTATGAGATTATCTAGGCATGATCATGTATATAGGCATCACGTCCGCGATAAGTAGACCGACTTCTGCCTGAATCTACCACTATTACTCCACACATCGACCACTATCCAGCATGCATCTAGAGTATTAAGTTCATAAGAACAGAGTAACGCATTAAGAAAGATGACATGATGTAGAGGGATAAACTCAAGCAATATAATATAAACCCCATCATTTTATCCTCGACGGCAACAATACAATACGTGCCTTGCAACCCTTTCTATCACTGGGTAAGGACACCGCAAGATTGAACCCAAAGCTAAGCACTTCTCCCATGGCAAGAAAGATCAATCTAGTAGGACAAACCAAACTGATAATTCGAAGAGACTAAAAAAAACTGAATCATACATAAAAGGATTCAGAGAAGATTCAAATATTTCTCATAGATAAACTTGATCATAAACCCACAATTCATCGGATCTCGACAAACACATCGCAAAAAGTGTTTACATCGAATAGATCTCCACAAGAGAGGGGGAGAACATTGTATTGAGATCCAAAAAGAGAGAAGAAGTCATCTAGCTAATAACTATGGACCCGAAGGTCTATGGTAAAGTACTCACAACTCATTGGAAGGGCTATGGTGTTGATGTAGAAGCCCTCCGTGGTCGATTCCCCCTCCGGCGGAGCGCTGGCGAAGGCTTCAAGATGGGATCTCACGGATACAGAAGGTTATGGTGGTGGAAATTGTTTTTCATTGGCTGCCTGGATGTTTTTGGGGTACATAGGTATATATAGGAGGAAGAAGTACATCGGTGGCCGCCTGTGGGGCCCAGGAGACAGGGGCGCGCCTAGGAGGGGTGGGCGTGCCCTCCTATCTCCTGGCCGCCTCGTTTGCTTCTTAACTTGCACTCCAAGTTCTCCGGATCATGTTTGTTCCAAAAATCACATTCCCGAAGGTTTCATTCCATTTGGACTCCGATTGATATTCCTTTTCTTCAAAATACTGAAATAGGCAAAAAAACAGCAATACGGGTTGGACCTCCGGTTAGTAGGTTAGTCCCAAAAATGATATAAATGTGTAAAATAAAGCCCATAAACATCCAAAAGGGGTAATATAATAGCATGGAACAATAAAAAATTATAGATACATTGGAGACGTATCAAGCATCCCCAAGCTTAATTCCTGCTCGTCCTCGAGTAGGTAAATGATAAAAACAGAATTTTTGATGTGGAATGCCACCTAGCATAATTCTCAATGTAATTTTCTTTATTGTGGCATGAATGTTCAGATCCAAATGATTCAAAATAAATGTTCATATTGATAAAAGAAATAGTAACACTTCAAGCGTACTAATCAAAGCAATCATGTCTTCTCAAAATAACATGGCTAAAGAAAGTTCATCCCTACAAAATCATATAGTTAGGCTATGCTTCATTTTCGTCACACAAAGATGTTCCCAAATTCTACACCCCCGATGACAAGCCAAGCAATTGTTTCGTACTTAAATAATCTCAAATTTTTTCAACCTTCACGCAATACATGAGCGTGAGCCATGGATATAGCACTATGGGTGGAATAGAATATGATGATGGGGATTGTGTGGAGAAGACAAAAAAGGAGAAAGTCTCACATTGACGAGGATAATCAACGGGCTATGGAGATGCCCATCAATTGATGTCAACATGAGGAGTAGGGATTGCCATGCAACAGATGCACTAGAGCTATAAATGAATGAAAGCTCAACAAAAGAAAACTAGTGGGTATGCATCCAACTTGCTTGCTCATGAAGACCTAGGGCATTTGAGGAAGCCCATCGTAGGAATATAAAAGCCAAGTTCTATAATGAAAAATTCCCACTAGTGAAAACATATGAGACTCACTATATGAAAAACATGGTGCTACTTTGAAGCACAAGATATGAGACTCACTACATGAAAGACAAGGTGCTACTTTGAAGCACAAGTGTGGAAAAAGATATAGTAACATTGCCCCTTTTTTTTTCCTTTTTTTCTTTTTTTTCTTTGGCCTTTCCTTTTTTTTGGCCTTTTTTCCTTTGGGACAATGTTCAAATAATGATGATCATCACACTTCTATTGATTACAACATATGAATTACAACTCGAAACTAGAACAAGGTATGGCTCTAGTTGAATGCCTCCGGCGGTGTACCGGGATGGTGCAATGAATCAAGAGTGACATGTATGAAAAATTATGCATGGTGGCCTTGCCACAAATACGATGTCAACTACATGATCATGCAATGGCAATATGACAAAAGTAATGTATGTCATGATGATGATGAACGGAACGGTGGAAAGTTGCATGGCAATATATCTCGGAATGGCTACGGAAATGCCATAATAGGTAGGTATGGTGGCTATTTTGAGGAAGATATAAGGAGGTTTATGTGTGATAGAGCGTATCATATCATGGGGTTTGGATGCACCGGCAAATTTAGCACCAACTCTCAAGGTGAGAAAGGGCAATGCACGGTACCGAAGAGGCTAGCAATGGTGAAAAGTGCGTATAATCCATGGACTCAACATTAGTCATAAGAACTCATATACTTATTGCAAAAATTTAGAAGTCATATAAAATCAAGCACTACGCGCATGCTCCTAGAGGGATAGATTGGTAGGAAAATACCATCGCTCGTCCCCGACCGCCACTCATAAGGATGCACAAACCAGGTACACTTCATGTTTCAAATTTGTTACACAACTTTAACCATACGAGCATGCTACAGGACTTGCTAACTTCAACACAAGCATTCTTTGAATTCATAATCACCCAACTAGGATGACTTTAATATCACTACCTCCATATCTCAAAACAATTATCAAGTATCAAATTGATCATAGCATCCAATTCACTTCCTATGATAGTTTTTATTATACCCAACTTGGATGTCTACCATTCTAGGACCAATTTTATAACCATAACAAATACCATGCTCTTCTAAAAGACTCTCAAAATAATATAAGTAAGCATGAGAGGCTAGCAATTTCTACAAAATTAAGCCACCGCCGTGCTCTAAAAGATATAAGTGAAGCACTAGAGCAAAAACTATCAAGCTCAAAAGATATAAGTGAAGCACATAGCATATTCTAATAAATTCTAATAAAGTAGGCTTCTCCCAAAAGGTGTGTACAGCAAGGATGATTGTGGAAAACTAAAAAGCAAACACTAATGTAATACACGACGCTCCAAGCAAAACACATATCATGTGGCGAATAAAAATATAGCTCCAAGTAAAGTTACCAATGAACGAAGACGAAAGAGGGGATGCCTTCCCGGGGCATCCCCAAGCTTAGGCTTTTGGCTATTCTTGAATATCTTGGGGTGCCTTGGGAATCCCCAAGCTTAGGCTTTTTCCACTCCTTATTCCATAGTCCATCAAATCTTTACCCAAAACTTGAAAACTTCACAACACAAAACTCAACAGGAAATCTTATAAGCTCCGTTAGTGAAAGAAAACAAAACCACCGCATAAGGTACTGTAATGAACTCATTCATTATTTATTTTGGTGTTAAACCTACTGTATTCCAACTTCTTTATGATTTATAAACTATTTTACTAGCCATAGATGCGTCAAAATAAGCAAACAACACACGAAAAACAAAATCTGTCAAAAACAGAACAGTCTGTAGCAATCAGTGACTAATGCAAACTTATGGAACTCTAAAAGTCCTACCAAAATAGGAAGTCCTGGAAAATTTGTCTATTGATCAGCAGCAAAAAGAAAGCATGTTTTTGTAATTTAACAAAACTAATTTCGTGCATGCAAAGTTTCTATTTTTCAGCAGAATCAAATTAACTATCATCATAGGTTATCCTATAGGTTCTACTTGGTGCAAACACTAATTAAAACATAAAAAAACATCTAAACAGAAGGTAGATGCAAAATTTATTACTAAACAGAAACAAAAACAAAAAACAAAAATAAAATTGGGTTGCCTCCCAACTAGCGCTATCGTTTAACACACCTAGCTAGGCATAAAACTGAAGATAGATCTAAGTAGTGCCATCTTTAGCACTCAATTCATAAGTAGCCCGCATGATAGATTCATAAGGTAATTTGACTTTCTTTCTTGGAAAGTGCTCCATGCCTTTCTTTAATGGAAATTGGAATCTAATATTCCCTTCCTTCATATCAATAATCGCACCAATCGTTCTAAGGAAAGGTCTACCAAGAATAATAGGGCAAGAAAGATTGCAATCAATATCAAGAACAATAAATCTACGGGCACCAAATTCCTATTTGCAACAATGAGAACATCATTGATCCTTCCCATTGGCTTTTTAATCGTGGAATCCGCAAGGTGCAAATTTAAAGAGGAATCATCAAGATCATGAAAACCTAGAATATCACATAAAATTTTCGGAATCGTGGAAACACTAGCACCCAAATCACACAAAGCAAAACACTCATGATCTTTAATTATAATCTTTATAGTAGTTTCCCACTCATCATTAAGTTTTCTAGGTATAGAAACTTCCAAATTAAGTTTTTCATCATAAGATTGCATCAAGGCATCAACGATATGTTTGGTAAAAGCTTTATTTTGACTATAAGCATGAGGAGAATTAATAACGGATTGCAAAAAAGAAATACAACCTTCTAAAGAACAATTATCATTATCAAATTCCTTGAAATATGAGATAGTGGGTTCAATACTATTTAAAGTCATGACCTCTCCAATCCCACTTTTACCAAATTTAGCATCAAGATCTAAAAACTCCGAATTTTTGGGACGCCTTCTAACTAAAGTTGACTCATCTCCAGTCCCATTATTATCAAGATTCATATTGCAAAACAAAGATCTAATAGGGGACACATAAATAACTTTAAGATCTTCATCATTATTTTCATGGAAACTAGAAGAACACGCCTTTACAAAGCAATCTTTCTTAGCACGCAATCTAGCGGTTCTTTCCTTGCACTCATCGATGGAAATTCTCATGGCTTTGAGAGACTCATTGATATCATGCTTAGGATGAGTAGATCTAAGTTTAAGAGAATCAACATCAAGCGAAAGTCTATCAACGTTCCTTGCCAAATCATCAACTTTGAGCAATTTTTCTTCAAGCAAAGCATTAAAATTCTTTTGAGAGATCATAAATTCTTTCACACTATTCTCAAAATCAGAGGGCATCTTATTGAAATTACCATAAGAATTATTGTAGGAATTTCCATAATTATTAGAGGAATTACTAGGGAACGGTCTAGGATTAAAGTTTCCTCTATAAGCATTGTTTCCAAAAGTATTCCTACCAACAAAATTCACATCCATAGATTCATTATTATTATCAATAAAAGTAGACAAAGGCATATCATTGGGATCAAGAGGAGTATTTTTAGTAGCAAACAATTTCATAAGTTCATCCATCTTTCCACTCAAAACATTGATTTCCTCTATAGCATGCACTTTTTTACTAGAAGATCTTTCGGTGTGCCTCTGAGAATAATTAGCCATAATATTATCAAGAAGTTTTGTAGCATCTCCTAACATAATTTCCATAAACGTGCCCCCCGCGGCCGAATCTAGAAGATTTATAGAAGCAAAGTTCAAACCGGCATAAAATTTTTGTATGATCATCCATAAATTGAAACCATGAGTAGGGCAATTGTGAATCATCAATTTCATTCTTTCCCAAGATTAGGCAACATGCTCATGATCAAGTTGTTTAAAATTCATAATATCGTTTCTAAGAGTGATAATCTTAGCGGGAGGAAACTACTTAGAGATAAAAGCATCTTTGCACTTGTTCCAAGAATCAATACTATTTTTAGGCAAAGACGAAAACCAAACTTTAGCACGATATCTAAGTGAAAACGGAAATAACTTCAATTTAACAATATCATTATCCGTATCTTTCTTCTTTTGCATATCACACAAATAAACAAAGTTGTTTAGATGAGTAACGACATCTTCACTAGGAAGGCCGACAAATTGATCTTTCATAACAAGATTCAGCAAAGCAGTATTGATTTCACAAGACTCAACATCATTAAGAGGAGCAATCGGAGTACTAAGGAAATCATTATTATTGGTATTGGAGAAATCACACAATTTGGTATTATCTTGCGCCATGGCAACAAGTAATCCAACACGTAAGAAATGTAAAAGGGCAAGTTTAAAAGAGAGAGAGATTGGGAAAGAGAGGGCAAATAAAACGGCAAGGGTGAAGTGGGGGAGAGGAAAATGAGAGGCAAATGGCAAATAATGTAAATGCGAGGGAGATGAGTTTGTGATGGGTACTTGGTATGTCTTGACTTGAGCGAAGACCTCCCCGACAACGGCGCCAGAAATCCTTCTTGCTACGTCTTGAGCTTGCGTTGGTTTTCCTTGAAGAGGAAAGGGTGATGCAGCAATAGTAGTGTAAGTATTTCCCTCGGTTATTGAGAACCAAGGTATCAATCCAGTAGGAGGTTACTCAAAAGTCCCACGCACCTACACAAACAAACAAGAACTCACAACCAACGCAATAAAGGGGTTGTCAATCCCTTCACGGCCACTTGCGAAAGTGAGATCTGATAGAGATAGTATGATAAGATAAATATATTTTTGGTATTTTATAATATAGATGCAAAAGGTAAAGATGCAAATAAATGTAGATTGAAAGCTTATATGATAAAAGATAGACCCGGGGGGCATAGGTTTCACTAGAGGCTTCTCTCAAGATAGTATAAGTATTACAGTAGGTGAACAAATTACTATCGAGCAATTGTTAGAAAAGCAAATAATTATGAGATTATCTAGGCATGATCATGTATATAGGCATCACGTCCGCGACAAGTAGACCGACTCCTGCCTATATCTACTACTATTATTCCACACATCAACCGCTATCCAGCATGCATCTAGAGTATTAAGTTCATAAGAACAGAGTAACGCTTTAAGAAAGATGACATGATGTAGAGGGATAAACTCAAGCAATATGATATAAACCCCATCTTTTTATCCTCGATGGCAACAATAAAATACGTGCCTTGCAACCCTTTTACATCAGCGAAGGACACCGCAAGATTGAACCCAAAGCTAAGCACTTCTCCCATGGCAAGAAAGATCAATCTAGTAGGCCAAATCAAGCTGATAATTCGAAGAGACTTGCAAAGATAACCCAATCATACATACAAGAATTCAGAGAAGATTAAAATATTTCTCATAGATAAACTTGATCATAAACCCACAATTCATCGGATCTCGACAAACACACCGCAAAAAGAGTTTACATCGAATAGATCTCCACAAGAGAGGGGAGAACATTGTATTGAGATCCAAAAAGAGAATAGAAGCCATCTAGCTAATAACTATGGACACGAAGGTCTGTGGTAAACTACTCACAACTCATCGGGAGGGCTATGGTGTTGATGTAGAAGCCCTCCGTGGTCGATTCCCCCTCCGGCGGAGCACCGGCGAAGGCTCCAAGATGGGATCTCGCGGATATAGAAGGTTACGGCGGTGGAAATTGTTTTTGGTTTGCTCCCTGGATGTTTTCGGGGTACGTAGGTATATATAGGAGGAATAAGTACGTCGGTGGCCGCCTGTGGGGCCCAGGAGATAGGGGGCGCACCCACGAGGGGTGGGTGCGCCCTCCTATCTCCTGGCTGCCTCGTTTGCTTCTTGACTTGCACTCTAAGTTCTCCGGATCACGTTCGTTCCAAAAATCATGCTCCCGAAGGTTTCATTCTATTTGGACTCCGTTTGATATTCCTTTTACATCCAGGTGAGGATGGTGGGCTGCGCGTCTGCATCGACTACCCAGGGCTCAGCTGAGTCGCGCCTCAGGAGCGCTTCTGGCCTTCGCGCGTGGGATGCTACGAGGGTCTGCCACACAGCTACGGTCGCATGCCTTTCGGCCTGCCGAATGCAGCTGCTGCTCACAAGCGTCTTCTACGGAGCATCCTGGCAGCTCAGGAGGCCAGGCACCACGCGTTCCTGGCAGAGATGGAGATGGTCCTCAAGGAGCCGCCCAGACTCCCAGAGCCTCCCGAGGCTCAGGGCTCCGGTGGCTCGTGAGGATCGGCCGCTTCACCGTGCATCGTCAGCTAACACCCGCTCTAGAATGGTATCAGGTGACATCTTTCAAGTTCATTTCAGCTAGGAGCTCCCTCAAGGCTGCATTATTCCTAGGTCGTGTGGGTCTGTCCCCACGGCATGTATCTCTTTTGCTTATGTCTTTAGTTCACCTTGTCGGGGGCGCTCCTCGGGCTGCATCATCCCCAAGCTGCTCGGGCCTGACCCAGTGGCATGTATCTTTCCTGCCTCTATCTAAGCCAATTTGCCTTTCACGCTTGACCTGCCTATGATTATCATCTCCCGCCTACCGCGGCCCCTTTTTTCCCTCATGCAAATCGCTTGCACATTAAAAGGGGGGCACCTGAGCATCGCGACTCAGGGGCTCTTACTGGCTCTCCAGCCCTCACCCCCTGGCCTTGTCCACGGCATCGCGACCTGGCATACCAGCGGCGGCTGAGCTTGTTCGAGGGCCGGGACCTGAGGACGTAGAGTATTTGTATCTAACCACCTTGCAGGAACACTCAGCCGCCCAAGGCTCAAGATCAGGTGCAACCCGCCTTGAGATAGGGCCTCGTGAGTCCCGTGCTGGCTCACGAGTGCCCAGATACACCTCGTCTAGCCCTACCGTGCCGGCCATGTGTCAGGGCGGGGCTGTACACGTCCCGGGGGCTCCTCCTCGAGGGCCCCCCTCCCACGTACCACTGGAAGCACCATGCTCCGCGCTGGCTGACGACACTGCTGAGGAGCAGCTATGCCCGTACACATACGGAAGTGCTATCCTCCGCGCTAGTGATAAACAACTGAGGGCAGCCCACGGCTGTATCAACCTCAGGGAGCCCAGAGCTCAGTGTCTAGACTCATCGCAACGCCTCCCCTTGGGAGCGCCACGCGAGGGGGCTAGACATGGGGGCTGCGCCCGGGTCACGCCCGAGCGCACGCCACCCAGCCAGGTCCCTCGGACCTGGTCGTCGCGCGCCCCTCCCCGAGCGGAGCCAAGTTATGAAGACTGTTTGAGCGTCAAGGGGGACTCCTGAGCATCGCGACTCAGGAGCCTAACTGGTCACGTAGCCCCTCACTCCTTAGTTCCGAAAGGCTAATGGTGGTTGAGGTATGCGCGGGGCCGGGCCCTGCCGACGTAGAAACGACAGATCTACTCCTACACCCCCTCCCTATTTGTTGTTTGCGCGTCAAGGGGGACTCCTGAGCATCGCGACTTAGGAGCCTAACTTGCCACGTAGCCCCTCACTCCTTGGTCCCATCCTGGTGATCAGGTCGGGGCTAACGGCGACTGAGGTATGCGCCGGGCCAGGCCCTGCCGACGTAGAACACAAAGCAAATAGGAAGGAAACCGCAAAATCTCGCAAATTTAGAAGCAAATATTACAAACAATAAATTGTCCTCGCGATACCACACACAAGTTCGAACGCCTCCACGAGGCACGATGCATGTTGCAGGAGTTGAAACAGGAAAAGAAGCCGCAAGGAGATCACCCTTGAGCAGCGCCGTCTTTCGCCAGGAGCCCCGCCTCCGTGGCAGAGTTGCGCTTGTCAGCTCCACCTCCCAAGGCTGCGGAACTAGCAGTACTTGCCTTGGGCGCAGTGGCGAAGGCGCGGAACTTCGCTAGCAAGGCTTCTGCTCGGCCCTTCATGGCTTCGGCGGCAGCGGCAGAGCGCTTGGCGTCCACAGGCTCCAGCAGCTCGTCAAGGTTGGCGCCAGGGTCGCGGAGGTAGACGTGGCTGAGGATCCGCGTCAGCGCCGCGGAGGAAAGGATGCAAGCTTCAACCTCGGCCATGGGGCCGATGCCGGTCACGACCTCCTCGAGCGCTTCGACTAGGAAGGGAAGCAGCTTGGCGGGGCCGTCCTTGGCTCCAACCAGTGGCTTCTCCAGGCCATCATCGTAAAGCGACTTCAGCGCATTGCGAGATCTCTCCTCAAGATCCACGAAGGCCACGCGGTCCTTGGCCAAGACCTTCGCCTTGGCATCCAGCTCGGCCTTCTCCACCTTTAGCTTTTGCTCCAGTGTCTTCAGTCGGCTGCGATCAGCGGACAGCTCGGTGTTGCGGTCCCCGATGGTGACCTCCCGAGCCTTCATCTCTTCCTCCTTTGCCTGGCGGTCACGAACCTCCTTGGCAAGCTCGTCGCGCAGACTCCGCAGCTCGTCCTCCAGCGCCTTGCAACAGTCCTGGACGATCAAAGCATCCTTCAACGCCACGTCATGGGCGGCTAAGGCCTGGGTGGCGATTTGCTTCTCCTCCTCAGAAGCTGCCACAGCCTGGCTCAGCGCCGCTCGGACGGAGGTGTCAGAGCGAACCCAGCCAGAGATTAGCTCCAAGCACCCGGCCACCAGGCGGGGGTTGGCACCCTGGAGGTATTCCGGTAGCTAACCTAGCTTGGCAGTGGCATGGTCCAAGGCGGCGGAGGAGGCAGAGGAGTCAGGAACTAGTGGAGCAGGAGGAGAAGATGGCAGCGTGATCACTGCTTGGGAGGCTGGGAGCTCCTGAGCCTTGGCAACCTCAGCAACAACGTCAAGCACCGGTGCCTCCAGAGTCAGCGGGGCCACGGGGGATGGCACCCCGCCAGAGCGCTCCTCTTGGCCTCGCGAGGACGACCGGGCAGGGGAGGTGCGAGCTCCACTGCCTCCCCTTCCCACAGGCGAAGGCGCGGCCACGACAGGTGAGCTTGCCCCAAGCGGAGCCACCATATCCCCCTTCAGCCTCTTCGTCACAGGCGGCAGCCTACCCAAGTGACGGAGGATGTCAAGCTCTGACAGCAAAAACAAGAGCAAAGCGGAGTTTGAGTACTCACTGGTCAATCGCGGCGTGTTCTAGCGGTCTCCTGCCGAGCTTAAAGCCCGAGAGCCTCTTGCGGGGCGCAGCCTCGGGAGGTCCGGAGACAGAGGAAGGCGCACCAGAAGGGATGGAGCTGGCTTCAGGCAGTGCATGGGCCGCGGTAGCCCCTCGGGAGATCAGCCCCGACCTGTCCTTCTTGGGGATTACGGGCAGGTCCTCTCCCCCTCGTCTGGTGTTGGCCTCGTCATCGTCCGGCAGGGTGCGGAGGATGCTGGCCCTGCGCCAAGGGGAAGTCTCCCCCGTCTCCTCAGTGGTCGCCTCCGAGTCATGCTCCTCTTCTTCCTCGTTTTCCTCCTCTCCTCTGTGGGAATCATCGGAAGACAACTCCACTGGTGTCGCCGCCTCCTCGCCCCCAGGAGGCACCTCCGGCACCAGACCGCTCCCATCAAAGGTGGGCATGGCGTCCACCACCTGTTGCCAGTCGTCGTGAAGGAACAAGGGGACATGAGCGCCCTCTAGACCTTCCACGTCCTCTCCAACTAGGAAGTGGAGAGCTGCGGTCAGATCTTCATCAGCCAGGGCCTCCGAGTTCAGGCGGAGATCGTTGTCCGCATCTCCGAGCCTCCACAACGGACACTAGTGCGCCTGAAGTGGAGCCACCCGCTGCGCCAGGAACTCCCTCAGGAGTGTGGCCCAGGTCAGCCTCGCCGCCTTCATGTTTCCCGGTCTCAGGTCGGCGTTCATCTTCTCCATCACCAGCTTCGCCCGTCGATCCTCAAGCTTTGCACGGGACCATGCCTCATTAGCCTGGGGCTGCTCCATGGGCAGCACCACCCGAGAGTGGATGCATCCGGCATCCAGCATGACCCACTTTCTCTGGAAGCCATTGGCCCTCTTCCCGGCCTTCAAGATCGTGTTGGCTTTAGAGTACGCAACAAAGCCAGCGCACGCCAAGGTATAGGCGCCGGTGACTCGGAGGGAGAAGAAATGGTGCAACAAGGCCATGGAAGGCATCACCCCGACGTGCGCCTCGCAGTAGTAGGCGAAAATCGACAGAAGGAGAACAGAGTTGGGATGGAGATGCAGAGCCTGCAGCTTGTAATGGCGGAGGACAGCATAGAAGAACTCGGAGAAAGGAGGAACCAGGCCAGCGATAACGGTGCTCAAGAAGAAGGGGTAGAAGGTACTCTCCTTGGCCTCCAGCTGGGCAGAGCCGGCTCGGAGCGCAGCTCCCCCATCTCGTTGCCTTGCACCGCCGTCATCAAGCGTGTAGAGGCAAGATTCTTCTCCGTCATGTTTGGGGGATCCAGGGCCGGCGAGTACCAAGCCGGTGGAGCCTCGATCGCGGCCTTGCGGGGCGCCATCGCTCGCTGGAGGAGGAAGAATGAGGCAGATATGGAGATTTCAGAAGCAAGAGAGCAAGATCAAGAAAGGGGATCAGGAGCAAGGCGAATGAAAGCAATGAAGGTAAGCCTAACCCAGGCCAGCCTTTTGTCAGTCGGGCAGTTGCCGAGGCAGCATGGGGAAGTGGAGACGCCCACGTCCAATCAACCGCCACGTGGCGACCAAGGCCGCAGGCTGTTAGGGATCGTGGCGCTCCGCACTTGCCCTTTGGCATCGCTGCTAAGCCAAGTCCGAGCGCGCCTTGGGCCCGGGGGCTACTGTCGGTGTTTTGGGAACGGGGGTCCCCAGACTTGCCTACCTGCGGCCTGCAGCGTGGCTCAAGCAATGGCCCAGTATGGTCCGTCTTTATCAACCCAAGCTCAAGACCCTTGCGAGGGGCCAAGCCTCGCGAGGCGGATGACGCAAGGCTTCGTCAGGGGCGGCCTCACTAGGCAGGCTCGCGAGGAGGCGGAGAGATCAAGGCAAGAAGTACCTCGCAAGGTGCTCGTGACGCAAGCCATGACGAGCAAGACCAGGCGGGCGCGAGCCTGTGCATTGTCCTCGTTTCCTCTTTGGTGCAAAGGGGGCTAGCACGGGCGCGGAGTACCGAGGCATCTAGCAAAGGTTACCATGTCGGTGCAACGAGACCAAGACCAGCAGAGTGGCAGGACGGAGGTCATGGTGGAGCCCAAGACGGCGTCATCGCCAGTGCCTTTGGCAATCGAAGACCAACTTTAATCAGGATAACTTGTACTAGCTATTCCCCTTCAAAATGGCCATTGTTGTCTTCCTTCCCGCTCAATTTTTGGGAAAGAGGACCAGGGCCTCTATATATAGAGATAGCCACCACCGTAGAAACAGAGATCAGATCCATCCCAAGTAGAACACCGCACCAGCTCAAGAACACCGCTCGCGAGGCTGTTCTTCCTCTGTACTGTTCATCATCAGCCTCAGAGGCAATCCACCACCACACACTAGAGTAGGGTATTACACCACAACGATGGCCCGAACTAGTATAAACCTTGTGTCCCTTGTGTTGTTCATCGTGTAGCTTAGATTCGCGACGAGGCTTTGGGGCGTGGATTGGTAGGGAGAAGATCTTCGTGCGCACCCCAGCATTCGAACCTTAAGGGTTTTGCCGGAACCCGATATTCGACAACTGGGAGTGGTCCTGACTGAGGGAGTCCTGGATTATGGGGTCCTTGAGGGGCCGGCCTATGTGATATGGGCCGGACTGATGGGCCGTAAAGATACAAGATAGAAGGCCTTCCCCCATGTCCAAATGGGACTCTTCTTTGCGTGGATGACAAGCTTGGCGTCCGGTTGTGTAGTTCCCTTCATCTGTAAACCGACTTTGTACAGCCCTAGTCCCCTCCGATGTCTATATAAACCGGAGGGTTTAGTTTGTAGAGGCAATCACAATCATACAGGCTAGGCATCTAGGGTTTAGCCATTACGATCTCGAACTAGATCAACTCCTGTAACCCCAATACTCATCAAAGTCAATCAAGTAGGAAGTAAGGTATTACCTCTATTAAGAGGGCCCAAACCTTGGTAAACATTGTGTCCCCTGCCTCCTATTACCTTCGATCCTTAGATGCACAGTTCGGGACCCCCTACCCGAGATCTGTCGGTTTTGACACCGACATTGGTGCTTTCATTGAGAGTTCCTCTATGCCATCAACAAAAGGGTTGATGGCTCGCCTTGTCATCAAGGACAGTATCACTTCCTGAGAAGCCCTGGCTTTGGGGCAAACCCTCTGGCTCGACAGCTTCACCATGGGCGCTCGTTCGACCATTAAGCCAGAGGTAGCCCAACCTGTCACCAAAAATCGTCTCCGCTTCGGCCCTGAATACTCTGACAAGATGGATCCAGTAGATGTATCGGCTTTAAATGAACTACTAGATCGCATTGCCGGCCTGGGGGTTGCAACTGACTATGATCGGATTGGGCTTAAACCCGATCAAAGAGAAATCAGATCTCCGTCGATCACCCATCAGGTGGCAATTGTGGAGGAACAAGCCGACAGTAACTCTTTTCCTACGTTGAGAACAAAGTATGTTCAGATTTCCGATCTCAGAGAACCGGACACCCATCTTCGGGAGGTCACTTCTTGTCCTCCAAACATAGAATCGGACATTGAGCCTAAGAACTCATCGGACTCTCCAAAGCCCGGGCTAGTAACCTTGGAAATTTCTCAGGATCTCAACATCACAGTGGGTCTGGGTTCGGATTTAAGCCCGCCCACCCACCACAAGCAATATTCACCAAGTAATTCCGGTCCTCCGGACATATGCGACTTAATGTACGTACGGCAGCAGTCTCAGGAAATAGTCCATCACTTTTGGGCTAGATTCCTACTTGTTAAAAACAAGATCAAAGATTGCTGCGACAATGACGCAATCTCGGTATTTTGCAACAATTGTACGGATGAGGGAATCCTTAATGTCCTCAACCGCAGTCGTGTACTTCACTTTGTAGATTTGGCACACATAGTACAGAAGTATTGCGCAATGAAAAGCGCCTGGAAAACCCAGACAGCCCGCTGGGAACCACATGCCTTTAGACCATCTCCCAGACGGGCAAAGAGGATGCACCCTTGCGGAGCACCTAATCGTCATCCCGTGGACAAGAAAATCAAGACCTTTACGGGTAGAAATGTCCTCGAGGAATGGCTCGACAAGCCCTGTCAAATTCACATGATGCTGAACAATGAACCAACGCATAACCTTCGAGCATGTTGGGTACTCCGACAAGTGGCCAAGAGTGGCGAGGGTATCCTCAACAACAACAACCCAGAGAACTACTCTTCGTAGGACAATGATCTCAAAGTATTCATGGTCTTCGAGATATTTTCATCAAATAATCGGTGCAAAAGGGCGCTCCGCGACCTCACCGAAGTCTGCCAGGTGGCAGTAGTAAATCCTTGGAACAACACGTCAATCACTTTCAACACCGGTGAAGAATAAAGAGCATGCTCAGTGTGGGCACCAGCCGCTTTGGTCCTAAACCCAATTGTAGATGGCCTTCGGCTCATTAAAGTGCTAATGGACGGCGGTAGCAGACTGAACCTCATCTACGAGGACACGGTCAATAAAATGCAAATGTACATGAGTCGCATTGAGCAAAGTAACACAACCTTTCACGGTATTATCCCTAGCTGGGAAGCAAAATGCTCGGGAAAAATTAAACTCGACGTAGTATTCGGCACGCCGGAGAACTACAGGTCCGAAGAGTTACTCTTCCATGTGGCACCTTTCAACAACGGGTATCATGCCTTGGTGGGGCGAGACGCATTCACGCGCTTCCAAGCCGTACCCCATTACGGGTATATGAAGCTCAAAATGCCCGGGCCCAGTGGAGTTATCACTATCACTAGTGATCCGGACATAGCACTCCGCACCGAAAACAAAACCGCCTCTCTAGACCTTGAGTCATTATCCGAGGCCCTCGCAACCGAAGAATTAACCACTCTATGTTCTACAGTTGATAGGGACGATGTAACTCGATAAGAGACCCAAATCTACTTCCTTAAAGCCAGCAGACGAAGTCAAATTTTAAGTCCACCCGACGGACCCCAAGAAAACAGCTGCCATTGGGGCACAGTTGGGTCCAACGGTCGACGCCGCATTACGCGCATTCCTGAGTAAGAACTGGGACATTTTTTCCTGGCACCCTTCGGATATGCCAAGACTGGTCGATCATAGTCTCAATATACTGAAAAGATACAAACCAGTCAAGCAAACTCTGCGCCGATTCTCCGAACCCAAATGACAGGCTATGGGGGAGGAGCTATCCAAGCTACTCGACGCCGAGTTTATCAGAGAGATCAAACATCCGGACTGGCTAGCAAACCTGTTCATGGTACCTAAGAAGGATAAATCCTGGCGCCTGTGTGTCGATTTCAAAAACCTTAATAAGGCTTGCCCTAAGTGACACCTTCCCACTACCTCGAATTGACCAGATTATTGACGCAACCATAGGACACTATTCCTTGTGCTTCCTCGACGCATACACCAGATACCATCAAATTAATATGAAAGAATCCGACCAAGCCGCAACAGCATTCATCACTCCGTATGGGCCCTTCTGCTTCAACATTATGCCTTCCGGGCTCAAGAACGCCGGCGCAACCTACCAACGCATGATTCAAACATGCCTAGAAAAGCAGATAGGCAAAACTGTGGATGCATATGTAGATGACGTAGTCATCAAAACTAAAATGTCAAATCATTGGTGGATGACTTTGTAGGACCTTGAGAAGAGGTGTCTAGAGGGGGTGATTAGACACTAAGTACCAAAGTTGCAGTGTTTTAAGTTCTTTAGGTTTAAGTGGAGTTTAGGCACAAGTTTAACATTCACAACACATAGCAAGCAAGCATGCAATCCTCTAATGATAAGTTCGGCAGTTCTAAGATTGCGGATCATGTCAATTGACTCATCAAGGGTAGGATGCATAGGATCAACATGAGGTGCACAAGGGCTAGCAATGTACTTGTTCAAATGATATTGATTGAAAATTACAAGCATCTCATTTTTCCACTCATGAAAATACTCCCCATCAAGTATAGGCACTCTATGTCTAAGACTCCCCAAAGTAGACTCATCCATCTTCCTCCATTGGTGATTAAACCAAGGCAATGGAGACCAAAGCTCTGATACCACTTGTAGGACCTTGAGAAGAGGTGTCTAGAGGGGGGGTGATTAGACACTAAGTACCAAACTTGTAGTTTATTAAGTTATTTAAGTTTAAGTGGAGTTTAGGCACAAGTTTAACATTCACAACACATAGCAAGCAAGCATGCAAAGAGTATATGAGCAGTGGAAAGTAAAGCATGCAACTTGCAAGAATGTAAAGGGAAGGGTTTTGGAGGATTCAAACGCAATTGGAGACACATATGTTTTTGTCGTGGTTCCGATAGGTGGTGCTATCGTACATCCACGTTGATGGAGACTTCAACCCACGAAAGGTAACGGTTGCGCGAGTCCATGGAGGGCTCCACCCATGAAGGGTCCACGTAGAAGCAACCTTGTCTATCCCACCATGGCCGTCGCCCACGAAGGACTTGCCTCACTAGCGGTAGATCTTCACGAAGTAGGCGATCTCCTTGCCCTTACAAACTCCTTGGTTCAACTCCACAATCTTGTCGGAGGCTCCCAAGTGACACCTAGCCAATCTAGGAGACACCACTCTCCAAGAAGTAACAAATGGTGCGTTCATGATGAACTCCTTGCTCTTTTGCTTCAAATGATAGTCTCCCCAACACTCAACTCTCTCTCTCATAGGATTTGGATCTGGTGGAAAGAAGATTTGAGTGGAAAGCAACTTGGGGAAGGCTATAGATCAAGATTCATATGGTAGGAATGGAATATCTTGGCCTCAACACATGAGTAGGTAGTTCTCTCTCAGAAAATGTATGCTGGAAGTGTAGGCACGTTCTGATGGCTCTCTTTACGTAATGAAGAGGAGGTGGAGGGTATATAGCCTCCACACAAAATCTAACTGCTATACACACAATCTACCAAACTCGGTGGGACTGAATCAACATCGGTCGGACCGATTTAGTAAACCTAGTGACCGTTAGGATTTTCGTGGGACCGACATGCAACTCGGTAGGACCGATATGGTTAGGGTTAGGCATAACGTAATCTCGATGAGATCGACATACAAACTCGGTGAGACCGATTTTGGTAATTAGCTAACCAGAGAGTTGGTCAGCAAACTCGTTGGACTGACACACAAACTCGGTAAGACCGATTTTGGTAATGAGTCAACCAGAAAGTTTGCATTGTAATCTCGGTAGTACCGATTGCTCAAACTCGGTGAGACCGATTTTGGTAATGGACATACACAGAGAGATTACAATCCCATCTCGGTGAGACCGAGATCCCTATCGGTGAGACCGATTTGCTTGGGGTTTGTGGCAGTGGCTAAGACATCTGAACTCGGTGGCGCCGGATAGAAAGAAACGGTATGGCTGAGTTTGACTTTAGGTTTAGGTCATATGTGGATATGAGGAAGTAGTTGAGGGTTTTGGAGCATATCACTAAGCACTTGAAGCAAGAGGCTCATTAAGCAACACCTCATCCCTTCTTGATAGTATTGGCTTTTCCTATAGACTCAATGTGATCTTGGATCACTGAAATGTAAAATGAAGAGTCTTGAGCTTGAAGCTTGAGCCAACCCTTTGTCCTTAGCATCTTGAAGGACTTCCCACATCCTTTAGTCCATGCCACTCCATTGTTAAACTTATCTAAAACATGCTAGATAAAAGTGTTAGTCCAACAAGAGATATGTTGACATTAATTACCAAAACCACCTAGGGAGCACTTGTGCTTTCAATCTCCCCCCTTTTGGTAATTGATGACAACATACATCAAAGCTTTAGATAAAGATATAAAGAATAGCAAGTAAAGCTTTGGAAAGACATGTAACAAGCATAGGCTCCCCCTACATGTATGCAATCATGTGAATATGGAATATAAAAGCATGTGAGAGCATAACCATGATAGAGCAGGCAATGTGTTACATGTATCTTGCCCATATGCATTAGAGCAAAGAATATTAAAGAAAATACATTCATGCTCATGAGTCCTTCTTGCAAACAGTATGTACATCAGCAAGAATTCCTCATACACATGATTGTGATGCATATACATACCTTGTAGTCATGAGTTGGCTTAGTGTCGGTGTACTAAAGTAGGGGTACCTTAGTATCCCGAACTTGTGCATGGGCAGAGCAGCCTACAGCTGCAAGGCTTGCGGGCGGCCCGCCAAGATCCTCCGTAGCTCCTATTGATGCCATTCAAGAACAAAGTGTTTTAACCGAGAAGATAAGACTCGCAAGAGGAGCTTGCCGAAAGGACAAGGCCCCGCAAGAGGAGCTTGCCGGGAAGACCAACCAAGACATTTTCAAGAAACGTGTCGCGTCGTGCCGCGCGTCCCGACAAGACCCGACGAGCGACAAGCTTTGGTGCGATAAGACAACGATCGCGTAAGGCGCTTGCCGTGGCGGCTTACTACTTTGTGCCCACGCCCAGCGCAGCTGCCGACGTGTCGCCTGGACTGCTCCAGCGCACGGGCGGGAAGTCAGGCAGCCAAGCGGTGCGAGGTGGCGAGCGGAGATGACGAGAAGGCCATCGTGGCGAACGGTGGCGCCCCTAACGGTCACTTTTCTGCAATGTTGGGTGACGCGGACGGGCATTAAATGCTCTTGTCCCCGCCGCCGAGTTAGGTAGAGTACATCGTAGGGCAGTTGTACCAACCCTCTTTTACATTTGTACTCGTCTGCGCTAAGCACCGTCGGTGACCCTTTAGCCTATAAAAGGAGGCCCATGCGCAATATAGAGGAGGTTCGACCATTCGAAATCGCAGAACGCCACGCCTCGAGCAAGAACATAATACCACCACAAAGCAGCAGAGGAGTTTTATCTCTCGGAGAGCTCGGCCGGGTAAAATCTCTAGCGTGCCTCGCCGACCGCTTTTTCAGGCACCTCCGCCTCGCCGGACCGAGAAGGGGCGGGCCGATGGCGACAAGACCGGTGGGGGTGCAACCACCGTGCACTCCCCGCCCCGAAGGCCAAGATTGCCGACTCGCCGGGTCAACCTCGACACCGACTCCACGGCGTCGTCAGATCCACGAGTTCGTCGTGATCAGCGCCAAGTTCTTCAAGAACGGCAGCAAGAGGACGCTCGCACTCGAGTCGAACATCGAAGAGAAGCGCGGCGTCAATCAGAACAGCGCGCTGGACCCACTGTCGACATGCATGCGCCAGGGGAGCCAGGCGACTTGCCGTACGCGGCAGGTTGCCCTGCGTTCACTCGTGAGCTGCGGCAAGTCCAGTGGCCCAGTACCAAGAACTTCAAGCCATACGTACCCGAGAAGTACGACGGCAGGATAC
This sequence comes from Aegilops speltoides, assembly GCA_021437245.1. NCBI lineage: Eukaryota > Viridiplantae > Streptophyta > Magnoliopsida > Poales > Poaceae > Aegilops > Aegilops speltoides. Next base: position 285,145,422 of record CM038145.1, on the reverse strand, counting down.
ATCCGTCGGAGTTCTCAAAGATCTACACCATCGCGTGCAGCGCCGGGCGCGACGAGAAGATCCTCGCCAACTACTTCCCGCTGGTGCTCAAGCCCAACGTCAGATCGTGGCTGATGCACTTGCCGGATGACTCCATCTCCTCATGGGCGGATCTGTGCCATCAGTTTGTCGGCGCCTTCACAGGCGGCCACAAGCCCCATGGCCAAGAAAGCGATCTTCATCTGCTTGCCCAGAAGGAAGGAGAACCCCTGCGCAAGTACGTATAGAGATTCAGCCAAGTGCAGCGCAACATCCCAGACGTCCAACCTGCTGCGGTCATCAGCGCATTCCATCAGAACGTGCGAAACCGCAGGATGAGGGAGGAGATGGCGATGTGCAAGATTAGAGACGTCAGTGAGCTATATGCCCTGGCCGACAAGTGTGCACGTGTTGAAGAGGGGAGGAAACTCCCCGGAGAGAATGCAGGAGCAGAAGGGTCTGACAGTGAGGATGCCGCCCCGGCAGGGAAAAATCGGCGGCGGAACAATAGAAAGAGGAAAGAAAAAGATGTGCTAGTCGTCGAGTAGTCCGGCAATGGAGGTGGCGCCGAGAAGGCCAAAGCTAGTAACTCCGGCGAGGCCGTGGTGGCCGCCGACAAGCAGGACGGCTCCGGCAAGCAGTACTGCAAGATCCACTGCACCAAGGGCCATGATCTCCAGACTTGCAAGAAAGCTGAGCAGCTTGTTGAATTGCAGAACGCTGAATACGAGCAACGCGACAAGGAGAAGGCCCAAGAAGGTGGTGGAGGATCCGGCAAGAAGCGTCCCGGCCGGGGAGGGCGCCGCGGCAAGGCCAAGCAGCGGCAAGGAGACAGGCCTCCCCGCGGCCGTGACAAGGATGAAGACGAAGACGAAGATGAAGAGATGGATGAGGATGAGGCCGACGAGCAGGAGTTTCAGAAAGCAACAGAGGTTTGGTGCGTCGACGGCGGTGCTTCTCTGCATACTTCGCACCGCCAGATCAAACAGTGGGTGCGGGAAGTTAATGCGGCAGAACCATCAGTTGAGTCGTGCAAGCCTCTGAAGTGGTCCAGCACGCCCATCATATTTGATGTTGAGGACCACCTGATCGCATAACTGCGGTCGGGTGCTTGCCGATGTTGGTTTCACCAACTATCCGCAACCTCAAGGTCACAAAGATGCTGGTTGACGGCGGGGCCGGCTTGAATCTGATCTCCTCCGCGGTACTCAAGAAGCTCCAGATCCCCGACAGCGAGCTCGAAGAGACCGGCACTTTCTAAGGAATCAACCCGGGAAGGAGCAAGCCGAAGGGGAAGATTACACTGCCAGTGACATTTGGCAGCGAGCTGAACTTCAGGACAGAGAAAGTCACCTTTGACGTTGCTAATTTCCCATTGCCCTACAATGGGATACTCGCCGCCCAAAGCCGCCAAGTTCATGGCAGACTCTCACTACGCCTACAACGTGCTCAAGATGCCTGGTCCGATAAGTGTCATTTCTGTCCCTGGCGACAAGAGGGATGCCCTTATCTGTACCGACAAGATCTACCGGGAAGCAGCGGCCGCAGCAGAACGCAAACCACTTGCCGCTGAAGCTCCCAGGGGGAAGAAGAAGACCAAGTCCGACAAGAGCAGCTCTGATGCCCACTCCGGCAAGCGCACCTCTTCGGAGTGCTGAGCTACCGTCGAGGACGCACCATCGAGCTCCACCGGCAAGTGTAAGAAGGCAAAGACAGCTTCACCAGACACCAAGAAAGTGGCCGCCAAGGAGGACGGCACTGGTGGTAACTTCACCATCAGTGCCACGCTTGACCCTAAATAGGAAAGCGTGCTCGTTGCTTTCCTGCGGGCGAATGTCGATGTGTTTGCATGGCAACCGCTCGATATCCCCGTGTTCCTGTGAAAGTAATTGAGCACCACCTTGCCGCCTATCCTCACGCGCCCGCCAAGCGTAAAGTCGAAAACAAGCAAGGAGCGCCAAGAATTCATTGCGAAGAGATCAAGAAGTTGGAAGCAGCAGGCCTTGTCGAGGAGTGCTCCATCCCACGTGGCTGGCTAATCCTGTAGTCGCGGCAAGAAGGCTTAACGGAAATGGAGGCTTTGTATTGACTTCACTGATGTTAATAGAGCTTGTCCCAAAGACCCATTTCCCTTGCCGCGCATTGACCAGATTGTTGACTCCACGGCCAGATGTGACTTGCTTTCGTTTCTTGATGCATATTCAAGATATCACCAAATCTTCATGGAAGAAGAAGATGAGGAGAAAACCGCATTCATTACTCCATGTGGCACATACTGCTTTGTACGAATGCCTTTCAGACTAAAGAATGCTGGTTCAACATTTGCAAGGGTAGTTCACGAAGCTTTTGAACCATAGTTGCACAGAAATGTAGAAGCTTACATGGATGATGTATTGGTCAAGAGCAAAGGCAGAGCAACTCTGATCCAGGATTTGGACAAGAACTTTGCAAATCTGCGCAAGATCAATCTCAAGTTGAACCCTGAGAAGTGTGTGTTTGGGGTCCCCTCCGGCAAGCTTCTCGGGTTCTTTGTATCTCAGCGGGGGATTGAAGCCAATCCCGACAAGATCAAGGCCATTGAGCAGATTGAAGCACCGAAGCGCGTCAAGGATGTGCGAAGGCTTGCCGGCTGCGTAGCTACTCTCAGTAGGTTCATCTCTAAGTCCACAGAGCGCGCCCTGCCATTTTTCAAAATTCTGAAAAAGGCAGGTCCAATGAAATGGACTACGGAAGCGGAGGCCGCGCTCCAGGATTTGAAGAAATACCTGTCCTCCACTCCAATACTTGTTGCACCTAAGCCACAAGAGAAGTTGCTGCTATATCTAGCGGCAACCAATCAAGTGGTTAGTGCTACGTTAGTAGCGGAAAGAGAGGCGGATGATGAGCCAAAGAATCACGGCAAGCGATCCAATGACAAGGTGGGGCTTCCCGACAAGCTCTGGTCCCGACAAGGATGGATCTTCACAGCCACAAGAGGAGAAATAGAAGAAAATGGTGCAGCGCCTAGTTTACTTTGTGAGTTCCCTTCTGCAGGGGGCTAGATCAAGGTACTGTGTGCGTAAATTGCTTTTCGCCTTCTCATGGCCTCGAGGAAGCTGGCCATTACTTTCAAGCACATGAGATCACAGCTTGTCACCGCTTCGCTGAAGAGGATATTGCAAAATCCGTATAAACAGCAGGATTGTCGAGTGGGCACTGAACCGCCAAGCTTTGGCCTCAAATTTGAGAGTACTCGACTATCCAGAGCCGAGCATCGGCAGAATTCATAGCAGAATGGACGCCAACACCTGATGAAGAAATTCCAGAGACGAGCATCCTCGTCAAGGAGACAAGCAAAGAATGGGTCATGTACTTCGATGGTGCCTTTTCGCTGCAAGGCGCCGGTGCGGGCGTATTACTTGTCGCACCCACCGGAGAGCACCTCAAGTACGTGGTCCAGATGCACTTTCCCAAGGAGCAAGCAACAAACAATATTGCAGAATATGAAGGTCTGCTTGCCGGACTCAGGATTGCTGCACAACTTGGGATCAAGAAGCTCATTGTCAGGGGTGACTCGCAACTTGTCGTCCGCCAAGTAAACAAAGATTATCAGAGTCCGTTGATGGAAGCTTACATTAACGAAGTGAGAAAGTTGGAAGAGCATTTTGACGGCCTGCAGATGGAACACGTTCCGAGAGCCCAAAACGACATTGCAGATGGCCTGTCAAAGTGCACCGCACTCAAGTTACCTGTGGAACCAGGAATTTTTGTGCTCAAGATGACTCAACCATCTGTAACACCATCAACTGGACAGAACAGGAAGAGGAAGTTGGTTTCCGGCGACTACTTTCCGGCAGAGCTCCCCGAAGCCGCCGCCAAGAAGGTCCCCAAAATCAACACAAAGAGTGCTGAGGGGCAGTCTGCTCCGACAAGCCCTAGGGTTTGTTTCGTTGAAGTAGACGCCCCCGACAAGTTTTGCTCCGGCAACCTTGCCGGGGAACATCACGCTCCGGCTGAACCGCAGATTCTTGCCATAGAAGCGGATGTTCCCGCAGCAGCATATGTGCCTTTAGTCCTTGTTGTCGAGCCGCAAGCTCCAAAGATGGGCACAAAGAGATTGTCCATTTCCTTCAAACAGAGAACTTCCCAAGAGCAAGAAGAAGCGGAGAGAGTAGCCCGGCAATCAAGTATGTACCAGTTTGTCGATGACATACTGCATGTAAGAAGATTCAACGGAGTGAAATTGAAGTGCATTCCCTGAAGATGGACAGAGCTGTTGGCGGAGATACATGGAGGCATATGTGGCCACCACATTGGCAAGAAGAGCACTTGCCGCAAAGCATTCCGCAAGGTTTCTTTTGGCCAAAGGCCATCCAGATGCAACCGCACAAGTAACCAGATGTGAAGCGTGGCCCACTCCAAGCAGATACACCAGCTAGCTCAAGCTCTCCAGATGATCCCTTTATCCTCGCCATTTTCGTCCGGGGTTTCGACATCTCGCCCTTTCCCCGAAGCTGTCGGGGCTTTGAATACTTGTACGCTGTAATCGACAAGTTCACAAAGTGGCCGGAAGTGGAAGCAAGGAGGAAGGTGACAAAGACAACAAGCAGTCAAGTTCTTCAGTCGATTGTTTGCCGCTTTGGAGTCCCTAAAAGGATCATCACCGATAACAAAGACGCATTCACGAGCCGCACCTTCATGCAAAGACGCCCAAGATCTTGGCGCTAAGGTCTGCTTTCGCTCGCTGCTCACCCGAGAAGCAACGGTCAAGCGGAAAGGGCAACATCGGCGCTGCGCGGCTCAAGACCGTAACTTTCGACAGGCTACACAAGTGCGGAAAGAATTGATTGAGGAGCTGCCGGTGGTTCTTGGTCGATCAGATGACACCAAATCGAGCCACTGGCCAGACACCTTTCGCTCTAGTTTATGGAGCAGAGGCATTTCTCCCCACGGAACTCGTATACGGATCGCCTCGAGTGCTCGCTTATGATGAGCTAGAGCAAGAACAGCTGCGGCAAGATGACGCGCTGCTCCTTGAGGAAGATTGTCTTCAGGCTGCTGTATGAGCTGCTCGATACCAGCAAGCTTTGCGTCGCTACCATAGCCGCAAAGTCAATGCCAGAAGTCTCGAGGAAGGCGACCTTGTTCTTCAGCGCGTTCAATCCACCAAGAATTCCAACAAGTTGACGCCGAAGTGGGAAGGCCCTTATTGGGTGAAAAGAGTCACTAGGCCTGGCGCTGTCCGCCTTGAGACCGAAGATGGCTTTCCGGTGAGCAACTCCTGGAACATAGAGCATCTTCGTAAGTTTTACCTATATAGCGCGGTTGCCGAAACTCGCTGTTCCGCAACCACCTTTTGTACAAGCCTTGCCGCTGTTGCATGTAACCCTTGTACAAAGCCGGCGCAGATCCCGCAAGATAAATAAAGATCATATGCTCTGCAAATGTTGTCAAATTTCATGCTTTCTTTCTTTTGCATGTATTATCTGACACTTTGTGCAGCTCTTGCCCCCGGTAAGCAATAACGAGCCTTAAGGCTCCATATCTTTATTTTCTCTTCTTTCTTTTTCTCAAAAAGAAGGTTCCTTCGCCCACAAGTTCACCAGGGGGGAAGGAGAAGATAATGGTGTGGACCAGGCATCGTTCATAGAAGTATAGCCTTGCCGGGACGCGGACGACGGAAAAGCTAAGTTGCCAAAGTTTGAGCATGACTAGTTTTGATTTTTTTTTTAAGTTATCTTCCTTGAACGACCCTGCTTTGTATGGAAAACCTGTGCGTGGAGGAACCAACTCGTAGCTAGTTGTGCCCTTACCTTGTTTCGAGTCCGCTCAATGACGTAAGTGTGCTGCGACTAGTTCCAACAAGGTTTCTTGCCGGAGGCGACACCGCCAAAGAAGCTGCATTGATGTTCCAGACTCAGCAACAAGGCAAGGGTGCTCATACCGCAAGTTCCCTAAAAGCGAGGGTAAAACATACAAGGAGGAATAAAGTAAAGGAAATAACATAGCAAGTACTACCCAGAATAAAGTTATATTACAATAATAACTTGCCGCGCTCTAATAGGTTGTTCCCGTAACATGTCTAGCAGCGGCAAGAAAAAGGAGAAAACGCGCGGCCTAATCTACGCGGCCGCCATCAACCCTCCTGACTTCATTCACCTTGTCCATGATGGGTGCGACAAGGGCCTTGAGCTCTTCAAGATCAGCACCCGCCGGCAGCTTCTTGAGGACGTTGGTGAGGTTGAGGCCCGGATTGCGGAAGAGCACCTTCACTAACACCTTCTCCAGAACTCTAGCGCAGATTGCGCGTGACTCGTCAGCCAGCTGCTTTGGGATCCTTTCCCGGAGTTGCTGGAGAGCCGTCGCCACGCCCTTGAAGAACAGAGTGAGCTTGGCGCTGGGCTGGAGGTTCTCGTCGGAGGAGTACTCGAAGCCCGCCAAGTCCAGCTTGCGCCAGCTCCTCGCCGATGATCTGCAGAATGTTGACGAGGCCTCCGCCCGTAGCTCCACCGAGTCTCAAGGTGTTTTGAGTCTCGGCGGCCCTCGTTAGCAGCTCTTCATTGGCCTTGACCTCTCCCTTCAAGTCATCTTCTCACTTCTTGGCGCCATCCAGTGTCTCAGTCAGCGTGACCAGCTTCAGCTCCAGATCAGCATTTGAGTCTTTGGCGGCGTTCAGTTCCTTTGCCTTATCGGCGAGTTGAACTTGCAGATCACCATGAGCGAGGGCGTCCTTCTCGCGCTCGCGCTGGAGCGCGGCAAGCTCCTCATCCTTCCCTTTCAGATCAGCCTCCAACTGCGTCATCTTCACCTCTAGTTCCTTCTTGGCGGCCTCGGCAGCAGCGGCAGCGTCCTTCGCCTCCTTGAGCGCCCCGCCAAGTGATTGCTCACGTGCGGCAAGTTCCTCCTCGTAGCTGTCCAGATTGACTTTCCGCGCGGCTACCACCTTCTCGGTGGATAGCTCCTCACCGCAAGCCTCTGCTGCTCCTCTCACTCAACCTTCTCGAGGAGGAAGGCCTTCCGCCGACAAGCTGCGCCTCTCCTCCGCAATAGATCGGAGGGCCTCTTGGTTGCGGCTCGAGCTCCTCCAAGATGCTTCTATGTCCACTCCCGCCGCGCGACAAGCGCTTCCGGAGACTCCAGCTTCGCTTGTCGGGCGCGTAGAGCGACACCAACTTCCGGAGCAGCTGCTCCTCCTCGACTCGCCGCTGCTGCTGCTTGGCGCCACAACCATCTGCCAGCCCAGCAGAGGCGAGCACTTCTCCACAAAAGCTCTCCTCAACCGGGCGCCGGAGCTCGATGCCTGTGGGAGCTTGATGAAGACACCATCGCTGCCTTCAAGTAGGCGCTGGCTGGGGCTCCTCGAGCCTGGGGCGCGCCGGGCGGAGGGATCGGCGGTTGGCGAGCGCTTGCGCCCCGCGCCCCCGGTTCACAAGACGATCGCGGATCCTCGCCAGCCCAAATGGCCAAGAGCCTTGGCGGCCTCTTCGTCGGTAGGATCATCGACGCCGCCTCTTCTTCGTGGCAGCGGTTTCACAAGCAGCACACGCCCGCCTCCTCGCCGGTGGCCTCGGGCCCATCGGCCCGTGGAGGAGGATCTGATGATAGGAAGAGGGAGAAAAAGTCAAGCAAATATCCAAACAAGAAGATCAGAAGAGGAAGAGCCCAAGGGAAGTTTTCCGGCAAGAAGGGTTACCTGCGCTGGGCTTTGTAATCATGGGCTCCACCACCGTGGGATCGTCGGTCCCGTCCCTTGCCGGAGAACCGCCCATTGCCGGGGACCTCTCCCTTGCCGGAGAGCGCTCCCTTCTCGGGGAATCGTCCCTTGGCGGCGTAGTTGAAGCAGATAGCGCCTCAGGAGCGGCTTCTGTTTGTTCCTGATGGGCCTGTTCCGCTCCTACACAGGCAAACCAACAATCAAGATATCAACAAGGAAAGAGCACTCATTCGCGCCCCACAACAGGAAGTGAACAACTACTTACGCTGGGGCTGCGCCTGGGCTGCTTCCGGGAGAGATTGCCGGGTCCGACAGGAGTCTCTTGACGCGCCCTCAGAGCTATAGTGCGATCGTCCTCGATGACAACCACGGGAACCTTGGCCCTCTTCGCCGCTCTCTCGGCCAGAGTCCTGAAAAGGAACAAGGTTCAGAGGGAAGCAAATCAGATACAAGACCAGAAACAGCAAGAAATGAAGAAATATAAGTACAACAGGGAGAAAGTCTTACTCCTCCTCCTCCTCTTCTTCCTCCTCGTCAGAGCTGAGCGCGGAAAGGTCGAAGTCCGGTACCCTTTCTGCGCGACGAGGCGGAGGAGTAGGCTCCCTTGGACGCTTGGCGGGAGCTGCAGCACGATCGTAAGTGGTGGCCTGAGAAGACCCCGCTCCAGCTGCCGGTACGGCATGAGATGCTCCGCGGCAACGGTGCTTGTCGTGGTGGAGCGTGTCCGCGGGCGGCGGGGCTGCTGGGCCCGCCTTCCGCCTCTGCCAGATTCTCGACCCGGAGGCGCTTCGTGGTTGAGCTGGGGGATGCGCCGAGGGCTCCGCTATGCAAGTCGCTGAAGACGGCTGGCCACTTACGCCTCAGCCGGCTCGCCGCTTCGGCTTCACGCCTCCTCGCCAACGACCTCCCCGACAAGCCCTCTCGAGCGGCAAGGCTTGCCGCTTTGGCCGCCTCGCCTCCAACGAAACCAAACTCGCCCCGCTGGCGGGCTGCCGCCGCCTCCGCTTCGGGTATGGCGCGCCGCAGCTCATCATCGCGGTGTCGCGGTGAGAAGCCTTCGCCGCCGGGCGCGACCGCTACCTCGCCAAGCCGTCAAGAATTGCTGGACGACTCGCCGAGGGCTCCTCGCCAAGTCGATAATCCCATGTGAGTCGTGACCGCATCATTGGCGGATGCGATCGAGCCGGAGTTGTTGCACAATGGGACGATGCCTGCGCAGCCCGAACCACTCGGGATGGTTGGGGTCGGCTTGAACAGCTCCTTGAGCATCCCATCCAACTCCAAGACAGTGAAATTAGAATCGAGGCCTGGGCGCAGCCTCATGATATCCGCCGGGCCCCAACAGCCAGCGGGCCTCCCCTCTCTTGCAGAGGGCGCGCGGCGGCGAAGAAGTCCGCGCCAACGCCCCTACAAAGGAGCCCGCAAGCCCGAGCCGCAGAATCCGGTGGTGGCGATCTTCGCCTAGCATCGTCCCGCCGCCAGGCGCCCAACCGCCGCCAAGACTACTCGGGCTTGGCGCAGGTTGGTGAATGGCTGCGGATCCGCCAACAATCCAACACCACTCCGCCTCCACTCATCCCATTTGCTACGGAATTCTCCAGATAGGCCTCCTTCTTGCCGGTTCTCGAGATCCAGCGATCCCCACGACAAGGGCTCTCCTTTCTCGACCCGGGGCATGAAGTAGTGGCAGAAAAGGGCTACGTTTGGGTGGATTCCGACAAAGTTCTCGCAAAGATGCGCGAAAACCGCCATGGTCAGAATGGCGTTGGGGGTGAAATCGAGGAGATGGAGCCCGTACGTGTTCATAATGTCGCAGAAGAAATCGGAAAAGGGCGGGCAGAGCCCGCAATAGAAGGACAAGGGGAAGAAGTAGTATCCTTTTGACACCGCTCAAGTAGAAGCTTCGCAGAGAGTACTGCAGGCGCGATGGATGCGCGCTGCCTCCGTCGACCGTAAAAGATAGAACCACTCCCGCAGCACCTTCGCTGGAGAGCTCGGGGAAAGTGCTCGCCTTGCGCAAAGGCCTCAAGCCGCAGTGCTCGCCGACTTCGCGCCCTTCCCGGTCTTTGGAGCCATGGCGGAGGCGGTGGAGGAGAGCGAGGGCGTTGGCGGCGACGGCGGCGATGGGAGCGGAGCGTTGCTCTATTTCGGCTTGGGAAGCGGAGGGGAGCGGCGAAGCTTTCTGAGGAAGGAACCGCAAGTGGCGAAGGTGGGGGAACGGCCCCTGTTTCCCTTGCTTATAAAGAGGAGTAGCGAACGTTACGCCTTTTTCGATCAAAGAATCACCACGATCTCTCCCACGACGCCGCGCTTGACGCGTGCCGTTACGGGAGGGCGCGGTGGATACGGAGTTAGATTTGGTGTGGACTCAGGCCGCGTGTGCCTGTGCCCTGTTTTGGGCCTGGCCCAACAGCGCTCGGCGCCATGTGTGGCCCAGGCCCGGGGGCTCCTGTCGGTGTACTAAAGTAGGGGTACCTTAGTATCCCGAACTTGTGCATGGGCAGTCGCAGCGCCCCGCGGCAAGGCTTGCCGGGCGTCCGCCAAGATCCTCCGTAGCTCCTATTGATGCCGTTCAAGAACAAAGTGTTTTAACTGAGAAGACAAGACTCCGGCAAGAGGAGCTTGCCGGAAAGGACAAGGCCCCGGCAAGAGGAGCTTGCCGGGAAGACCAACCAAGACATTTTCAAGAAACGTGTCGCGTCGCACCGTGCGTCCCGACAAGACCCGACGAGCGACAAGCTTTCGTGTGCGACAAGACAACGATCGCGTAAGGCGCTTTGCCGCGCGGCTACTACTTTGTGCCCACGCCCAACAAGAGCCGCCGATCGCCGCCGCTGGGACTGCTCCAGCGCACGTGGCGGGAAGCTGTGCAGCCAAGCGGTGCGAGGTGGCGAGCGGAGATGATGAGAAGGCCATCGTGGCGAACGGTGGCGCCCCTAACGGTCGCTTTTCTGCACTATTGGGCGACGCGGACGGGCATTAAATGCTCTTGTCCCCTGCCGTCAGAGTTAGGTAGAGTACACCGTAGAGGCAGTTGTACCAACCCCTCTTTTTACATTTGTACCCTCGTCTGCGTTGCACTGCTCTGTGACCCTTTAGCCTATAAAAGGAGGCCCATGCGCAACGTAGAGGAGGTTCGACTCATTCGAAACTGCACAACGCTCACGCTCTCGAGCAAGAACATAATACCACCACAAAGCAGCAGTAGGAGTTTTATCTCTCTGGAGAGCTTCGAAGCTGGGTAAAATCCCTAGCGTGCCTCGCGTCGATCTGCTCTTCGTGCGCCCTCTGCTCCCTGCCGGACCGAGAAGGGGCCCTGCCCCATAGGTGTTCGTTTCCCACGACACTTAGGATGGAATGAACCTGCGTAAACAAGGTTAGATAACACAGGTACATCTACTAGCCAAAGCAAACAGAAGAAACCACAAGAATACCAAGACTGGCATGACATGTAGAGAGTGAGTACTAAGTACCACATTGGATTAGACATGCCCCCAAGAGTAAAGATATGCAATGAATTTAAATGATTTCTTTCCCTTAGATGTCTTGCTCCCCCTGAATCTAGCATGGGATACTGGGAGAAGATAGGGAACAGAAAATCAGAGCTGAAAGATATAAATAAACAGAGCTAATGCAAATAAGCACATATGAACATGTCTTTCCCCTCAAGAAGACATGTGGCATCTCTCCTCTTGAACACCAAGCATCTGGGATCCTTGAGAAATACTTTCTTCTTGAGTATTCTCTCCCCCTGGAGATCTCTTTCTCCCCCTGAGGAGGTGATACTCTCTCTCTCTGATGTGATCTCTTTAAGTGATAAGCTTTGATGTAATCTCCCTCTCCCCCTTTGACATCAATTTCCAAGAAGGGTTTGATCCTTGAGTCACAGCACAAAGCATTTATATAAAGGTGATGCTTGTAGAGGACAATATTCATTGAGTGGAGTTGGATCAGAAGAAATACAGAATAAGTGGCAAACTATTTTTCTTGTTGTGAAATCGGTGGCACCGAGCGCTATGCTTCGGTTGGACCGAAAATAACAAATCGGTGAAACCGATGTCGGTGTCAAAACCGGCGGATCTCGGGTAGGGGGTCCCGAACTATGCGTCTAGGCGGATGGTAACAGGAGACGGGGGACACGATGTTTTTACCCAGGTTCGGGCCCTCTCGATGGAGGTAAAACCCTACTCCTGCTTGATTGATATTGATGATATGGGTAGCACAAGAGTGGATCTACCACGATATCAAGGAGGCTAAACCCTAGAAGCTAGCCTATGGTATGATTGTTGTAATGGTTGTTCGTCCTACGGACTAAAACCCTCCGGTTTATATAGACACCGGAGAGGGCTAGGGTTACACAGAGTCGGTTACAATGGTAGGAGATCTACATATCCAGACGCCAAGCTTGCCTTCCACGCCAAGGAAAGTCCCATCCGGACACGGACGAAGTCTTCAATCTTGTATCTTCATAGTCTTGGAGTCCGGCCGATGATGATAGTCCGCTGTCCGGACACCCCTAGTCCAGACTCCTCAAGAGCTCCCTAAACCAGGCTTCAATGACGATGAGTCCGGCGCGCATATTGTTCGGCATTGCAAGGCGGGTTCCTCCTCCGAATAATTCATAGAAGATTGTGAACACCAGGATAGTGTCCGCTCGCAAAATAATTTCCACATTTCCCGAGAGAGAATATTATGTACACAAGTTCAATCTGGCCGACGATCTCGTAGCATGACGTCACGCCACTACCAAGCCTTTACTTGAATCTTTTTTATTATACCACCTCAACGCGTTTAGCGAAGCGGTTTCCTTGGCACGTCTTGTCGAAGCAAAGATCGTGTTTGCCCTTATTCCAGGATTCTCATCAATACGGACGTGGGTAACCCAACCGCGCCATTGATGGTGGCGCTTGGGAGATAAGCGAGTTTTACCAGGCCGGTGGGGACGCATAGTCTTCGTCCGCCCATATAAGGGGATAAGGATCCACCTTTTCACCTACGCCTACTTCCTCCTTTGCTTATCCATCTCTGCGTACTCGAGCTCCAGCGCCCAAGCCCGCACATCTCGTCTCGACCTTCTCCGACCATGTCCGGAGCGGGAGCAAATGGTTGGCCTCCACCGTTATGGAGGAGCACATCACAAAACTGCGCAGCGCGAGATATCTTTCCGGCGACATCGCGCACCGGCTGCCTGACAAGGGGCAACTCATCCCCACCCCCAAGCCCCATGAGAGGGTCGTGTTCCTTCCCCACTTCCTCCGCGGACTGGGCTTTCCACTTCACCCCTTTGTCCGGGGGCTCATGTTCTACTACGGCCTGGATTTCCACGATCTCGCCGAACTTCATCCTCAACATCTCGGCGTTTATCGTCGTGTGCGAGGCCTTCCTCTGCATCCAGCCCCACTTCGGCTTGTGGCTCAAGACCTTCAATGTCAAGCCGAAGGTGGTGAAGGGCACTCAAGTGGAGTGCGGAGGTGCCATGTTGGGCAAGATGCCCAACGTCACCTGGCTCGAAGGGGCCTTCGTGGAGTCCGTCAAGGGGTGGCAATCGGGGTGGCTCTACATCACCGAGCCGCGCGAACCTAAGTGGGCGGCGGCCCCCGAGTTCAGATCTGGTATCCCTACGCAACTCACCTCCTGGAAAGAGAAGGGCTTGCTATGAGGTGATTTGGAGGAGCTGACAGGACTCCAAACCTGTATCCAGAAGCTGGTGAGCAAGAAGCTCAGGCTTGTCAATGTGGTCCAAGTCATGCTCATCCGCCGATTCCCCCGTGCCAAGAACGGGCATTTAAATTGTGGGAGTTCAATCCGGCACAACACCAGGCATTGAGCGGGCTCTTTGACACGACGTACGAAGGCGCCTGGCGGGTGCTGTTCAAGGGCGCCGAAGCTCCCGCATCCGCCACTGAAGATCGCGGATTTCGCTCGCAGCGTCTAGCTGACGAGGTAAGTGATTCTACCCCTTTAGGGGACACTTGTTTTTAATAGTTTGACCCTATGCGGGGTTCAATCTCCCTTTTCCTTTGACAGGACTGGATGAAGAAGGCCGAGCGCGATCGCCCGCCGGCCCCATGCCGAAAAACCCAAAGAGACGCCTGCCTAGCGGGTTATGGTTCCGCACCGCATGTGGTGCCGGAGAAGAAAGCCAAGAAGGAGGCTACAGGAACTCGAAGAAGTTCCCGGCGCCAGGTGATATCGGACTCATCGTCCGATGGCTCCGAGGCGGACTCCTCCCCCGAAGACGAGGAGAAGGAGGATTCTCTCCCAGAGGAAGGAGAGAGGAAGAGGAAGGCTTCCCCGACAGGGGAGGCCGAAGGGTACAAGAGGGGAAGAACTATTCCCCCGGACAGCTCCGCCAACGCCAACGTTGGCGACGAAGAGTGGCCCTCAAGGGCCAGGCCTCCGGCAAGATCGTAAGTATCCGGATTCCTGAGTGATTTATAATTTCTTTTTGTGACACATAGTGTCCTTCTAATGCCGCACATTGCATGCAGTCCGGCCGATGATGATCTCTCCGCTTCATCGAGCGGGTCGTTGGCTCCGTCGGATGTAGATTCCATCCCGACTGCCTCCACCCCTCGCGACGCTGAGGACGCCGAGGTGGGATCCCGAGAAGGGACCCATCAGGAGGAGGCTCCAGAGGCGCCACAAGGCAGCCTCCCGGACTTTGCACCGGACTCCACGCCGGAACCCGCAGTGGTTCCGGAGTCCGGCCGGCGGCCCCTTCGCAAGAAGGGCAAGACCGTGACGCCGGCGGCCTCCGTCCAACCGGAGGCGCCGGACAACTTGTTGGAGGCGCTTCCATCGAGGAAGAACACCGCACTATCATGAGTGCGGTGATTCAGAAGGTTCAGCTCGCCAAGAGCGGGCTGACCGAAGCCTGCAGTAGCCTTCTAATAGGCTTTGAGGTAAGAAGTTAAAATTATGTAATGTAATACCGCATAGACAGTAGCCCCTGATGATCGGTTCGGTGTTCGGAAAGAAAAGCCGGACTGAGGATCTAAAAAAGATATACGTAGGGTTGCTAAAAATTATGTCAATATGGGTTTGTAGGCTGCGCTGCTGACCTCTTCCGCACTGACTGCGGAGGTCGGTGCTTTGAAGCGGGACCTTGAGCGGTCCGAGCAAGAGCTCGGCCGTGACAAGAAGTAGCTCGAGGACAAAGAAGGTGAGTAACACCACTTTGAATAGTTACCTTACAGAAAAGGATTTAGGTTGCGACAAAAATAACAAGGATAACGTGGGTACTGCAGGGGCCACGAACGAGGTGGCAACCCTGAAGGAGGCTGTGTCCGCGGCCGAATGCAATGCGGCCGCGGAACGGGCAAAGCGAGAGAAGCAGGAGGCGCGGGTGGTGGAGGTGCGGCAAGAGCTCCAGGCTCTCATGGAAAAGCATGAGAGTTTGGAGCACGACTCAAAGACTCGAGAGTCCGAGCTTGCCTCGGCTCTCGAAAGTGCCAAAGCCGCCAAGGCCGAGGCCCATAAGGCCCTCCAGGAGATTGAGATGGTGAAGAAAATAGCGGCGGGTAAGGCATTTTTCATGCAAAGCAAGCATGTTAATGTAAACTACCTGACACTTACCCGAATTCGGAGCTCTCCAGGGGCGTTTGCAGATCTGCCTCGCAGCATGTCCGATGCCGCCGCATTCTACCGAGCCGAGGAGGGGAGCTCAACGGAGAAGGTCTTCGGTCTCAATCTGCCGAGGCCGCCACCCGGTGTTTCTAGCGACCAGTGAAGCAGCTGGTCGAGCTCCACAAGGTAGCCAAGCAGGCCATGAAGGGCCTCATAGTCCGCCATGGCTCGAGAGGCCATGCCCAGGAGATACTTTCGCCCAGGCGGCGGCTGGTGGATGCATGCCCCTGGGTGGAGGTCATCAAGCGCTCCGCCTGTATTGAAGGTGCTCGTCGGGCCCTTGCCCGCGCAAAGGTGCACTGGGGCAGGCCGGATGCGGATAGGCTTATCACTGACGCGCCGCCAGCGGGCAAGGAGTATCGTACGCCTAAGATGTACTACAAGACTGTCCTGAAGGGTGCCCGCAAGATTGTGGATGAGTGCCCCAGAGATGTAATTATTGAGTAGACTCGCCATGTGTTATCCTGTGCGCTGAAAATATTGTTCATATGCGCTAAGCAACTCTTGTTTGATTTAAAATATTACCTTCTGTGCGGCCGTTTATTAAATCTGAGAGATGGCAAGTCGTCGGCTTCAGCCCCCATGCGACGAGTGCTGGGGTGTTCGGGATAAACTTGAGCACTCTTGTTCCCATTTTGGGTCCATCTAGGAGGCGCCAACACAACGTAACAAGGCAACCGGACTTATAATGCTTGAACACTCTCACTTAGCCATAGAATTCTATAATTTTAAATTTCGGTGAAGCCCCTAGTGTCGGAAGACCGAGTTCTGGGCGCTATCCATGCCTTGGCCGGACATTATCCGGTTCTTCGCTCGAAGCGGCATAAGTCTTTAGGGACTTGAAAAGACCTCTCGAACAGCGACCAGTCTCTCGCCTTATCATGACAGTCAGTTTTAGCTTTCCCCACTGAGGCACTCGCCCAGCTCAACCGGGGCGCAATCGCAGTGGTTCTCCCAAAGGCTACCTTAGCGCATGTAACGGAACGTAAGGTACCAAAACATGGGAGCCGGGCAAACCCAACTATTGACCCAAGACATGATTCGAGCCGATTCATATAATGCTATAAGTTCGGGGTGCCGCACTTGTGAAAGTGTTCGGACTTATCACACCATAATGCGGGGAACATAAGCCCCTGGTGTATTCGGCCGTACCAAAGTGTACGGATGCAAGATGTCGTAAATGAACATATATATATATAGTGTAATGCAAGTATAAGCAAAACGTGATGCATTGTTTATTCAAGAAGTTCTGCTATGAGTGCAGAACGATACAAATAGTGCGGTAAGCAAGGGATTGGACTAATCATACATGTCTCCCTCTGGGGGTAGGCTGCGGAATGGTGTATTTAACAAAATTAATGCTCGTAATGGAGACCACCTGAGTGTTCATCGCAGCCTTTGTTCCTCCCTGGCTGTTGCATCGTGAGTTCGGCAGGTTCGCCGCCGAACAGAGCCT
This sequence comes from Aegilops speltoides, assembly GCA_021437245.1. NCBI lineage: Eukaryota > Viridiplantae > Streptophyta > Magnoliopsida > Poales > Poaceae > Aegilops > Aegilops speltoides. The sequence goes on along the minus strand of CM038145.1, from coordinate 285,128,626 downwards.
CTGGTGAACGGAGTCCTGTGTATAAAAAGAAGGAAAAATAAAAATAAAAGAGCGACACACTTGGGAGCCCCTAGTGTGGTCGAGCCGCACTCTGGGTCTATTGTGGTCGTTGCCCTCCCCCTATGCCCATGGTATCTCCAGAGCGTAATGATGTACGCGGAGAGCTGGTCTTGCAGTCATGCGAGGGCTGGGGTTAGCCGCATTGCTCTGGCGTTCTAACGTGCTGTGGTCTTGGTTGATGTTGCTCCGGCGCGTTCGCCGTGTCCGGTCGCTTAACGGCCGGACTCAAAATTGCCTTAAAAGGCTGCTCTCATATTGCCGCGAAGTCGCAGATGTTCCTCCGCTCGAGGGAGCGCCCGTATTTCGTTGACCGTGATGACTCCACGAGGGCCCGCATCTTGAGCTTGAGGTATGCATAACGCGGCACCGCGTTGAACTTTGCAAACGTGGTTCGTCCGAGCAGAGCGTGATAGCCGCTGCGGAACGGGACTATGTCGAAGATTAACTCGCTCGAAATTATACGGGATCCAAGACCACTTCGGTGTGACCGAGCTCGCATAATTGGCCTCAACACCTGGTATGACGCCTTTGAAGATCGTCTTTGTAGGTTTAATCCTTGTGGGGTCTATGCCCATCTTGCGCACTGTATCCTGATAAAGCAGGTTCAGGCTACTGCCGCCGTCCATCAGGACTCTCGTGAGGTGAAATCCATCGACGATTGGGTCTAAAACCAATGTGGCGAATCTGCCATGGCGGATACTGGTCGGATGGTCTCTTTGATCGAAAGTGATCGGGCAAGAGGACCATGGATTGAACTTCGGGGCGACTGGCTCCATCGCATATACGTCCCTTAGTGCACGCTCGCTCCCTCTTGGGTATATGGGTTGCGATATCATGTTTACCGTCCGCACTTGTGGGGGAAGCCCTTCGTCCTCTCATCGTTCGGGGTCGGGTCTCTTCCTTGTCGTCATTGTGCAGCCCCTTGTCATTGCTGCAATTAACTTGCTCTGCTGCTTGAATACCCAACAATCTCTGTTGGTGTTGTTAGCTGGCTTTTCGGGGGTGCCATGTATCTGGCAAGAGCGGTCGAGTATTCGGTCCAAATTGGACGGACCCGGAGTATTTCTTTTGAATGGCTTCTTCCGTTGACTGGGTTTAGAGCCTCTGAATCCGGCATTGACTGTTGTATCCTCATTGTTATCGCCGTTAACGCGACGTTTGTTTTTGTTTTGATGCGACCTGCCGTTGTGGTCCTTTGTATCCGAACTGTCAGCATTTTAGCTGAGGTTGTTGCTGCGAGCTAGCCAGCTGTCCTCTCCCGCACGGAAGCGGGTCATGAGTGATGTGAGGGCTGCCATGGATTTCGCTTTTCCGCCCCCCAGTGCGGGCTAGCCACTCGTCATGATGTTATGTTTGAAGGCTGCGAGGGCCTCTGCATCCGGACAATCGACGATTTGATTTTTCTTGGTTAAGAACCGTGTCTAGAACTGTCTGGCCGATTCATCTGGCTGCTGAATTATGTGGCTTAGGTCATCGGCGTCTGGTGGTCGCACATATGTGCCCTGGAAGTTGTCGAGGAATGCGGCTTCCAGGTCCTCCCAACACCCAATTGACTCTGCGGGCAGGTTGTTGAACCAATGCCGAGCTGGTCCTTTAAGCTTGAGCGGGAGATATTTGATGGCGTGGAGATCGTCGCCGCGGGCCATATGGATATGAAGGAGATAATCTTCGATCCAAACCACAGGGTCTGTTGTGCCATCGTTGGATTCAATGTTGACGGGTTTAAACCCTTCAGGGATTTGATGATCCATTACTTCGTCCGTGAAGCATAGTGGGTGTGCGGCGCCTCTGTATTGAGCAATGTCACGACGTAGCTCAAGAGAGCGTTGTCTGCTGTGTTCGGCCCGACCGGAGTTGCTGTATCCGGCACGACGGTATTCGTCGTGGGTCGTGGGGCGCCCACGTGATCCATAGATAGATCTGGATTGTCTTGCCTTGTCCTCCAATATATCTCGCAAGTCCGGCGCGTTCCCCCGTGGCTTCGTACTTTTTGAGCGGTGCCGGGGTACGGTGCTGGTGGAGGGCCTAGGTGCCTCTCTGTCGCGACCACGGGGTGGTCGGTCTGCCGTATTGTGCGCTGGTGATGAAGGTATATATGCTTCCTCCTCTAGTCGGGGGAGCAACTTGCGTTTTGGGTAGCTCTTGGAGGGGCGTTCGAGTTCATACTCTTCGGCCGCGAGGACCTCGGTACATCTGTCGGCCAGCAGGTCTTGATCAGCTTGAAGCTGTTGCTGCTTTTTCTTTAGGCTATTTGCCGTGGCCATTAGCCTGCGTTTAAAACGCTCTTGTTCGACGGGATCCTCGGGTACGACAAATTCGTCGTCGTTGAGGCTTGCCTCGTCTTCGGAGGGAGGTATGTAATTATCATCCTCGACCTCTTCGTCTGCCGCTCTCTCGTGAGGGCTTGCTTCTGCATCCTTCTGCGCTGAATCTTGCTGAAGGGGTTGTCTTCGGCACTCTCTGGGGTGTTATTATCTCCGGTGCCGGAATCTCCATTCTTGCTGTGGCGGGATTTAGAGCGGCGCTGTTGACGTTGGCGCTTGGGCTGTTTCTTTGAGGAATCTGCCTCCGCTGCTTCTTCGTCGTCCCCATCTTTTGGGGTGTCCACCATGTATATATCGTATGACGAGGTGGTCTTCTAGTGCCCTATAGGCACTGGTTCTTGATCGTCTCCGGCATCGTCGTCCATACCATCGATGTCTTCGGAGTCGTAGTCTAGCATGTCGATTAGATCGTCGACAGTGGCTACAAAGTGGGTGGTGGGTGGGTTTCGAATTTCTTCGTCGTCCGCATCCCAACCATCCTGGCCGTAGTCCGGCCAGGTCTCTCCGGACAGCGAGAGATGCTTTAGCGAATTTAGGATGTCGCCAAAGGGTGAGTGCTGAAAGATGTCCGCTGCAGTGAACTCCATGATCGGCGCCCAATCAGATTCGAATGGCAAGGGCGCAGGAGGTTCGGAGTCCGGCAGGGAGTCCGGCACCTCGGAGTCATGAGCTTTATAAGGGACAAGGTCAGTGTTCGACTCCATCGTCGTGGAAGTCGCAGCTCCCGAGGCGGTGTCCAGCCACCCGTCCTCGATCTGCGCAATCGGCTCCGGACTATGGGTCGGAGCGGATTCGTCTGCGGCCTCCAAGGTACAATCCGCGGCAGAGTTAGATCATGCCCATCGTGACAGTGCGACACGCTCGGCTGCGGCTCGGATCCATCGAAGATCAAGTCTCCGCGGATATCCGCCGTGAAGTTTAGGCTTCCAAATCTGACTCGATGGCTGGGGCGAAGCTTTTGATCTGCTCCAGATGGCCAAGTGAATTGCCCGCAGCGGCGGCCGCCAACACGAAGATCTGTCCAGGAGAAAAGTCTCGCCCAGACTGCGTTGTTGTTGATTGAAGAAGCCATCAAGCCTATCGGTGACGACACAGAGGAACTCTCAATGAAAGCACCAATGTCGGTGTCAAAACCGCGGATCTCGGTAGGGGGTCCCGAATCGTGCGTCTAGGCGGATGGTAACAGGAGACAAGGGACATGATGTTTTTACCTGTGTTCGCCCTCTCGATGGAGGTAAAACCCTACTCTCGCTTGATTGATATTGATGATATGGGTAGTACAAGAGTGGATCTACCACGAGATCAAGGAGGCTAAACCCTAGAAGATAGCCTATGGTATGATTGTTGTAATGGTTGTTCGTCCTACGGACTAAAACCCTCCGGTTTATATAGACACCGGAGAGGGCTAGGGTTACATAGAGTCGGTTACAATGGTAGGATATCTACATATCCGTATCGCCAAGCTTGCCTTCCACGCCAAGGAAAGTCCCATCCGGACATGGGACGAAGTCTTCAATCTTGTATCTTCATAGTCTTGGAGTTCGGCTGACGATGATAGTCCGGCTGTCCGGACACCCCCTAGTCCAGGACTCCCTCAACCGAGTTCATCGCAGGGAAAACACTTGTCACCTCAGCTCTCTAGACTAGTAAGATCTCACAAAGATTTGCAAGGAATTTACTGAATGATATGCAATGAATTGGATGCAGAAAATGCAGAGCAAACAGAAATAAATCTAGATGAAGTTTTTTTTGAAAGGGGAAACAAATATGCATGAGACAAATGCAAAAACACAGAAAAGAACACAAGAGAACTTCATCTAGAGATGGTCGGCGACAAAGTCACCTATGTTAGAGTATATTTGTAACGCCCTCGATGCGGCTATATCTCCCATGTGTCGAAGCACGACTTAGAGGCATAACCGCATTGAAAGCAATGTCGCAAGTGAGGTAATCTTCACACAACCTATGTAATACATAAGGGAAAGAGATACATAGTTGGCTTACAATCGCCACTTCACACAATTACATGAATAAAGCATTACATCAACCAGATACAATCAAGGTCCGACTACGGAACCAAAATAAAGGAAGAACCCCAAATCGATAAAGGTCCCCGATCGACCCCAACCGGGCTCCACTATCGATCAACTAGAACGAAACAACACAACGGGCAAGATCTTCATCGAGCTCCTCCTTGAGCTTGGTTGCGCCACCTTTCGGTAACATAGGCACCGCAAACTGGTTTTGAAGTATCCGTGAGCCACGAGGACTCAGCAATCCCATTACCATGGGTATCAAGACTAGCAAAGCTTAATGGGAAAGGAAGGGGTAAAGTGGTGAGGTTGCAGCAGTGACTAAGCATGATATGGTGGCTAACATACGCAAATAAGAGCGAGAAGAGAACAAGCGGAACGGTCGTGAAGCTAGCAATGATCAAGAGGTGATCCTGAACACCTACTTACGTCAAACATAACACAGAAACCGTGTTCACTTCCCGGACTCCGCCGAGAAGAGACCATCACGGCTACACACTCGGTTGATGCATTTTAATTCGGATCTGGTGTCAAGTTATCTACAACCGGACATTAAGAAATTCCCATCTGCCACATAACCGCGGGCACGGCTCTCGAAAGTTTATACCCTGCAGGGGTGTCCCAACTTAGCCCATGACAAGCTCTCGCGATCATCGAAGGAAAAGACCTTCACCCGAGACACTCCGATCAGACTCGGTATCCCGGTACATCAAGACATTTCGACAATGGTAAAACAAGACCAGCAAAGCCGCCCGATGCGCCGACAATCCCGATAGGAGCTGCACATATCTCGTTCTCAGGGCAACACCGGATGAGACATCCTACGAGTAAAACCAGACCTTGAGTTGCCCCGAGGGGGCCCCGCAGTCTACTCGGTTCGAACCAGCACTTAGACAAGCACTGGCCCGGGGGGGCTAAAATAAAGATGACCCTTGGGTTAATAACTCCCAAGGGAAAAGTAGGTGGTGGTGAGGCAAATGGTAAAAGTCAATGTTGGGCCTTGCTGGACAAGTTTTATTCAAAGTGAACTGTCAGGGGGGTCCCATAAATCACCCGACCGCGTTAGGAACGCAAAATCCGGGAACATAACACCGGTATGACGGAAACTAGGGCGGCAAGAGTGGAACAAAACACCAGGCATAAGGCCGAGCCTTCCACCCTTTACCAAGTATATAGATGCATTAATAATATAAGAGATATTGTGATATCCCAACATAAACCCTGTCCACCTTGGAGAAATCTTGAACTTCACCTGCAACTAGCAACGCTATAAGAAGGGCTGAGCAAAGCAGTAACATAGCCAAATAATGGTTTGCATAGGAAAGGTGTCAAAGGTTAGGGGTTCATGGCAATATGGGATGGCTTGATAAAGAGGTAATAGGTAGCGCAGCATAGCGAAAGAACGAAGCAACTAGCATAGCAATGATAGTAGTGAGATCCAGGGTAGCGGTCATCTTGCCTGAAATCCCGCAAGGAAGAAGAACGAGTCCATGAAGAAGACGAACGGATGAAGCCGAACCACACGTAGACGAACGAATCCTCACGATCGCAACGAAACGGGAACTATCGATAAGAAGCACACAACATAGTAAACACACCACACATGAACAAGACATGATGCACAACAAGCATGATGCATGACCAAGCTACATGAAGCTACTCATGGCAAGAGAAGATGCAAACAAGAACAACACATCAAGGCAAGTTTAAATGAGGCCGGGAACAACATAAAACAATTTCGGTAAGTCCTCATATGCAAATTTCGAAATTGGTCCAGAACTGAACAAACATTAAGTTCAAGTAGTTAAACAGCAAGTTAAGATGCACCAAGATGATCTACACGAAATTCTAGTCAAGTTACATATAAAGTTCATTAGATTCGGAGCTACGGCCTAGAAGATATGAGCAAAACAAGTTAAACATGGCATTGATGCAAAATGCATACAAACATCAAGCAAACACCTCAAAACAAGGATGCAACATGATAATATGAAGCTACATGCAAAAACACGCAAGTTTCGTATAGAGCACACTCAAAACGGAGCAACGGTTCAACACATGCACACTATACAAGTCATAGCAACAATCTGTCCATAACAGCAACTAGGCATCTTACAAGCATCAAAACAATATGCTACAGCACCCCAACATAATAACAAAAGACATGGGCATGAAGTACACGTAAAACATAACAAAACATGAACACTGAGCTATCTCCAGAAATCAATGGATCATGCTCAAAAACATATGGAGATATTGCAAATAATAACAGTTTGGACTTTAGAGTAAATAACATCAAAGTTGCAATGTTTAGAGCTATCAAACAACATGTTACAGGAACTTATCATGGGAAACAAAGGCATGGCATGAATCTACTAATTGCATATATCAAAAGACCCTTACTGACCATGAGCCAAAAAGGCATAGAAAATATGATGGCACCCATGTAAACATGGCAAGTTATATTACAGATTATAACATGGCAGGAACAACAATAAGTAGGCATGTTCGTGAGCTTGAACCACTCACCACAGAGCAATACATGGCATGGCAAGGCAACCAACAATAAGAAGGCATGTTTATGAAGCTAAGCATGGCAAGAGCAAGTTCATAGGGTGCATGGATCACTAGGAAAACACATGGGAACAAGTGAACTTAATGTTAACAGGCTAACAAACAACATTTTCAAGCAATTTTAGAGCAAGATTACAACATGTTCCAACAGGCTATAATTGCAACCATGGGCATGAATGGATAGAGCATGACATGAGTTCAAAACATGTTTATAGAGCATCTCCAGATTACGCATAGAATGATTAGTAGAAGCATGTTAACATAGCAACAAAATATAACAGAATCTGTCAGAAAACAAAGAACAAAGAATTACCCTATTTAGCAAGCTTGATACACTCAACACACAACTCACAAAAATTCATGGTTAACACCCCTGGAGAGATGGCATGGCATAGTTCAGCATTCATGTAGAGCTCATACTTATAGAATGCACACATCAATCATGGCAAAAATGATAAAACAGCAAGTTATAACAGTTTCAGCAGATTAACATCAACATGCACTCTTCCAACAGCATTTCGGGTATCAATATGATCTCAAATGAAAATGATGCAATGGAATGAAATGATGTACTCGTCGAGGCGAACAATTTGATATATTATACGCGCGAAACGGAGCTACGGATGCAGAGATGTGATGGCATGAACATGGCATGAAAATAACTGAATCTGGGGACTTTGCAGTTTCTGGGGGGGGGGGAACGGACGAGCGCCAAAAGACTATATGACGCCCAGGGCGGGGAATATGGGTATCTCACCCCGTGGGCTCGGCCCAGGATGCGAGGAGGCTGGAGGCAGGCCGGCCTGGGCCCGGGAGGTGCGCTGGGCCGGAGGGGAGCTGGGCTGGGGCCCACGTGGAGGTCTCCCTCCTCCCGATCCCTCCTGGATCGGGGCAGAGATCAGGCGAGGCGGCGGCGACCGGGCGGCGCCGGAGGACGACAGCGCAGCAGCGATGGTCGGGCGGCCGACGGCGAGGAGGCCGAGACGAGACCGGCGAGGCGGCGCTACGGGGAGCCGGCGAGCGGCGCGCCACGCGCGGTGGGAGCGAGCGCCTTGCGCGGCGGCGGGGCGGCGGCCGACGACGCTGGGCGGGCGCTGGGCGGGACGGCGGCCGACTTGGGATCTGGGCGGCGGCGGGGAGATGGGCCGAGGGCCCGATCCGAGCTCTCCGGCCGCGGGCGGCGGGACGGCGCGGGCGCCACGTGGCAGGAGGCGATAGGCTGGGGCGGCGGCAGACGGTGACGGGCGCGCCTTCGATTAGCCGAGGTGACGCGGTGGCGGACGTGTCCGGTTGGGCGGACGCGTCCGGCCGCGGAGAGGGAATTTTAGGGTTTCGGGGAAATCATCGCGAAAATGGAATGGGGGTATAAATAGGCATAGAGGGAGCTAGGAGAGTCCAAATGAGGAGCGGTTTTTGGCCACGCGATCGTGATCGAACGACCAAGAGCATGGAGGGGAGTTAGGTGGGTTTTGGGCCACTTTGGAAGGGGTGTTGGGCTGCAACTCAAAGAGGGCTTTGCGGTTACCCGGTTAACCGTTGGGGTATCAAACGACCTCCAAATGGCACGAAACTTGACAGGCGGTCTACCGATGCTATACCAAGGCCGCTTGGCAAACCTCGGGCCATTCCGAGAATGTTTAATACCCGCACACAACAGAAGAGAAGAAGGGGACGCCGGGTGACGTAGAAGCGCCGGATTGCAAAATGGACAACGGGGAAAACGCTTGGATGCATGAGACGAACATGTATGCAAAATGAAATGCACATGATGACATGATATGAAATGCATATGATGACATGGCAAAGTGCAACACGCAAGCACATGACATGGCAAAGACGGCGAATAACTGGCGGACACCTGGCGCATTGGTCTCGGGGCGTTACAACACTCCACCACTACGAGAGGATCTCGTCCCGAGATCTAGGATGGCACCGGAGGGAAAAGGAAGAGGAAGATAAGAGGTAAAACTAAGTTGCTTCTTTGACAAACGTGTGAAACCACGAACCTTGAGAGGTTGAGCAATTTAGAAGAAAGAGTACAACAGAGATGAACGAGATTGCAAACAATCCCGTTAGAAAAGAGGAAGAAGGAACATTACGAGAACTTGAAGGTTGAAAGACATGGAAATAAGAGCTTCACGAACGAAAATAATATGACCACATTGGTATAATGAGATAGCCAAGGAACAAGAATGGCAGAATTTGGACAGCACTCCGGTAGAAAAGAGAAGAAAACTTGATGAGATGAAAAGATATTGAAGAGATGATACAACGCTCCTGTTAAATGGATAAGCAAGAAAAGAACACGATCCTCACAAAACGAGGTGATGGGTGAAGAGCACAACATCTAAATGCCCTCGGAAGAAAGAATAGAAGATAAATCATTGGAATAAAGGGATTTAGAAGAAAATGACAACTTCTGCCACAAGCGAACTTGGAAAGCAACCTTCCAAGAAGGTTAGAACGGAGTTGTTGGAAAAACCAACAATGAAAAGAATAAGCTTGATATGGTCTTAAGGAATGCATCCCAAATTATGAGGTGACAACCTGCCAAGCACGGGAAAGAATTTCATTGATACGAACAAGTAGACGAGAAAGTTATATCACCGGGAGGATAAGGAAGAACTTGGGTCATTTATAAGCACCATAAATAGCAACAATCCTTAGGGAAAGCTTTAGGTGAAATATAACCCAAGATAGCTCCAATGAAAAGATTGATGGATTTAAAATACCTCATTCTTGACAACAATATGAATCATGAAACATGAAGGAAATGTCAAGAGTGACATAACACCATCTCAAAAGATAAGATAGAAGGAATTGCACTTTGGAATGCAAGATGAAGAATACTTGAGCTCCTCAAAACAAAACATGTGTTAAGCACCATGTTTAATTTTGAGTATAGCTTGGCGGGTCATAACTTCAAGAGAAATCTTGAAGAACAATTGAACAATGAAAGAATCCTTGACGAACCACCATTTAGAGCCTCCATGAAGAACTCCGGTAATAGAAGGATGATAAAAAGAAAGATAAGTTGAAAACACAAGGTGAAGCCTTGCAATGATTTAGATGGAGCTTCGCAATGATAATGCGGAAAACTTGGAACTCCGGAAAAGAAAGATGAACAACAGAAACCGAGAATTTATTCATCATGCACAAATTCCGAAAGAAGGAATTAATCACTTGGATGAAACAAGAATAAGAATTATGTTATGCATATCCTTCACCAATTTAAGAATATGACAAACAACGGATTTGGCATACTACTTATTCCCGTAGAAAGGATTAAAAGAGATATATCAAAACTTGAGAAGGTCTTCAACGAACCACCGGTAGGATAGGAACAACAAATGAATTGATATGATGAACAAGGAAGAGAGATCTTGAAAGAACCACCGTAAGAATTGAAAATGAATGTAGCGAAGGCACAATTCACCAGGAAGAATTGGAAAATGAATGAAGATACTTGAGGGGATTTAGATACATGAGAACGAATAGATCATGAACTGATTAGAGGATATTTGAACGATGCACCGGTAAGATTTGGGGAATGATAGCTACATGCTGAGAATAAAGAATTATGACCTGATGGCCTTCGGAAGAAAGAAATGGAAACAACTCAAGAAATACTCCGGATGGTAGAAAAGAATTCTCACAATCGAAAACAATTATGAGGATAGCATGAAGCTAGAACAATGAATATTCAAGAGAATGGACCAAGATTTAAGAGAAATCCTTCTTTGGTCTTCAAATGTTGAGAATGATGATGAGAACCACCATGAATTGTTGAGATACTCCGGGAAAATTAAAAGAGGAAAGGTTGATCCCAAGATGAAAATAATTTGAAAATGACCTTGGAGAAGGCATGTGACTGATGAAAATTCATTCTTACGTCAAACTCTGAAAAGAATTTGGAATGGCTCCGGAATAATTAGAAGAGTCGTAAGATCCTCGAAAAGACCGTGGGTTAGGGCCCACTCAAAAGAAAACACCGTTGGAAATGATTTTAAAGAGAAATTGCACCGTTGAATTAAATGGCTTGAATGAGATAACAACCTCGAAATATCTTGAAGGGATTGAGAATGGAAACGCAAGTCTTCTGAGATATCTTCAGCACTCCAGAACAAATGAATAGGAAGAAGTGAATGATTAAGAGGTGCACCGGTATGAGAAAGCATTAGAAACGAGGAAAGGAATATGATGAATATCGAAAGCTAGAGTTGGATCCACCGAAAAAGAAGAAAAATTATGAAGGATGATGAACTTGAAACTGTTGAGCATCTTCATGGGAAATCACCGGATAAGAACATTTATTGAAAAGAATGAAGAGACTTCCCACAAATAAAAGGATACATGATTAAGAAATCTGAGTCCTTGAAGAAAAATGGTGGGAGGGCGGTAAAACAAAGGCAACTTGGGATGAACGAAACAAACACCATTGAGAAAACTTAGAATTTATCTTGCGGATGGGGAGAATGATGGGATCATCTCGAAGAGAAGCGCACCGGTTGGAAAAGAATTAACATGACAACCTCAATGATCAAGAAGTATGACTATTCACATAGCAATATGAGAACACCATTTAGGAAAGGTATGGATTCAACATTTGACTTCGAAGCAACTCGAATACCACAAATAAAATAAAACAAAGGATTTGGCTTGCAGAAAGGCCGGAACAAATACATATGATAGAGATTTACCCAATCCCATATTATGCATCTGTCGAAAAGATATTCTAGGAGCTACTTGAATTCCCACCTATAAAACTCCCGAAACTTTCTGGTTATGCAATCTGGTGTTGGGGATACAGGGGAAGCAATATATCTCACCCAAACTAACAATCCCTACATCCAACTGTATCCATCCGTCAACACATAACCAAGAAACCTTCGAAATCGTGTACCTCAACCTTCAAAAGCATCCGTTATATGAGTCATGGCAATACTCCGTACTCACCTCAAGATCGGGTTATCGGGTTATCTCACCAACAAGCGCATAAAAGAGATTTTCGATGTCGGCGTACTAAACTCAGGTATTCCAGAACTGCAACGATAAAATTATGACGACAACACCTCAGAGCTCAACTCCCCGGGACACCTCCACTAAACCCCTGCTGACGGGAGGCACCAAGACAATGTTCTCATCATAAAACCATCGAAACGATTCCAAGATACCCGCGTGATCCTAAAAAAAATTAGTGAAATTTGAGAAGAGAAGAGTCAAAACTCTACGTCAGGATGCCTTACCAGAGCGACGAAGGGACTGAGGAGTAAAAAGAATTCCTAACTCTCCGATATATAATCCTAAATGACTCAAAACATTTTTCTAGACACAACTCGGCCGCTAAAAACGATCAAGCAGAGGGGCTCCTAAGGTCGGGGAAGGCTCTGATTACCAACTTGTAACGCCCTCGATGCAGCTATATCTCCCACATGTCGAAGCACGACTTAGAGGCATAACTGCATTGAAAGCAATGTCGCAAGTGAGGTAATCTTCACACAACCCATGTAATACATAAGGGAAAGAGATACATAGTTGGCTTACAATCGCCACTTCACACAATTACATGAATAAAGCATTACATCAACCAGATACAATCAAGGTCCGACTACGGAACCAAAATAAAGGAAGAACCCCAAATGCGACAAAGGTCCCCGATCGACCCCAACTGGGCTCCACTACTGATCAACTAGAACGAAACAACACAACGGGCAAGATCTTCATCAAGCTCCTCCTTGAGCTTGGTTGCGCACCACCTTTCGGTAACATAGGCACCGCAAACTGGTTTTGAAGTATCCGTGAGCCACGAGGACTCAGCAATCCCATTACCATGGGTATCAAGACTAGCAAAGCTTAATGGGAAAGGAAGGGGTAAAGTGGTGAGGTTGCAGCAGCGACTAAGCATGATATGGTGGCTAACATACGCAAATAAGAGCGAGAAGAGAACAAGCGGAACGGTCGTGAAGCTAGCAATGATCAAGAGGTGATCCTGAACACCTACTTACGTCAAACATAACACAGAAACCGTGTTCACTTCCCGGACTCCGCCGAGAAGAGACCGTCACGGCTACACACTCGGTTGATGCATTTTAATTCGGATCTGGTGTCAAGTTATCTACAACCGACATTAAGAAATTCCCATCGCCACATAACCGCGGGCACGGCTCTCGAAAGTTTATACCCGCAGGGTGTCCCAACTTAGCCCATGACAAGCTCTCGCGATCATCGAAGGAAAAGACCTTCACCCGAGACACTCCGATCAGACTCGGTATCCCGGTACATCAAGACATTTCGACAATGGTAAAACAAGACCAGCAAAGCCGCCCGATGTGCCGACAATCCCGATAGGAGCTGCACATATCTCGTTCTCGTGGCAACACGGATGAGACATCCACGAGTAAAACCAGACCTCGAGTTGCCCGAGGCCCCCCAGATCTACTCGGTTCGAACCAGCACTTAGACAAGCACCGCCCGGGGGCTAAAATAAAGATGACCCTTGGGTTAATTACTCCCAAGGAAAAGTAGGTGGTGGTGAGGCAAATGGTAAAAGTCAATGTTGGGCCTTGCTGGACAAGTTTTATTCAAAGCGAACTGTTAGGGGGGTCCCATAAATCACCCGACCGCGTTAGGAACGCAAAATCCGGGAACATAACACAGGTATGACGGAAACTAGGGTGGCAAGAGTGGAACAAAACACCAGGCATAAGGCCGAGCCTTCCACCCTTTACCAAGTATATAGATGCATTAATAATATAAGAGATATTGTGATATCCCAACATAAACCCTGTCCACCTTGGAGAAATCTTCAACTTCACCTGCAACTAGCAACGCTATAAGAAGGGCTGATCAAAGCGGTAACATAGCCAAACACTGGTTTGCATAGGAAAGGTGTCAAAGGTTAGGGGTTCATGGCAATATGGGATGGCTTGATAAACAGGTAATAGGTAGCGCAGCATAGCGAAAGAACGAAGCAACTAGCATAGCAATGATAGTAGTGAGATCCAGGGTAGCGGTCATCTTGCCTGAAATCCCGCAAGGAAGAAGAACGAGTCCATGAAGAAGACAAACGGATGAAGCCGAACCACACGTAGACGAACGAATCCTCACGATCGCAAACAAAACGGAACTATCGATAAGAAGCACACAACATAGTAAACACACCACACATGAACAAGACATGATGCACAACAAGCATGATGCATGACCAAGCTACATGAAGCTACTCATGGCAAGAGAAGATGCAAACAAGAACAACACATCAAGGCAAGTTTAAATGAGGCGGGGAACAACATAAAACAATTCCGGTAAGTCCTCATATGCAAATTTCGAAATTGGTCCAGAACTGAACAAACATTAAGTTCAAGTAGTTAAACAGCAAGTTAAGATGCACCAAGATGATCTACACAAAATTCTAGTCAAGTTACATATAAAGTTCATTAGATTCGGAGCTACGGCCTAGAAGATATGAGCAAAACAAGTTAAACATGGCATTGATGCAAAATGCATACAAACATCAAGCAACCACCTCAAAACAAGGATGCAACATGATAATATGAAGCTACCTGCAAAAACACGCAAGTTTCATATAGAGCACAATCAAAACGGAGCAACGGTTCAACACATGCACACTATACAAGTCATAGCAACAATCTGTCCATAACAGCAACTAGGCATCTTACAAGCATCAAAACAATATGCTACAGCACCCCAACATAATAACAAAAGACATGGGCATGAAGTACACGTAAAGCATAACAAAACATGAACATTGAGCTATCTCCAGAAATCAATGGATCATGCTCAAGAACATATGGAGATATTGCAAATAATAACAGTTTCAGACTTTAGCAGAAATAACATCAGGTTGCAATGTTTAGAGCTATCAAACAACATGTTACAGGAACTTATCATGGCAAAAAAGGCATGGCATGAATCTACTAATTGCATATATCAAAAGACCCTTACTGACCATGAGCCAAAAAGGCATAGAAAATATGATGGCACCCATGTAAACATGGCAAGTTATATTACAGATTCTAACATGGCAGGAACAACAATAAGTAGGCATGTTCGTGAGCTTGAACCACTCACCACAGAGCAATACATGGCATGGCAAGGCAACCAACAATAAGAAGGCATGTTTATGAAGCTAAGCATGGCAAGAGAAAGTTCATAGGGTGCATGGATCACTAGGAAAACACATGGGAACAAGTGAACTTAATGTTAACAGGCTGACAAACAACATTTTCAAGCAATTTTAGAGCAATATTACAACATGTTCCAGCAGGCTATAATTGCAACCAAGGGCATGAAGGGATAGAGCATGACATGTAGTTTAAAACATGTTTATAGAGCATCTCCAGATTATGCATAGAATGATTAGTAGAAGCATGTTAACATAGCAACAAAATATAACAGAATCTGTCAGGAAAACAGCAACAGCAACTACCCTACTTAGCAAGCTTGATACACTCAACACACAACTCACAAAAATACATGGTTAACACCTCTGGAGATATGGCATGGCATAGTTCAACATTCATGTAGAGCTCATACTCATAGGATGCACACATCAATCATGGCAAAAATGATAAAACGGCAAGTTATAAGAGTTTCAGCAGATTAACATCAACATGCACTCTTCCAACAGCATTTCGGGAATCAAGATGATCTCAAATAAAAATGATGCAATGGAATTAAATGATGTACTCGTCGAGACGAACAATTTGACATATTATACGCACGAAACGGAGCTACGGATGCAGAGATGTGATGGCATGAACATGGCATGAAAATAACTGAATCTGGGGACTTGGCAGTTTCTGGGGAAAAAACGGACGAGCGCCAAAAGACTATATGACGCCCAGGGCGGGGAATATTGGTATCTCACCCCGTGGGCTCGGCCCAGGACGCGAGGAGGCTGGAGGCAGGCCAGCCTGGGCCCGGGAGGTGCGCTGGGCCGGAGGGGAGCTGGGCTGGGGCCCACGTGGAGGTCTCCCTCCTCCCGATCCCTCCTGGATCGGGGCAGAGACCAGGTGAGGCGGCGGCGACCGGGCGGCGCCGAGGACGACGGCGGCCTTGCGCGTCGGCGGCCGACGACGCGGAGGCTACATAAGACCGGCGAGGCGCGCGCCTCGAGCAAGCGAAGCAGGCGCCACGGGCGGCGGTGGAGCGGGCACCGTGGCGGCCGACGCTGGGCGGGCGCTGGGCGCACTGGCGGCGGGGACGGCGGCCGACGCGTATGGATCTCGGGCGGCGGCGGGGAGATGGGTGGGAGGGCCCGATCCAAGCTCTCCGGGCATGGCGGCGGGACGGCGCGGGCGCCACGTGGCAGGAGGCGATAGGCTGGGCGGCGGCGCTGGTGACGTGGCGCGCCCGATTGGCGGGTGACGCGGCCGGCGGACGTGTCCGGCTGGGGGCGGACGCGTCCGGCGGCGGAGAGGGGAATTTTAGGGTTTCGGGGGAAATCATCCGCGAAAATGGAATGGGGGGTATAAATAGGCATAGAGGGAGCTAGGAGAGTCCAAATGAGGAGCGGTTTTCGGCCACGCGATCATGATCGAACGACCAAGAGCATGGAGGGGAGTTAGGTGGGTTTTGGGCCACTTTGGAAGGGGTGTTGGGCTGCAACTCAAAGAGGGCTTTGCGGTTACCCGGTTAACCGTTGGGGTATCAAATGACCTCCAAATGGCACGAAACTTGACAGGCGGTCTACCGGTGCTATACCAAGGCCGCTTGGCAAACCTCGGTCCATTCCGAGAACGTTTAATACCCGCACACAACAGAAGAGAAGAAGGGGACGCCGGGTGACGTAGAAGCGCCGGATTGCAAAACGGACAACGGGGAAAGGCTCGGATGCATGAGACGAACATGTATGCAAAATGAAATGCAGATGATGACATGATATGTAATGCATATGATGACATGGAAAAGTGCAACACGCAAGCACATGACATGGCAAAGACGGCGAATAACTGGCGGACACCTGGCGCATCGGTCTCGGGGCGTTACAATATTGACTTAGGAGTCAAGTGAGATCACTTGATCATAGGTCATACCCATCGTTTAAGCTCAAAATGGGTTTGCCATTTTTCATTTCAGGATGTATTCACATCTTGTCGAATTGCTTTAGCTCATGTCTTGGAGTAAAGCTTCTCTAAGATGGAATAACATACCTTGGTTGATGGTGTTGTCCATGTAGTTGAACTTGTGTGGGTTGCTCAAGGTTGATGTAGCTCATCAAGAATTGGGAGCACCACTTGGAATTTTAGTCCATCTACCCACATGGGTTAGTTCTTGCAAGGAAGAGCACTTGTGTATCCAAAAATAAAAATCATGAAGATCAACATAGAATTTGTCAAAGGATATGTTTGAATGGTTCTGTGCTTCCTTGTCTTCAACCACCATAGTGTAGAAACTTGGTGATGTAGAGATTGCTCAAGATGTGAGTAGATTACAATCTCATGGAGTTTGACTCAACCAAGTACCTATGTGGGTTAGATAACATGCAAGATGCAAATATATCCAAGACATAAGATTTTCATCATAAGAGAAATATCAAGGATTAGTCATAAGCTCATGTCTTGCATGTATCCAATGGAGTTTCTACTCCAAATTTGAAGCATCAATGATGTTCAATTCTCCTCTTAACCTGCAAAACACTTTCTCATCAAGAGGTTTAGTGAATATATCCGCTAATTGCTTTTCGGTGCGAACATGCTTAAGATTAATGTCTTCCTTAGCAACATGATCTCGAATGAAAAGAAGACGAACTTCAATATGCTTAGTTCGAGAATGTTGTATGGGATTATGTCCAATTTTGATAGCACTTTCATTGTCACAAAGCAATGGAACATGTTTCACATATATCCCATAATCTTTAAGAGTTTGGGTCATCCAAAGTAATTGAGCACAACATGAACCAGCGGCAATGTATTCCGCTTCGGCGGTGGATAAGGATACCGAGTTTTGTTTCTTGGAGGACCAAGACACAAGAGATCTACCAAGAAATTGACAAGTACCCGAAGTGGACTTTCTATCAACCTTGTCTCCGGCATAGTCCGAGTCGGAGTAGCCAACAAGATCGAAAGAGGCCCTCTTAGGATACCGAATGCCAAAATTTGGTGTATGGATTAAGTATCTCACTATCCTTTTCACGTCCTTAAGATGGCATTCTTTAGGAGCAGCTTGATATCGTGCACACATGCACACACTTAGCATGATATCGGGACGTGAAGCACATAGATATAACAATGAACCAATCATAGAGCGATAAACCTTTTGATCAACCAGTTCACCATCTTTGGTCAAGTCAAGATGTCCACTAGTAGGCATGGGTGTAGACATACCTTTGCACTCTTGCATATTGAACTTCTTGAATAAGTCCTTGGTGTACTTCATTTGAGAAACAAAAGTACCTTCCTTAGTTTGCTTGATTTGCAACCCAAGAAAGAATTTGAGTTCACTCATCATAGACATCTCAAACTTCTCCGACATTAGCTTCCCAAATTTTCACTAAAATGAGGGTTAGTTGAACCAAATATAATATCATCAACATAGATCTGGCACACAGATAGTTCTCCATTAACTCTTTTAGTAAAAAGAGTAGAATCAATTTTACAAGCCACGCCGAGCTATTAAATCCCAGGTGTTGGCTGACTTCATCGCCGAATGGACAGAGGCCAAACTCCTTAAAGAATACAGCACATATTCCAACTGGGTGATGCACTTCGACGGCTCTAAAATGCTAGCCGGAGTGGGGGCTGGTGTTCTCTTGACATCCCCCATAGGATACACTGTCTGTTATGTGCTTCAAATGCTGTATATAGACTCTAACAATGCAGCCGAATACGAGGACCTATTGCACGGTCTCCGGATGGCCGTCTCCATGTGCATACAATGCCTCGAAGTGCATGGGGATTCAAACCTTGCAATATCTCAGATAAATGGAGACTTCAACGCAAAAGATTCGAAGATGGCGGCTTACCGAAATGTCGTACTCAAAATATCAGCTCGGTTTGAAGGGCTCGAGTTTCATCATGTGGCTCGAGAGAGAAATAAAGCGGCAGACATACTTGCCCCCATGGGCGCCAAATGCGACCCCGTCCCAGCTAACACCTTCGTGGAGAGGCTCTTCAAGCCATCCGTAGTGTGGCAGGACAATAGCGGCAACAAAGTTCCGGAGCCGATCATACCCCCAGATTCCGAACACAGTTCCGATATCATCAGGGGTTCGGCACCTAAATAACACCATCGGCCCACAAAATCATGGTTGTAATTGCCCCGTGGACTGAACCTTTCCCTGCCTACCTTACTAGGAATGAGCTCCCTGATGATCAGACGGAGGCCCATCGTATTGTTCAACGCTCTAAGGCCTACAAAGTCCATGAGGGGGAACTATACAAGAAAAGTACCACCGGAGTACTTCAAAGATGTATCTCCGAAGAAGAAGGATGGCAGTTCATGGCCGAAATACACGCCGGTCTTGGTGGCCATCATGCCACAACTCGGGCCCTTGTAAGTAAGGCCTTCCGTACGGGTTTATTTTGGCCCACGACCCGAGCAGACGCACAGAACCTCGTACATCGCTGTGTTGGATGCCAGCTTTTCGGCAATAAAATCCATATGCTGTCCACTGCCTTACAAACAATCCCTATCACTTGGCCTTTTGCGGTCTGGGGGCTAGACATGGTCGGACCCCTTAAAGGGGGAAGCCATAAGAAGTAATATTTACTGGTTATGGTCAACAAGTTCACTAAGTGGATAGAAGCCAAACCAGTCAAAACGGCCAAAGCTGGACCGATTATAGACTTCATATCCGGTGTTGTACATCGTTATGGTGTCCCGCACAACATCATCACTGACAATGGTTCCAACTTTACGACCGATGAGGTGAAAACCTGGTGCGCTAATTTTGGAATCAATCTCGATTACGCCTCCGTATATCACCCCCAGACAAACGGTCATGTCGAATGGGCTAACGGCTTGATAATGAGCGGCATCAAACCCAGACTAGTGTGATCTCTGCGAGAATCAGACAAGCACAGGGTTGAAGAACTCGATTCTGTACTCTGGGGGCTGTGTACCACGCCCAATCGCACGACCGGATATACACTGTTTTTATGGTGTACGGCGCGGAGGCAGTTTTGCCGTGCGACATTATTCATGACTCACCTCGAGTGCGCATGTATGAAGAGAGAGAGGCCGAGCTTGATTGGCAGGGCGATCTGGATGGCTTGGAAGAGGAACACGATGTCGTGAAGGCCCGTTCCGCATTTTACCAACAGCAAGCTCGGCGATATCAAAGCAGGGAAGTACGGGCAAAGATTTATAATGTCGGTGAACTCGTTCTACGCCTACCAAAGAAGAAAAAGGATAAGATCAAGCCCAAATTGGAGGGTCCCTTCATTATACATGAAGTTCTCACTGGAGGAGCCTATCGCCTTCGCAACGCCTCGAATAATCGTTTGGAACCAAACCCATGGAACGCTGCTCGGCTCCGAAGATTCTACGCCTAAGTTCACACTCATACCTTTTTTCTTCGTCCATTCTTTTCTCCCTCTCACTTTTTTTCTCTCTTTTTAGTTTTTGTATGACTTCTAGCCAGTGTTCGGATAAACTGCACATTTAAGGGCCATACATCATTAAATTTACATACCACATAATACCTGGGGGCTTCTTTCCACAAAAGCTCATTATGATTATTATTTTTTGAGCGTCAAGCTCACCGTATATATGTGTTGTATACTCATATGTGTCTTGTCTTCGCCATTATATGCACCTTTATGACTTAAGTTTTTGCCAAGCTGGGTTGCCTGGCTCCTATGCTTATGCCCTACATTCTCGCTTGTTCAGCTAGGGCATAAAGGGAGCACCTCTGCGATTGTTATAGCCGGGTTATCCGGACATGTACCTCAGACGGGTGAAGCCAAAAGCTAGCGTTCTGAAGGGAATAATTGGTCGGCGGACAAAAGACGAACTGCCTTCGCTGCAATATACGCCCCCAAATTATTACGTGTACCATGATTTTAGCATCACAGCTTATGCATGCCCATAAACGCATGCTGGCCTAGGGAAAGGAACCCTTAATGGAACTATTCTCCCTGGAAGATGTTTCTTACAATTAAATGCAATATGACATAACTCCCCGAATAGAAATTGTCTGTTTAAGCAACTATGACCGGACTGCCTGGTTTCCGAACATACCTTGGTGTTTACCGATGGTATAATATCCGGAAACACTCCAAACCTCGGGTTCTGGAGGTCGAAGCAGAAAGTCTGCCATGACAATTGTTTTACACTTCGGCTGGAGATAAGTTTGTTGATAAAGTACATTGCTACTTGGACTCAAAAACTTCTTCCTCCTCTAGGCCCTCTAGTAGGTTGTCTAGTTTACAATCCTGTTGAGAAAACTTAGCGGATATTTTTACTTGATCGTACACTAAGCTAACACGGATTTCTTGTCCATCTGGTCCCCGAGGTCTGACTCGGGCCATATGATTCGGATCAAGTCTGGTATACCGTGTTTTCAACCTGGCCCAGGCCTCTTGGGCACCTTCCTGACACGCTATATCTTCCATAGTTCCAAACAGCCACGAGCTCCCTTGAATAAATTTACGAGCTCCCCCATACTTCCTGGAGGTGGATCGAACGGCCATAAAGCCTTAGCCATGTTCATCAATGCTTTCTGAGCTGGCTCGTGCACCTTGGATAGCTCTTGTAGCAGGTCGCCTTGGAATCCAGACACGTCTCCTTCGGGACGTCCGGTTAGCACACCTACAGAAGCAAACTTGTAAACATGAGACCATGTGATAGTCAGGTTAAAGAGCATACTGAATATGCCGCCTTCTAGCTTCATGTTCTCCTTCAAAGCATCTGATAGTTGGGCTCTTAAATCCTTCAGTTCTTCGGCTTGCTTGATATTTGCATCCTGTAGTTTGTTCTTCTCATTAATGGTCCATGTCAATACACGTTGACCAGCGGCTTCTTGCCCTTCGGCATGTTGTTTGTGTGCGTGAGCAGCCCTTAGCCTCTCCTCCAGTTAATTTGTCGACCCTACCAACGAAACAATGCATAGTTAAGTAACATCGTTGTAGGCAAGGAATCTTATTTCCGAGCTACTGTTGTACTTACCATCAGGTGCCTTCTTGGATTTCCTTAAATTTTCCAGTTCGGCGGTGGTAACAGTTTGCTTAGTCTAACTCCTTGGATAATGTGTTAATTATCTCTATGAGTACCTAACAATGTAACGACCCTTAAATCAGTTGGGCCAACAGCTTCAAGGCTCGGGGGCTACTGGCATATGATTATTGAATCCGTACAAAAGTACTTAACCGCATATCGTTTGAAAGCTGGTGAGTGGCTCTAGCAAGTCCATCCCGAGCAGCTCAGAAGTAAGCATCCGTTGAGCTGAAGGCATTGAATGCCTCTTCGGTGAAATTTGGGTCACGCATAGCCGCTCTCCGCTGCTGATGATTCATCGCACTCTCCACTTTGGAGTTAGTGACGGATACATTATCCGAATCCTCTGGGAGATGACAATCCAGCATTGCTCCCGCATCCCCTCCAGTCCTTGTGGCAGGGTCCGGGGCCGGATTAGTCTGTGCATGGCAAGCCAGGTCTCCAGATACAGTCCGGCGTACACTCCTCCTACAATATGGCACATCAGGAAACTTCACTATCCGATCTATCCATTGAGTGCGTGTTAAAGTATTATACCTCTTCGACGAAGGAGAGGGCCCGAGTGCATCATCGTTTGTCTTTCTTTTCAAAGACGCGCCCTGTGCAAGCGTCGTCTTCTTAGAGGATGCCTTTACTGCAGTACGATGGTGCGAGTGTCGCCCCTTGGGAGCACGATGTAGTGCGGTGGGTTGAGTCACAATGGGAAAATTCTTTTTGAGGAGATGTCTCCTGGCTACTTACATGGGAGGAGGGGAGAAGGACGGGGTAATCGGCTATAATGGCCACTTCTGTGCCATCATAGCTCGTCTAATAAAAGACTCCATCCTTAAATTCTACAAATATATCTGGATCCTCTTCAAATCCACGATTAAGGTCTCGATTATGGTCCTCCGGCTATGGAGCGGGGCTGTAGATCCCCGTGACGACCTTTCTCCATTCCTGTTAAAGGTAGCAGGATTAAGTTCGACTAAAAGCATAGTTAAGGAAAAAGATCGAGTAAGGCCTATGATCAAAGACTCACCTAGTCAATGAAATTATACATGGATAAACCTTCTCGACACTTCAGGCAAGCAAAGTCTTCCTTTTCCCCTTTGAAAAGGTCAGCCAAAGTGGCGGCCAAAGCAGCAAAATTGGCTGGACCCTTGCGCCTACAACGTGAGGTGTCATCCTCCCTGCTGTAATGCCACATGGGAAGCCCTCTAGATTGGAGTGTTTGAACGCATCGCGTTATTGAAATCTCCATTACCTCGACTATTGATAGTCCGGAGTGGGCAAGTATTCTGGCCTTGCTCACTAGCCTCTTAATCTCCGCACTATCTTCTTCTTCATAGCTTCAGGGACACTGTCGGTGTCAAAACCGGCGGATATCGGGTAGGGGGGTCCCGAACTGTGCGTCTAGGCGGATGGTAACAAGAGACAAGGGACACGATGTTTTACCCAGGTTCGGGCCCTCTTGATGGAGGTAAAACCCTACATCCTGCTTGATTAATATTGATGATATGGGTAGTACAAGAGTGGATCTACCACGAGAACAAGGAGGCTAAACCCTAAAGCTAGCCTATGGTATGATTGTTGTAATGTATGTTGTGTCCTACGGACTAAAGCCCTCCGGTTTATATAGACCTTTGGAGAAGGCTAGGGTTACAGTAGTCGGTTACAATGGTAGGAGATCTACATATCCGTATCGCCAAGCTTGCCTTCCACTCCAAGGAAAGTCCCATCCGGACACGGGACGGAGTCTTCAATCTTGCATCTTCGTAGTCTGGGAGTCCGGCGGATGATGATAGTCCGGCTGTCCGTACACCCCCTAATCCAGGACTCCCTTAGTAGCCCCTGAACCAGGCTTCAATGACGATAAGTCCGGCGCGCATAATGTTCGGCATTGCAAGGCGGGTTCCTCCTTTGAATAATCCAGAGAAGATCATGAACACTAGGATAGAGTCCGGCTCTGCAAAATAAATTCCACATTCCACCGTAGAGAGAATAAAATGTCCACAAGTCCAATCTGCTGACGTATTTTGCGGCATGTCGTCACGCCACTACCAAGCCTTTACTTGAATCGTTTTTTATTATACCACCTCATCACGTTTAGCGAAGCGGTTTCCTTGGCACATCTTGTCAAAGCAGAGATCGTGTTCCCCTTATTCCAGGATTCTCATCAATACGGACGTGGGTAACCCAACCGCGCCATTGATGGTGGCGCTTGGGAGATAAGCGAGTTTTACCGGGCAAAGAAGGGACGATAGTCTTCGCTCGCCTATATATAAGGGATAAGGATTCACCTTCTCACCTACGCCTTCTTCCTCCTTTGCTTATCCATCTCCGTGCACTCGAGCTCCAGCACCCAAGTTCGCGCATCTCGCCTCGACCTTCTCCGACCATGTCCAGAGCGGGAGGTAAATGGTTGGCCTCCACTATTAAGGAGGAGCACATCACAAAGCTGCGCAACGCCGGATACCTTTTCGGCGACGTCGCGCACTGGCTGCCCGACGAGGGGCAGCTCATCCCCACCCCCGGGCCCCATGAGAGGGTCGTCTTCCTCCCCCACTTCCTCCGCGGACTGGGCTTTCCACTTCACCCCTTTGTCCGGGGGCTCATGTTCTACTACGGCCTGGATTTCCATGATCTGGCGCCGAACTTCATTCTCAACATCTCGGTGTTTATCGTCGTGTGTGAGGCCTTCCTATGCATCCAGCCCCACTTCGGCTTGTGGCTCAAGACCTTCAATGTCAAGCCGAAGGTAGTGAAGGGCACTCAAGCGGAGTGCGGAGGCGCCATGTTGGGCAAGATGCCCAACATCCTTTGGTTTGAAGGGGCCTTCGTGGAATCCGTCAAGGGGTGGCAATCGGGGTGGTTCTACATCACCGAGCCGCGCGACGCTACATGGGCGGCGGCCCCCGAGTTCAGATCTGGTATCCCCACGCAACTCACCTCCTGGAAAGAGAAGGGCTTGCGGTGGGGTAATTCGAAGGAGGTGACGGGACTCCAAGCCTGTATCCAGAAGCTGGTGGATAAGAAGCTCAGGCTGGTTAATGTAGTCCAAGTCATGCTCGTTCGCCGGATTCTCCCATGCCAAGAGCGGGCATTCAATCTGTGGGAGTTTGATCCGGAACAGCACCAGGCGCTGAGCGAGCTCTTCAACACAACGTATGAAGGCGCCTGGAGGGTGCTGTTTAAGGGCGCCGAAGCCCCTGCATCCGCGACGGAAGATCGCGGATTCCACTCGCAGCGTCTCGTTGACGAGGTAAGTGATTCTACCCCTTTATGGGACACTTGTTGTTAAGAGGTTGACCCTAAGCGGGTTTTAATCTTCCTTTTCCTTTGACAGGAATGGATGAAGAAGGCCGAGCAGCTCACCTGCCCGGCTCCCATGCCAGAAGACCCGGTGGACGCCCGTTTAGCGGGGTTGCTGGCTCCGGCACCGCACGTGGTGCCGGAGAAGAAGGCCAAGAAGGTGGCCACGGGTACTCGAAAGAGTTCCCGTTTTCAGGTGTCCGACGACTCCGAGGCGGATTCCTCCCCCAAAAATGAAGAGGGGGAAGAAGACACTCTCCAGAGGAGGGAGAGAGAAAGAGGAAGGCCTCCCCAACAAGGGGGCGAAGGGTCCAAGAGGGGAAGAACTATTCCCCCGGACAGCTCCGCCAACACCAACATTGGCGAAGAAGAGTGGCCTTCAAGGGCCAGGCCTCCGGCGAGATCGTAAGTATCCGGATCCCTGAATCTGCAATTTCTTTCGTGTCACACGGTGTCTTTCTAATGCCGCATATTGCTCGCAGTCCGGCCGATGATGATCTCCCCGCTTCATCGAGCGGGTCGTTGGCGGCGTCGGATGTGGAATCCATCCCGACTGCCTCCACCCCTCGCGCCGATGAGGACGCCGAGGTGGGATCCCGAAAAGGGACCCATCAGGAGGTGGCTCCGGAGGCTCCGCAAGGCAGCCTCCCGTACTTTGCGCCGGACTCTACACCGGAACCTGCAGTGGTTCCAGAGTCCGGCAGACGGCCCCTTCGTAAGAAGGGCAAGACCGTGACACCGGCGGCCCCCGTCCAACCGGAGGCGCCGGACAACTTGTTGGAGGCGCTCAAAGGCGCTTCCATCGAGGACGAACACCGCACTATCATGAGTGCGGTGATTCAGAAGGTTCAGCTCGCCAAGAGCGGGCTGACCGAAGCCTGCAGCAGCCTTCTAACAGGCTTTGAGGTAAGATGTTAAAATTATGTAATGTAATACCGCATAGACAGTAGCCCCTGATGCTCAGTTCAGCGTTCGGAAAGAAAAGCCAGACTGAGGATCTTAAAAGATATACGTAGGGTTGCTTAAAATATGTCAATATGGGTTTGCAGGCTGCACTGCTGACCTCTGCCGCACTGACTGTGGAGGTCGGTGCATTGAAACAAGATCTCGAGCGGTCCGAGCAAGAGCTCGGCCATGCCAAGAAGCAGCTCGAGGACAAAGAAGGTGAGTAACACCACTTTGAAGATTTACCTTACAGAAAAGGATTTAGGTTGCAATAAAAATGACAAGGATAACGTTGGTACTACAGGGGCCACTAACAAGGTGGCAGCCCTGAAAGAGGCTGTGTCCGCGGCCGAACGCAATGCGGCTGCGGAACGGGCCGAGCGAGAGAGGCAAGAGGCGCGGGCGGCGGAAGTACGGCAAGAGCTCCAGGCTCTCATGGAAAAGCATGAGAGTTTGGAGCGTGACTCCAAGACTCGAGAGTCCGAGCTCGCCTCGGCTCTCGAAAGTGCCAAGTCTGCCAAGGACAAAACCCGTAAGGCCCTTCAGGAGGTTGAATATGTGAAGAAGATAGCAGCGGGTAAGGCATTTTTCATGCAAAGCAAGCATGTTAATGTGAACTACCTGATACTTACCCGAATTCGGAGCTCTCCAGCGGCGTTTGCAGATCTGCCGTGCAGTGTATCCGATGCTGCCGCATTTTACCGTGGCCAAGAGGGGATCTCAACGGAGAAGGTCTTCTGGTCTCAGTACGTTGAGGCCGGCCATCCGGTGCCCCCTAGCGACCAGCTGAAGCAGCTGGTCGAGCTCCACAAGGCGGCTGAGGAGGCCATGAAGGGTCTTATAGTCTGGCTGTGGCCTAGGCAGGCTCTGCCTGGGAGCTACTTCGGCCTCGTGCGGCGGCTGGTGGATGCATGCCCCTGGGTGGAGGTCATCAAGCGCTCCGCCTGTATTGAAGGTGCTCGACGGGCCCTTAGCCCGCACGAAGGTGCACTGGGGCAGGCTGGATGCGGAGAAGCTTCTTACTGACCCGCCGCCATCGGGCAAGGAGTATCGTCGCCCAAATGTATTATAAAACTGTCCTGAAGGGAGCCCGCGATATTGCGGATGAATGCCCTAGAGATGTAATTTTTGAGTAAACTCGCTATGTATTATCCTGTGCGCTGAAAACTTTGTTCATGTGCGCTTTAAGCAACGCTTGTTTAATTTATTACCTTCTGTGCGGCCGTTTATGAAATCTGAGAGATGGCAAGTCGTTGGCTTCAGCCCCCAAGCCGCAAGTGTTGGGGTGTTCAGGATAACTTGAGCACTCTTGTTCCCATTTTTGGGTCCATCTAGGGAGGCGCTCAACACAATGAACAAGGCAACCAGACTTATAATGCTTGAACACTCTCACTTAGCCATAGAGGTCTATAATTTTAAATTTCGGCGAAGCCCCTAGTATTCGGAAGACCGAATTCGGGGCGCTATCCACGCCTTCGTCGGACATTATCGAACTTCGCTCAAGCGGCGTGAGTCTTTAGGACCAAAAGACCTCTCGAACAGCGACGGTCTCTCGCCTTATCATGCCGGTCGGTTTAGCTTTCCATCGAGGCGCCGCCCAGCTCAACCGGGCATAATCGCGGTGGTTCTCCCAAAGTGCCACCTTAGTCGATGAGCTAAACGTAAGGCACCAAAACGTGGGAGCCGGGCAAACCCAACTATTGACCCAAGACATGATTCGGAGCCGATTCATATAATGCTATAAGTTCGGGGTGCCGCACTTGTGAAAGTGTTTGGACTTATCACACCATAATGCGGGGAACATAAGCCCCTGGTGTATTCGGCCGTACCAAAATATACGGGGGCAAGATGTCATTAATGAACGTATGTGTGAAGTAATGCAATAACAGGCAAAGGATACTGCATTATTTATTCAAGGAGTTCTGCTATGAGTGCGGAAGGATACAAATAGTGCGGTAAGCAAGGGATTGGACTAAATAAACATGTCCCCCTCCAGGGGTGGGCTGCAGACTGGTGTATATAATCGAACTTAATGCTCGTAATGGAGACCACCTGAGTGTTCGTCGCAGCCTTCTTCCTTCCCTGGCTGTTGCATCGTGAGTTCGGCGGGTTCGCCGCCGGACAGAACTTCTGGTGAACGGAGTCCTATGTATACAAAAAAGGAAAATAAAAAAAGGCGACGCACTTGTGAGCCCCTAGTGTGGTCGAGCCGTACTCTGGGGCTATTGTGGTCGTGCCCCTCCCCCCAGGCCCATGGTATCTCCAGAGCATGATGATGTACGTGGAGGGTTGGTTCTGTAATCATGCGAGGGCTGGGGTCGGGGCCGCATTGCTACGCGTGCTCGAATCGTGCCAGGTGGTCTTGGTTGATGTTACCCCGGGCGAGTTTGGCCGTATCTGGCCGTTTAATGGCCGGACTCGAAAATTGCCTTAAAAGGCTGCTCTGTACTTCTGCCGCGAGAGCCGCTGTATGTTCCTCCGTTCGGAGGGAGCGTTCCGTATTTCCGTTGACCGTGATGACTCCATGAGGGCCTGACATCTTGAGCTTGAGGTGTGCATAATGCGGCACCGCGTTGAACTTTGTAAGCGCGTTCGTCCGAAAGCGAGCATGATAGCCGCTGCGGAACGGGACTATCTCGAAGATTAACTCCTCGCTCCGGAAATTGTCCGGGGATCCGAAGACCACTTCCAGTGTGACTGAGCCTGTACAATTGGCTTCAACACCTGGTATGACGCCTTTAAAGGTCGTCTTTGTAGGTTTAATCCTTGTGGGGTCTATGCTCATCTTGCGCACTGTATCCTAATAAAGCAGGTTCAGGCTACTGCCGTCGTCCATCAGGACTCTCGTGAGGTGAAATCCATCGACAATTGGGTCTAAAACCAATGCGGCGAATCCGCCATGGCGGATACTGGTCGGATGGTCTCTTCAATCGAAAGTGATCGGGCAAGAGGACCATGGATTGAACTTAGGGGCGACTGGCTCGATCGCACATACGTCCCTTAGTGCACGCTTTCGCTCCCTCTTGGGTATATGGGTTGCGTAAATCATGTTCACCGTCCGGACTTGTAGGGGGAAACCCTTCTGTCCTCTATTGTTTGGCGGTCGGGTCTCTTCCTCGTCGTCGCTGTTTAGCCCCTTTTCGTTGTTTTCGGCAATTAACTTGCCTGCCTGCTTGAACACCCAGCAATCTCTGTTGGTGTGATTAGCTGGTTTTTCGAAGTGCCATGTATCCGCATAAGCGGTCGAGTATTCGGTCCAAATTGGGACGGGCCGGAGTGGTTCTTTTGAATTGCTTCTTCCACGACCGGGTTTAGAGCCTCGAATCGGAGTTGACCGCCGTATCCTCCTTATCGCCGCTGTTAATGCGGCGTTTATTTTGCTTCGACGCAACCTGCCATTGTGGTCCTTAGTATCCGGACTGCGAAATTTTACCGAGGTTGTTGCTGCGAGCTAGCCACTATCCTCTCCCGCGAAGCGGGTCATTAATGATGTGAGGGCTGCCATGGATTTCGGCTTTTCCTGTCCCAGGTGCCGGGCTAGCCACTCGTCGTGGATGTTATGTTTGAAGGCTGCGAGGGCCTCTGCATCCGGACAGTCAACGATTTGGTTTTTCTTTGTCAAGAATCGTGTCCAGAATTGTCTGGCTGATTCGTCTGGCTGCTGAATTATGTGGCTTAGGTCATTGGCGTCTGGTGGCCGCACATACGTGCCCTGGAAGTTGTCGAGGAATGCGGCTTCCAGGTCTTCCCAACACCCAATTGACTCTGTGGGCAAGCTGTTAAGCCAATGCCGAGCTGGTCCTTTAAGCTTGAGTGGGAGATACTTGATGGCATGGAGATCGTCGCCGCGGGCCATATGGATGTGAAGGAGATAATCTTTGATCCAAACCGCGGGGTCTGTTGTGCCAACATAGGATTCGATGTTTACCGGTTTAAACCCTTCAGGGATTTGATGATCCATTACTTCGTCGGTGAAGCATAGCGGGTGTGCGGCGCCTCTATATTGAGCAATATCACGACGTAGCTCGAGAGAACGTTGTCTGCTATGTTCAGCCCGGCCGGGGTTATTGTATCTGGCGCGACGGTATTCGTCGTGGGTCGTGGGGCGCCCTCGTGATCCGTAGATGGATCAGGATTGCCTTGCTTTGTCCTCCAATATATCTCGCAAGTCCGGCGCGTTCCCTCTTGGCTTCGCACTTTTGGAGCGATGCCGGGGTACGGTCTTGGTGGAGGGCCTGGATGCCTCTCTGTCGCGACCACGGGGTGGTCGGTCTGCCGTATCGTGCGCTGGTGATGAAGGTATGCATGCTTCCTCCTCTAATCGGGGGAGCAACTTGCATCTTGGGTAGCTTTTGGAGGGGCGTTTGAGTTTATACTCTTCGGCCGCGAGGACCTCGGTCCATCGATCGGCCAGCAGGTCCTGATCAGCTTGAAGCTGCTGCTGCTTTTTCTTTAGGCTATTTGCCGTGGCAATAAGCCTGCGTTTGAAATGCTCTTGTTTGACGGGATCCTCGGCACGCATTTAATTCGTCATCGTTGAGGCTTGCCTCGTCTTGGAGGAGGTATATAGTTATATTCCTCGACCTCTTCGTCTGCCGCCCCTCTCGTGAGGGCTTGCTTCGTGATCCTCCTGCTACCGAGTCTTGCTTTGGAGGGATTATCTTCAGCACTCTCGGGGTATTATTATCTCCTGTGCGGAATCTCCATTCTTGCTGTGGCGGGATTTAGAGCGGCGCCCGACGCCGGCGCTTGGGCTGTTTCTTTAAGGAATCTGCCTCGCGCTTCTTCACCGTCCCCATCTTTTGGGGTGTCCACCATGTATATGTCGATGACGAGGTGGTCTTCCAGTGCCTGTAGGAGCTGGTTCTGTTAAATCTCCGCATCGTCGTCCATAGCGCCGATGTCTTGAGTCGTAGTCTAGCATGTCGGTTAGATCGTCGACAGTGGCTACAAAGTGGGTGTGGGTGGGCTCTGAATTTCTTCATCGTCCGTATCCCAACCATCCTGGCCATAATCCGGCCAGGACTCTCCGGATAGCGAGAGATGCTTTAGTGAATTTAGGATGTCGCCAAAGGGCGAGTGTTGGAAGATGTCCGCGGCGGTTAATTCCATAACCGGCGCCCAATCAGATTCGATTGGCAGGGGCGTGGGAGGTTCGGAGTCCGGTAAGGAGTCCGGCACCTCAGAGTCACGAGCTTCGCGAGGGACAAGGTTAGTGTTCGGGTCCATCGCCGTGGAAGTTGAAGCCCTCGAGGCGGTGTCCAACCACCGGTCCTCGATCTGGGCGATCGGCTCCGGTCTAAGGGCCGGAGCGGATTCTTGTGCGGCCACCAAGGCACTGTTCGGCGGCAGAGCTAGATCATGCCCATCGTAATAGTGTGGCACGCTTGGCTGTGGCTCGAGCCCGTGGAAGATCAAGTCCCCGCGGATGTCGGCCATGAAGTTTAGGCTTCTGAACCTGACCTTACGTCTAGGGGCGTAGCTTTCGATCTGCTCCAGATGGCCAAGTGAATTAGCCCGCAGTGCGAAGCCTCCGAATACGAAGATCTGTCCGGGGAGAAAAGTCTCACCCTGGACAGCGTTGTTGATTGAAGAAGCCATCGAGCCTATCGGTGACGCATACGGAGGAACTCTCAATGAAAGCACCAATGTCGGTGTCAAAAGCTGGCGGATCTCGGTAGGGGTCCCGAACTGTGCGTCTAGGCGGATGGTAACAGGAGACAAGGGACACGATGTTTTACCTGTGTTCGGGCCCTCTTGATGGAGGTAAAACCCCACGCCCCGCTTGATTAATATTGATGATATGGGTAGTACAAGAGTGGATCTACCACGAGATCAAGGAGGCTAAACCCTAAAGCTAGCCTATGGTATGATTGTTGTAATGTATGTTGTGTCCCACGGACAAAAGCCCTCCGGTTTATATAGACACCGGAGAAGGCTAGGGTTACAGTAGTCGGTTACAATGGTAGGAGATCTACATATCCAGACGCCAAGCTTGCCTTCCACGCCAAGGAAAGTCCCATCCGGACACGGGACGGAGTCTTCAATCTTGTATCTTCATAGTCTTGGAGTCCGGCGGACGATGATAGTCCGGCTGTCCGGACACCCCCTAATCCAGGACTCCCTCAGACACCAACTGGCACGCTTCTTTAAAGGAGCGGTGGAGAATTCAGGAAGACCTTGCCGGACTGGGTTTGGGAGGACAACGTCTTCAATGTAGAACCACTCCGAGGGCCACTTTTCGGATGCCTTCTTCGGAGTGCCAGACATGTATCCTGTTCCACCTATACGCCATACTTCGGCACCACCCACCTCGAATATGGATCCCTTTTGGGAGCGGGGGACGAGGCAGAAATATTTCCTTCGTAACTCAAAATGGGCCTCGCAACCTAGGAACAGCTCGCAAAGAGCAACAAAGCCCGCGATGTGTAGGATGGAGCCCGGCGTGAGGTTGTGCAGTTGGAGACCGTAATATTCCAGAAGACCTTGGAGGAAAGGGTGGATTGGAAATCCCACACCCCTCAGTAGGAAGGAAACAAAGCACACCCGCTCCCCTTTTATGGGATTGGGGAAGTTCTCCGCCAAGCCTTCGCCGTTGAGGGTAGTTAATCCCGCTCGAACGGGGACTAGATCCGATGGAGGGAGATATCCCTACGCCTAAAGCTTGGTCAACTTGGCATGGGGCACCGAGTAGCTCTCCCAGTCGCCTTCTTGAGGGCCGTGGGGGCGCGAGGAAGAACTAGAACCGTTGGCCATCTTTGGTTGGTTTCCTATGGAAAGCTCTAAAGGATTTTCGCCTGGTAAGGAATAGCATCTGAGATTCAATCTCTTTTAATAAGCGCCTTCCCTATGTGGTTGAGGGGTTACCTGTAAAAATACTTAGACCCTTCGTATTCATCTGACACGTGGAAGCTGAGGCAACGGCGGCACAGAAGCTGAAGAGTATAATACATAAATGTAAAAGCTGAACTATATGGAGTACAATGGGGAACTCGCCTTGCAAAGCCGAAGACATGAAGACGGATACAACATCATCATTGAAGGCAAGTTCGGGGCTACTGAGGGAGTCCTGGATTATGGGGTCCTCGAGGGGACGACCTATGTGATATGGGCCGGACAGATGGGCCGTAAAGATACAAGATAGAAGGCCTTCCCCCGTGTCCGGATGGGACTCTATTTTGCGTGGATGACAAGCTTAGCATCCAGATTTGTAGTTCTCTTCATCTGTAAACCGACTTTGTACAACCCTAGTCCCCTCCGATGTATATATAAACTAGAGGGTTTAGTCCGTAGAGACAATCACAATCATACAGGCTTGGCATCTAGGGATTAGCCATTACGATCTCGAGGTAGATCAATGATGTCTACTACGCAACCTTCTTCTTGTAGATGTTGTTGGGCCTGCAAGTGCACAGGTTTGTAGGACAGTAGAAAATTTCCCTCAAGTGGATTACCTAAGGTTTATCAATCCGTGGGAGGCGTAGGATGAAGATGGTCTCTCTCAAACAACCCTGCAACCAAATAACAAAGAGTCTCTTGTGTACCCAACACACCCAATACAATGGTAAATTGTATAGGTGCACTAGTTCGGCGAAGAGATGGTGATACAAGTGCAATATGGATAGTAGATATAGGTTTTTGTAATATGAAAATATAAAAACAGCAAGGTAACTAATGATAAAAGTGAGCGTAAACGGTATTGCAATGATAGGAAACAAGGCATAGGGTTCATACTTTCACTAGTGCAAGTTCTCTCAACAATAATAACATAGATAGATCATATAACAATCCCTCAACATGCAACAAAGAGTCACTCCAAAGCCACTAATAGTGGAGAACAAACGTAGAGATTATGGTAGGGTACGAAACCACCTCAAAGTTATTCTTTCGGATCGATCTATTAAAGAGTTCGTACTAGAATAACACTTTAAGACACAAATCAACCAAAACCCTAATGTCACCTAGATACTCCATTGTCACCTCAAGTATCCGTAGGCATGATTATACGATATGCATCACACAATCTCAAATTCATCCAACCAACACAAAGTACTTCAAAGAGTGCCCAAAGTTTCTACCGAAGAGTCAAGAAAACGTGTGACAACCCCTATGCATAGGTTCATGGGCGGAACCCGCAAGTTGCTCACCAAAACATACATCAAGTGGCACGTGATATCCCATTGTCACCACAGATAAACACGGCAAGACATACATCAAGTGTTCTCAAATCAAATACTCAATCCGATAAGATAACTTCAAGAGGGAAACTCAATTCATCACAAGAGAGTAGAGGGGGAGAAACATCATAAGATCCAACTATAATAGCAAAGCTCGCGATACATCAAGATCGTGCCATAGAGAGAACACGAGAGAGAGAGAGAGAGAGAGAGAGAGAGAGATCAAACACATAGCTACTGGTACATACCCTCAGCCCCGAGGGTGAATGATACATTTCCAACGTATCTATAATTTTTGATTGTTCCATGCTATTATATTACCCCTTTTGGATGTTTATGGGCTTTATTTTACACATTTATATCATTTTTGGGACTAACCTACTAACCAGAGGCCCAGCCCGTATTGCTATTTTTTGCCTATTTCGGTATTTCGAAGAAAAGGAATATCAAACGGAGTCCAAACGGAATGAAACCTTTGGGAGCATGATTTTTGGAACGAACATGATCCAGAGGACTTGGAGTGCAAGTCAAGAAGCAGCCGAGGCTCCCACGAGATAGGAGGGCGCACGCCCCCTATAGGACGCGCCCCCTGTTTTGTGGGCCCCTCGGGCGTCCACCGACATACTTCTTCCTCTTATATAAGCCTACGTACCCCGAAAACATCTAGGGAGCAGACGAAACACAACTTCCACCACCGTAACCTTCTGTATCCGCGAGATCCCATCTTGGAGCCTTCACCGGCGCTCCGCCGGAGGGGGAATCGACCACGGAGGGCTTCTACATCAACATCCTTGCCCCTCCAATGAGTTGTGAGTAGTTTACCACAGACCTACGGGTCCATAGTTATTAGCTAGATGGCTTCTTCTCTCTTTTTGGATCTAAATACAATGTTCTCCCCCTCTCTTGTGGACATCTATTCGATGTAAACTCTTTTTCGGTGTGTTTGTCGAGATCCGATGAATTGTGGGTTTATGATCAAGTTTATCTATGAATAATATTTGAATCTTCTCTGAATTCTTTTATGTATGATTGAGTTATCTTTGCAAGTCTCTTCGAATTATTAGTTTGGTTTGGCCTACTAGATTGATCTTTCTTGCCATGGGAGAAGTGCTTAGCTTTGGGTTCAATCTTGCGGTGTCCTTACCCAGTGACAGAAAGGGTTGCAAGGCACGTATTGTATTGTTGCCATCAAAGATAACAAGATGGGGTTTATATCATATTGCTTGAGTTTATCGCTCTACATCATGTCATCTTGCTTAATGTGTTACTCTGTTCTTATGAACTTAATACTCTAGATGCAAAAGGCAGAGTCGGTCGATGTGTGGAGTAATAGTAGTAGATGATGCAGGAGTCGGTCTACTTATTATGGACGTGATGCCTATATACATGATCATGCCTAGATAATCTCATAATTATTCACTTTTCTATCAATTGCTCGACAGTAATTTGTTCATCCACCGTAATACTTATGCTATCTTGAGAGAAGCCACTAGTGAAACCTATGGCCCACGGGTCTATCTCTTATCATATTTGCTTCCAATTTACTTTTATTTGCATCTTTACTTTTTTGCATCTATATTATAAAATACCAAAAATATATTTATCTTATCATACTATCTTTATTAGATCTCACTTTCGCAAGTGGCCGTGAAGGGATTGACAACCCCTTTATTGTGTTGGTTGCGAGTTCTTTGTTTGTTTGTGTAGGTGTGTGGGACTTTTGAGGAGCCTCCTACTGGATTGATACCTTGGTTCTCAAAAACTGAGGGAAATACTTACGCTACTATTGCTGCATCACCCTCTCCTCTTCGAGGAAAACCAACGCAAGCTCAAGACGTAGCAAGAAGGATTTCTGGCGCCGTTGCCGGGGAGGTCTTCGCTCAAGTCAAGACATACCAAGTACCCATCACAAACCCATCTCCCTCGCATTTACATTATTTGCCATTTGCCTCTCGTTTTCCTCTCCCCCACTTCACCCTTGCCATTTTATTTGCACTCTCTTTCCCAATCTTCTTCTCCTTTCTCCGTTTGCCTTCCTGTTGCCATGGCTGAATCAAAAAGAACTAAGGGCTCTTTCATAGGTTCTGGTGCCTTGGATAACCCCTCTATCCTCTCTAAGCTCATAAATAATGATGCTATAGAAAGACCCACCGGGGTCACCAATGAGAGCTTGAATAATTTTGATGAGGATGACTTTGGAATTTTTCGCTATTTACTTGATGAGTCCTTAAAAGATGCTTGGGATAGGTTATTAAGGATTCGGGCTAGCTATGTGCCACAATATCAAGTTGAAGTTTACTTAAAAAGTTTCTATGTTGGCTTGCCCGCTTCTTTTAAAAAAGTTTTAGATTCTATTTTTGAAGAAGGTTTTCTTGAAAGGGATGCTATAGATACTTATGAAAAAATGAAAACCATATTTGGGCACCCTATGAATGATAAGGTTGAATCAACTACTCTCTTGTGCTTTTATCAAAATGAAATTATCAAAGAGATGAAGTCTAGTTTAGAGGCAAACTTCCATAACGTGCTTAATCTTACTTCATCCATTAATGGCCATGTTCTTACCCTAAATAGAAGAATGATTGCCATAGAAAGGAGATCCTCTTTTTCCTCTCCAAGTGCCAAAGATGCACTACTTAGATCTATCTTTGCTTTTATGCCTAGCTAGGGGCGTTAAACGATAGCGCTAGTTGGGAGGCAACCCAATTTTCTTTATGTTTTTTGTTTTTGCTCCTGTTTAGAAATAAATCTTTCATCTACCTTCTGTTTAGATGTGTTTTTATCTTTTAATTAGTGTTTGTGCCAAGTAGAACCTATAGGGTAACCTATGATGATGGTTGTTTTGATTCTGCTGAAAAACAGAAACTTTGCACGCACGAATATAATTTTGTGAAATCACAGAAACGTGATTTTGCGTTAATTCTTTTTGCTGATGTTCGATAGACAAATTGTCCAGGACTTCCTATTTTGGTAGGATTTTTAGAGTTCCAGAAGTTTGCGTTAGTTACAGATTGCTACAGACTGTTCTGTTTTTGACAGATTCTGTTTCTCGTGTGTAGTTTGCTTATTTTGATGCATCTATGGCCAATAAAATAGTTTATAAACCATAGAGAAGTTGGAATACAGTAGGTTTAACACCAAAATAAATAAATAATAAGTGCATTACAGTACCTTATGTGGTGGTTTTGTTTTATTTCACTAACGGAGCTTATAAGATTTCCTGTTGAGTTTTGTGTTGTGAAGTTTTCAAGTTTTGGGTAAAGCTTTTATGGACTATGGAATAAGGAGTGGCAAGAGCCTAAGCTTGGGGATGCCCAAGGCACCCCAAGATATTCAAGGATAGCCAAAAGCCTAAGCTTGGGGATGCCCCGGGAAGGCATCCCCTCTTTCGTCTTCGTTCATTGGTAACTTTACTTGGAGCTATATTTTTATTCGCCACATGATATGTGTTTTGCTTGGAGCATCGTTTATTATATTAGTCTTTGCTTTTTAGTTTACCACAATCATCCTTGCTGTACACACCTTTTGGGAGAAGCCTATTTGATTAGAATTTGCTAGAATACTCTATGTGCTTCACTTATATCTTTTGAGCTTGATAGTTTTTGCTCTAGTGCTTCACTTATATCTTTTAGAGCACGGCGGTGGCTTATTTTTGAAGAAATTGCTAGTCTCTCATGCCTCACTTATATCTTTTTGAGAGTCTTTTAGAACAGCATGGTATTTGCTATGGTTACAAAGTTGGTCCTAGAATGATGAGCATCCAAGTTGGGTATAATAAAAACTATCATAGGAAGAGAATTGGATGCTATGATCAATTTGATGCTTGATAATTGTTTTGAGATATAAAGGTAGTAATGTTAGGTCATGCTAGTGGGTAATTATGAAATTGAGAAATACTTTTGTTGAAGTTGGCAAGTGTCGTAGCATGCACGTATGGTAAAACTTGTGTGACAAATTTGTTGCATGAGGTGCTCTTTTGATTGTCTTCCTTATGAGTGGCAGTCGGGGACGAGCAATGGTCTTTTCCTACCAATATATCCCTCTTGGGGCATGCGTAGTAGTACTCTGCTTCGAGGGCTAAGTAGACTTTTGCAATAAGTATATGAGTTCTTTTCGACTAATGTGAGTCCATGGATATACGCACACTCATCTTTCCACTTTGCTAGCCTTTATTATTACCGCGCAACTTTCGCCGGTATCATGAACCCTTTATTTACCTTCCTCAAAACAGCTACCATACCTACCTATTATGGCATTTCCATAGCCATTCCGAGATATATTGCCATGCAACTTTCCACCGTTCCGTTTATTATGACACGTTCCATCATTGTCATATTGCTCTTTGCATAATCATGTAGTTGACATCATATTTGTGGCAAGGCCACCTTCATAATTTTGATACATGTCGCTCTTGATTCATTGCATATCCCGGTACACCGCTGGAGGCATTCATATAGAGTCATATCTTGTTCTAGCTTTGAGTTGTAATTCTTGAGTTGTAAATCCATAAAAGTGTGATGATCTTCATTATTAGAGCATTGTCCTAGTGAGGAAAGGATGATGAAGACTATGATTCCCCCACAAGTCGGGATGAGACTTTGGACTTTACAAAAAGAAAAAAAATGAGAAAAGAAAAAAAAAGGCCAAAAAGAAAAAAAGGCCAAAGGAAAAAAAAGAGAAAAAAAAGAAGAAAAAAAGAAAAAATAAAATGAGAGAAAAAGAGAGAAGAGACAATGCTACTATCTCTTTTTCCACACTTGTGCTTCAAAGTAGCACCATGATCTTCATGATAGAGAGTCTCCTATGTTGTCACTTTCATATACTAAGTGGGAATTTTTCATTATAGAACTTGGCTTGTATATTCCAATGATGGCCTTCCTCAAAATGCCCTAGGTCTTCGTCAGCAAGCGAGTTGGATGCACACCCACTTAGTTTCTTTTGTTGAGCTTTCATATATTTATAGCTCTAGTGCATCCGTTGCATGGCAATCCGTACTCACTCACATTGATATCTATTAATGGGCATCTCCATAGCCCATTAATACGCCTAGTTGATGTGAGACTATCTTCTCCCTTTTTGTCCTCACAACCACCACCATATACCACCATAGTGCTATGTCCATGGCTTGCGCTCATGTATTGCGTAAGAATTGAAAAAGCTGAAGTGCGTTAAAAAGTATGAAACAATTGCTCGGCTCGTCATCGGGGTTGTGCATGATGGGAGTATTTTGTGTAATGAAAACGAAGCATGGCCTAACTATATGATTTTGTAGGGATAAGCTTTCTTTGGCTATGCTATTTTGATAGGACATGATTATTTGTTAGTATGCTTTGAAGCATTCTTATTTTTATGTTTTATAAGCTTTTATTTTGAATCATTTGGATCTGAACATTCATGCCACAATAAAGAAAATTACATTGAGAATTATGCTAGGTAGCATTCCACATCAAAAATTTCTTTTTAATCATTTACCTACTCGATGACGAGCAGGAATCAAGCTTGGGGATGCTTGATACGTCTCCAATGTATCTATAATTTTTGATTGTTCCATGCTATTATATTACCCCTTTTGGATGTTTATGGGCTTTATTTTACACATTTATATCATTTTTGGGACTAACCTACTAACCGGAGGCCCAGCCCGTATTGCTGTTTTTTTTCCTATTTCAGTATTTCTAAGAAAAGGAATATCAAACGGAGCCCAAACGGAATGAAACCTTCGGGAGCGTGATTTTTGGAACGAACATGATCCAGAGGACTTGGAGTGCAAGTCAAGAAGCAGCCGAGGCTCCCACGAGATAGGAGGGTGCCCCCCCCCTATAGGGCGCGCCCCCTGTCTCGTGGGGCCCTTGGGCGTCCAGCGACGTACTTCTTCCTCTTATATAAGCCTACGTACCCCGAAAACATCCAGGGAGCAGACGAAACACAATTTCCACCACCGTAACCTTCTGTATCCGCGAGATCCCATCTTGGAGCCTTCGTCGGCGCTCCGCTGGAGGGGGAATCGACCACGGAGGGCTTCTACATCAACATCCTTGCCCCTCCGATGAGTTGTGAGTAGTTTACCACAGACCTATGGGTCCATAGTTATTAGCTAGATGGCTTCTTCTCTCTTTTTGGATCTCAATACAATGTTCTCCCCCTCTCTTGTGGAGATCTATTCGATGTAAACTCTTGTTGTAGTGTGTTTGTCGAGATCCGATGAATTGTGGGTTTATGATCAAGTTTATCTATGAATAATATTTGAATCTTCTCTGGATTCTTTTATGTATGATTGAGTTATCTTTGCAAGTCTCTTCGAATTATCCGTTTGGTTTGGCCTACTAGATTGATCTTTCTTGCCATGGGAGAAGTGCTTAGCTTTGGATTCAATCTTGCGGTGTCCTTACCCAGTGATAGAAAGGGTTGCAAGGCACATATTGTATTGTTGCCATCGAGGATAACAAGATGGGGTTTATATCATATTGCTTGAGTTTATCCCTCTACATCATGTCATCTTGCTTAATGCGTTACTCTGTTCTTATGAACTTAATACTCTAGATGCAGGCAGGAGTTGGTCGATGTGTGGAGTAATAGTAGTAGATGCAGGCAGGAGTCGGTCTACTTGTTGCGGACGTGATGCCTATATACATGATCATGCCTAAATAATCTCATAATTATTCGCTTTTCTATCAATTGCTCGTGATAATTTGTTCACCCACCGTAATACTTATGCTATCTTGAGAGAAGCCACTAGTGAAACCTATGGCCCCCGGGTCTATCTCTTATCATATTTGCTTCCAATTTACTTTTATTTGCATCTTTACTTTTTGCATCTATATTATAAAATACCAAAAATATATTTATCTTATCATACTATCTTTATTAGATCTCACTTTCGCAAGTGGCCGTGAAGGGATTGCCAACCCCTTTATTGTGTTGGTTGCGAGTTATTTGTTTGTTTGTGTAGGTGCGTGGGACTTTTGAGGAGCCTCCTACTGGATTGATACCTTGGTTCTCAAACACTGAGGGAAATACTTGCGCTACTATTGCTGCATCACCCTCTCCTCTTCGAGGAAAACCAACGCAAGCTCAAGACGTAGCAGTGAACTACTCCCTGCTCGTCATGGATAGTGCCGGGATGATGAAGATGGCCACCGGTGATGGGTTCCCCCTCCAGCAGGGTGCCAGAATGGGCTCCCGAGAGGTTTTTGGTGGCTACAGAGGCTTGCGGCGGCGGAACTCCCGATCTATCTTCTCCGTGGATGTTTTAGGGTACGTGGGACTATATAGGCGAAAGAAGTCGGTCGGGGGGTGCTCGGAGGGCCCACGAGACAGGGGGGCGCGCCCAGTAGGGGGGCGCACCCCCTATCTCCTGGCCTCCTCGAGGATCTTCTGACGTGAACTCCAAGTCTCCAGGATCATATTCTTCCAAAAAATCACACTGCCGAAGGTTTCATTCCGTTTGGACTCTGTTGATATTCCTTTTCTTCGAAATACTGAAACAGGCAATGAAACAACAATATGGGTTGGGCCTCCGGTTAGTGGGTTAGTCCCAAAAATGATATAAATGTGTAAAATAAATCCCATAAACATCCAAAAGGGGTAATATAATAGCATGGAACAATCAAAAATTATAGATACATTGGAGACGTATCAATCAACTCCTGTAACCCCAATACTCATCAAAGTCAATCAAGCACAAAGTAGGGTATTACATGCATTAAGAGGGCCCGAACCTGGGTAAACATTGTATCCCCTGCCTCCTATTACCTTCGATCCTTAGACACACAGTTCGGGACCCCCTACCCGAGATATGTCGGTTTTGACACCGACTGTTGTCACTCCGGGGTTGCCGGATCGTAACACGTACTAGGTGACTATAACTTGCAAGATCGGATCTAGAACATGGATATAATGGGGATAACATAAGCGGTTCATATCTGAAATCATGGCACCCGGGCCCAAAGTGACAAGCATTAATCATGGCAAAGTCATAGCAACATCAATCTCAGAACATGGTGGATACTAGGGATCAGTTCCTAACAAAACTAACTTGATTACATGATGAATCTCATCCAACTCTTCACCGACCAGCGAGCCTACGAAGGAATTACTCACTCCCGGTGGGGAGCATCATGGAATTGGCGATGGAGAAGGGTTGGTGATAACGAAGATCGGAGATTCCCCTCTCCGGAGCCCCAAACGGACTCCAGATCTGGCCTCCCGATGAAGAACATGAGACGGCGGCGGCTCCATCTTGTGAAGCACGATAATTGTTTCTCCCTGCTATTTTCTAGAATAATGTGATTTTATAGCATCGGTTTCAGGGTCAGTGGGGCCACCGGGTGGGGACAGCCCACCGGGGCGCGCCTTGGAGGGGGGGGTAGGCGCGCCCTGGTGGGTTGTGCCCACCCAGGTACCCCCCTCGGGTAGCTCTTGGCTCCAGAAATTCTCTTTATTGATATAAAAAAAGTCCTCGCAAAGTTTCATTCCATTCCGAGAGCTTTTATTTCTGCACAAAAACAACACCATGGTAGTTCTGCTGAAAATAGCGTCAGTCCGGGGTTAGTTTCATTCAAATCATGCAAATTAGAGTCCAAAACAAGAGGAAAAGTGTTAGGAAAAGTAGATACGTTGGAGACATATCATATACTTATCCATGCGCGGCCCCTGTAGCGTCGCGGTGCCGTCCATCCGCCGGCGGCATCGCGCGTGGATGGCCAAGGCGTGCACACGCCCCCCAGGTCAATAGGAGGAAGAAGGTCAGGGGAAGTTGGGTCGGGCCAACACTGTACACCTGAGGCCTAGTCTAACAATAGTTAGTTCCCCCTTTTTATTCTTTTATGTTTCTTTATTTATTCTCTATTTTGCATTTCTTTTTCACAATAAAGGAATTTAGTTTAATTTGAAAATTGGCATATAAATTCAAAGCAATATTTTGGGCTCCCACAAGAAATTTGGAGTCCATTTGAATTCATTCAAATTATGTTTGTGTTTAAATGGGGCTTTAATGGTGCCGTTTGGTCTTCTTTTAATTCCCAGGGGCAATTTGGGGATTTTGGTGATGATTCCAACTTTCAAATAATTACTTATGGATTATTTACAAAATATTGAACTATTTTGTTGGCATGTTTGAAGATGTAAATATTTGGCTTGCAATTGAATTTGAATTTTAATTAACTTTCAACTAAGTGACAATTAAGCTTAGTAAAAAGGAGGTGACCTGGCATCATTAGCATGAGATTTTTGTAGCATGACACTGGGTTGTTACACGATCCCAGCGGGCAGTTCTTACTTCAACAAGGACTATTGCGTTTCAGGGGCTGCATCTGGCTAGGTGGTTCCATTGTATTGCAGCAGAAGATCGTGTCCGCATTTCATGATAGCGCGCTCAAGGGGCATTCTGAGGCACCAGCCACTTATAGAAGAACCTAAAGGCTTTCCGCACGGCCCAAGATGAAGGCTCATATTCTGCAGTGCATTCAGTTCAAAGTGCAACTAATCCCCAGATGGTTTTGGTAATTCATAACAACATATAGCTCACTGAACTAATATCCTTTCAAGTTAAATATTTCTGAAAGTTCAATGATTGGCATGGCATGGACTAGAGATGTGGACCCCTCAAAATTCTAAGGACAAAGATTGGCAAAAGCTCGAGACTCTTCATTTTGATTTTAGTGATCCAAGATCACATTGAGTCCATAGGAAAGCCAATACTATTAAAAGAGGATGAGGTGTTGCTTAATGGTCTACTTGCTCAAAGTGCTTAGTGATAGTGCTCCAAAACCCTCAGCCACTTTCTCATTTCCACATTTGTCCAAAACTCAAAGTCAAACTCGGCCCCACCGATTTGATCCATCCGGCGCCACCAAGTTCAGTTGCCATAGCCACTGCCAGAAACCCTAGACAATTCGGTCACACCGATACGGATCTCGGTCTCACCAAGATGGCCTTGCAAACTCTCTATTGCCCGTTGTAATAATTTCGGTCTCACCAAAATGTGCAATTGGTCCCACCGAGTTTGCTTGACCAACTCTCTATTTGCTCTTTGCTAAAATCGGTCTCACCAAGTTCAT
This sequence comes from Aegilops speltoides, assembly GCA_021437245.1. Lineage (NCBI taxonomy): Eukaryota > Viridiplantae > Streptophyta > Magnoliopsida > Poales > Poaceae > Aegilops > Aegilops speltoides. The sequence goes on along the minus strand of CM038145.1, from coordinate 285,083,981 downwards.
GCAATCGGTCTCACCGAGATGAGGTTTTGCCCTAACCCTAGCACATCAGTCCCACTGAGTTGTTCCTGTCGGTCCCGCTGAGATTCCTAACATTCACATTTTGAACTAAATCGGTCCCACCGAGTTCTTCTATTTGGTCTCACCGAGTTGGATCAAATATGTGTAACGGTTGGATTTTGTGTGGAGGCTATATATACCCCTCCACCCCCTTCTCCATTTGCGAGACAGCCATCAGAATGTGCCTACACTTCCACTACTCATTTTCAGAGAGAGAACCACCTACTCATGTGTTGAGACCAAGACATTCCAATCCAACCACAAGAATCTTGATCTCTAGCCTTCCCCAAGTTGCTTTCCACTCAAATATTCTTTCCACCATATCCAACTCTGTGTGAGAGAGTTGAGTGTTAGGGAGACTATCATTTGAAGCACAAGAGCAAGGAGTTCACCATCAACACACCATCTATTAGCTTTTGGAGAGTGGTGTCTCCTAGATTGGTTAGGTGTCGCTTGGGAGCCTCCAACAAGATTGTGGAGTTGAACCAAGAAGTTTGTAAGGGCAAGGAGATCACCTACTTCGTGAAGATCTACCCGAGTGAGGCAAGTCCTTCGCGGGCGATGCCCATGGTGGGATAGACAAGGTTGATTCTTCGTCGACCCTTCGTGGGTGGAGCCCTCCATGGACTCGCGCAATTGTTACCCTTCGTGGGTTGAAGTCTCCATCAACGTGGATGTACGATAGCACCACCTATTGAAACTATGCCAAAAATCTCCGTGTCTACATTGCATTTGCCTTCTCCAAACCCTTCCCTTTAGCTTAATATGCAATGTTTTACTTTCCGCTGCTACATTCTTAGAATTGCATGTGAATGTTGATTGCTTGACTTGTACTAGTTGCTAAAATCTGCCAACACTTAAAATTGGGAAAAGGCTAGATTTTTATTTGGTCAAATAGCCTAATCCCCCCTCTAGACCTACTTTCGATCCTACAAGTGGTATTAGAGCTTTGGTCTCCATTTGCCTTGATTCCCATAGCATTGGTGATCATAGCCTTGGTTTCACAACCTAGGAGAGTATGGCGTCTAGCGAGGGAAATTGCCACCGTAGAGGTCCTTACTTTGATGGTACTAATTTTGCTAGTTGGAAGCATGAGATGAAAATGTATATTCTTGGTCATAACCTCGCCGTTTGGGCCAGGCTTGCAAGGTGAATACTTTGAGGATAAAGGAGAAGCGGATCGTGAAGCGTCCGCGGAAGAGTTGAAGATGTTGCAATACAATGCTCAAGCTTGCGATATTCTCTTCAATGGATTGTTCCCCGAAGAATTCAACAAAATCAGCCGCCTTGAGAACGCAAAGGAAATTTGTGATACTTTGGTTGATATGCACGAACGTACCGAGTCCATCAAGGAATCCAAATTGGATGTGCTTCAAAGTCAACTTGACAAGTTCAAAATGAAGGATGGTAAAGGAGTCGCTGAGATGTACTCTAGGCTTGCCCTCGTCACAAATGAGATTACCAGCTTAGGAAGCGAAGAGATGACCAACAAATTCGTTATTAAGAAGATCCTAAGAGCCTTGGATGGAAAATATGATATCATGTGCACCTTGATCCAAATGATGCCCAATTAAACAGATCTCAAGCCAATGGAAGTCATTGGTAGAATTGTTCCTCATGAGATGTCACTCAAGGATAAGGAAGAGCTCCACAAAAAGTCTAGTTGTTCTTATAAAGCTCCATGTGATGCTCCTACAACACCAGGTGAGAAACAAGTCTTCAATGAAGAGTTGAGATTAATGGTGAAGAACTTCATTAAATTATACAAGAATAGAAACAAGAAAGAAGTTCCAAGTCAAGGTCCTACAATGACAAAAGATCCTCTAGTCGTGATCGCAATTGCTGCAATTGTGGAGGACCCGGACACTACTCCAATGAGTGTACGGCTCCCTACAAGAGAAGAGAAGTTTCACCTAAAAGGAGAAGTAAAAGAGATAAATCACCACCAAGAGAGAGAAGGAGTAGAGATGATCGCTACGAACGAAGACCCTCTCGTAGAAGCAAAGATTCAGAAAGGAAGGACAAATCATCATGAAAGTGCGTTATATCGACTAGAGGGGGGGTGAATAGGCGATTTTTATGAATTCTTCACTGAGGAATTTGCCGGTGAGGAAATTCCTTAGCGAAGAACTACTAGCAGCGGAATAAGTACTCAGAAGTAAGCATAACAGAATAAAAGCATGGTCATCATGATGAATTGAAGACTAGCACAGAGTACAGAAAGCGTAATCACAGGATAACACAAGATGAAGACAAACAGACTGAAGAAATTGAACTGAGGAAATTGAGAAAGTCTTCAAACACAGATATGAACAAACACTCAACACAGTAATGAGGAAATGAAAGGGTTGAGGAAATAGAACCATTTAGGTTGGTGAAGACAATGATTTGGTAGACCAGTTCCAACTGCTGTCTCAAATGTACATCTGGTTGGAGCGGCTGAGTATTTAAACTCGAGGACACACAGTCCCGGACACCCAGTCGCTGAGCACGCAGCTCAGGACACCCAGTCCTCACCGTATTCTCCTTGGACTAATGTCACGCAGACCTCGTCCAATCACTCGTGGTAAGTCTTCAGGTGACTTCCAAACCTTCACAGACTTGGTCACTTGGCAATCCACAATTCCTCTTGGATGCTCTAGACCTTGACGCCTAACCGTCTGGAAGAAGCACAGTCTTCAAAGGTAACAAGCGCCGGATCCACGCAGGATCAATTTCTTCAGTGATGCTCAATCACTTTGGGTTTGTGGGGGTTTGGTTTTGGGTTTTCCTCACTTGATGATTTTTGCTCAAAGTCCTCGGAGGATGGGTTGCTCTCAAATGACAAGTGTCAAGTTCTCTCGGAGCATCCAACCTGCTAGTGGTTGTAGGGGGCGGCTATTTATAGCCTAGGGAGCAGCCCGACATGATAAGACATAAATGCATGTATGACCGTTAGGTGGATAAGATATTTTGGGACAGCTGGCGCGCAGCATAGCAACGGTCGGAAATTTGACTCTCAAATTCCTCAGGGCTATCATGTTCCTCACTGTGTAGGCAATTTGCACTGGTGAATTCCTAACTCCTCAGTCAAAACAAATTCATCAGCGATCAGAAGAACTTCGTCTCTGTCACTGAAGAAAGTGACTGAACTGTATGAGATTTACAAAGGCTTCACTCGAAGGGATTGGTAGGTGTAGGATTTTGAGTTGAGCATCAGATGGAAATTTTTCCTTAGTATTTCCTCGACCCCCTTTAACAGTACGGCGTTTCCTATGACTCAAGAAAGAGAAAATGAAACTACGAAAACAAAGGTCTTCACGCTTCATGTTCCTCAAATGAATACCAAGTCTTCAAGGTCACACCAATTTATTCACTTTCAAAGTCTTGTAAAGTCTTCGAATATCAAAGTCTTGATCGAAGAACTTCATTTTTAGGGGTCGACTTTCTCTGTAAATATCAAACTCCTCATAGACTTATAGACCTGTGTACACTCACAAACGCATTAGTCCCTTAACCTATAAGTCTTCAATACACCAAAATCACTAAGGGCCACTAGATGCACTTACAATCTCCCCCTTTTTGGTGATTGATGACAATATAGGTTAAATTTTCAACGGGGATAAACATATGAAGTGTAACTACTGATATTGAGGAATTTGATTACAAGATATAGAAGAACTCCCCCTGAAGATGTGCATAGTGAGGAATTTGCTTTTGAAGCAATGCACACTTGAAGAGTTGAATCATGGAGATCTCCCCCTATATCTTGTAATTCATACACGCATTTGATATATAATATGAAGAACTTGAAATGCATGATGAAATATGGTGCCTGATGAAATTCAGCATGCGTGCAATGTCATTAACGAGGAATAAGCATGCCGAAAGCATCAAAAGTATCAGAACATAGTGCAACAAAAGTATCAGCGCACCATCGGATTTAAGATTACAACTCGATCCAAATAAAAGTTTCAGAAGAACGAGAGTTGTAACTTAAAAAAACGCCCTTTATATAGACCCTCTTGAAGACTAACTCAGATTTCTCCCCCTTTGTCATCAAATGACCAAAAGGATTGAAACTGAGGACTAACGCCCCTGAAGAATTTCAAGTTGATGGAGGAGCGCCAGCGTTGTCGGGGTTGTTTGTTGTAGTAGGGCATGCCGCAGTGTCGTCCAAATCTTCATACTCATCAGTGTCACGCGATGAAGAATAAGAGCTGGCCACCAGTGGAGGAACTTTGACCCTCTTGAATTTCTTCGGAGGAGGTGCAGACCAGTCAAATTCTTCCTTGAGACCCATAGTTTTCAGTTCTTCAGCGCTATAGACATGAGTGAGGACAGCCCAGGCGTGGTTGAAGGTTTCATGAAGGTAGTATTGGTTCTTCTTCACTGCATTATGTGTTGAGGTCATATTGTGAAGAAGTGCACCAAACTGACGCTTTACCCATTTGTGATTGCGATCAACCTTCTGATGAAGGCGAGGAGTAACTCACGGTCATCATCACCACAGGTCTTTGTGGCTTGAGGATTTTGCTTGGCTGAGGTATTTCTTGGCAGAGTCATGTGTGGCGAGTCGTCATTGGTAGAGTAAGATGTAGCCTTGCGAAATTGACCATCCAATGGACGAATGCCTTCATCGATCACAGCAGCTGCCTTGCCTTTATCATCATCTGATGAAATTGTCCGTTTGAGGACTTCAATGGGAGGCAAGTAGCTACCGTGGTTCAGAGTGTCAGCTTTGTAATTCAGGGAAGATCTTGCCCTTATGAATCTTATAATCCAAGGAGCATAGGGCTTCAGCTCGAATGGTGACATAGCAATATTGCCCAGAGTCCTCATGAAGAAATCATGAAAGTTGACGGGAACGCCATGAATGATGTTGAAAAGCATATTCTTCATGATGCCAACGACTTCTTCATCATTTGGGTCGTGGCCTTTGATAGGACTCAATGTCTTCGTCAGAATGCGATAGACAGTCCGAGGAACATAGAGTAATTCCTTGACGAGGAATTTGGTTCGTGGGGCCTGCCCAGGCTTCAAAGGCTTCATGAGCACTTGCATATAGTGATTTGTCAGTTCAAGGTCTTTGTAGATGCAACGCCTTTGTCATGGGGAGGATCGAGAGGAAGGACACGAAGCAATTCGATTCTTTGGTGCCTTGTAGTGAGTGTTTTCAGTCATCCAATCCAACACCCGTGAGTTGACATCTTCAGCGTCTCCAGTGATATGTAGTGTTGCGTAGAACTGAAGAATAAGTTCTTCATTCCAATCGCAGATGTCAGTGCAGAAATTGAGTAAGCCTGCATCATGAAGAACACTGAGGACTGGCTCGAAGCATGGCAGAGATTCCATATCTGAAAGTGCAACTAATCCCCGGGTGGTTTTGGTAATTAATAACAACATATATATCATTGAACTAATTGTTTCTTGAGTATCATTTCAGAAAGTTCATTGATATGGGTATGGCAATATTCAAGAAGTGGACCCTCAAAATGCTAAGGAAAACATTGGCAAAAGCTCAAGACTCCATTTTTGGTTTAGTGATCCAAGATCACATTGAGTCTATAGGAAAGCCAATACTATTAAAAGGGATGAGGTTATGATAATGATCTGGTTGCTCAAAGTGCTTAGTGATCTATCTCCCAAACTATCGCAATCTTTCATTCCAACATATACTCATAAGTAATCTGGGTCCCACCGATTCCATAAACTCACCACACCGAGATGAACCACCTCACCATATACCCAAACCCTAGTATTTTCGGATTTTCCGATTCCAAACTCGGTCTCACGAAACTAGTGTTGCCAAGCTTCAGAAACCTTACGTCATCATATCGGTGTCACCGAGATGATAAAGTCGGTCCCACCGAGATTGGCAAACCCTAGTCTTTGGAAGAATCGGACTAACCGAGATTGTATTTTCGGTCCCATCGAAAATCCCAACGCTCACAAGATTTGAACTTTCGGTCTCACCGAGTTGTCAACTTCGGTCCGACCGAGATTGGTCAAATGTGTGTAATGGTTGGATTTTGTGTGGAGGCTATAAATACCCTCCACCTCCTCTTCATTCGTGGAGAGAGCTATCGAAAGAACTACCACTCCTACCTTACATTTTCGAGAAGAAAACTACCTACCCTTGTGTTGAGATCAAGTTGCTCCACTCCCACCATATGAAACTTGATTTCTAGCCTTCCCAAGTTGCTTTCCACTGAATCCTTTCTTCCACCACAGCCAAATCGGTGAGGAGAGTTGAGTGTTGGGGAGATTATCATTTGAAGCACAAGAGCAAGGAGTTCATCATCACCAACACCATCTATTATCTTTTGGAGGTGGTGCCTCCTAGATTGGTTAGGTGTCGCTTGGGAGCCTCCGTCAAGATGTGGAGTTGAACCAAGAAGTTTGTAAGGGCAAGGAGATCGCCTACGTGAAGATCTACCCCAGTAAGGCTAGTCCTCCGTGGGCGTATGCCATGATGGCATAGACAAGGTTGCTTCTTCGTGGACCCTTCGTGGGTGGAGCCCTCCGTGGACTCTCGCAGCCGTTACCCTCCGTGGGTTGAAGTCTCCATCAACGTGGATTGACGATAGCACCACCTATCGGAACCACGAGAAAAAATCTCCGTGTCTCCAAATTGCGTTTGCTCTTCTCCACCTCTCTTTACTACATGTGCAATTTACTTTCCGCTGCCATTACTCTAGAATTGCATGTGTAGGGTGATACTTGACTTGGTCAATATCTTGAAATCTGCCAAAACTTGTCCTAATCAAAAGGCTAAACTTTTTAAATTGTCAAGTAGTCTAATCACCCCCCCTTCCTCTAGACATACTTTCGATCCTACAAGTGGTATCAGAGCTTTGGTCTCCATTGGATTGGTTTCCATTGCATTGGACTCCATAAGCTTGGTTTGACAACCTAGGAGAGTATGGCGTCTAGTGAGGGTAATTTTCGTAGAGGTCCTTACTTTGATGGTTCAAATTTTGCTAGTTGGAAGCATAAAATGAAAATGCATATTCTTGGACATAACCCTGCCGCATGGGGCATTATTTGTGTTGGCTTGCAAGGTGAGTTCTTGAGGAAGGAAAAGTTCCGGATCGTGAAGCTACAGCGGATGAATTGCGGATGTTGCAAAACAATGCTCAAGCTTGTGACATTCTCTTCAATGCTTTGTGTCCCGAGGAGTTCAACAAAATCAGCCGTCTTGAGAATGCAAAAGAGATTTGGGATACTTTGGTCGAAATGCATGAAGGTACCGAGTCCGTGAAGGAATCAAAGCTAGATGTTCTTCAAGGTCAACTTGACAAGTTCAAGATGAAGGAAGGTGAAGGAGTCGCTGAAATGTACTCTAGGCTTGCTCTCATCACAAATGAGATTGCCGACTTAGGAAGCGAAGAAATGACCGACCGATTCATCATCAAGAAGATTCTCAGAGCTTTGGATGGAAAGTATGACACCGTGTGCACTTTGATCCAAATGATGCCAAACTACAAGAATCTCAAGCCTACCAAGTCATTGGAAGAATTGTTGCTCATGAGATGACACTTAAAGATAAGGAAGAGCTTCACAACAAGTCAAGTGGTGCTTACAAAGCTACAGTTGAAGCTCCCACAACCTCAAGTGACAAGCTAGTTTCCAATGAAGAGATAAGCCTAATGGTGAAGAACTTCAACAAATTCTACAAGAGTAGAAGCAAGGAAAGAAGCTCAAAGTCTAGATCATATGATGAAAAGAGATCTTCTAGTCGTGATCGAATCTGCTACAATTGTGGAAGACCGGACACTACTCAAATGAGTGTTCGCTCCCCACAAGAGAAGGAAGAATCTCCAAGAAGAAGAAGCTCAAGAGAAGAGTCACCTCGAAAGAGAGAAGGACTAGAGATGATCGCTATGAACGAAGATCCTCTCGGAGAAGCAAGGATTCGGAAAGGAAAGACAAGTCATCAAGGAGCTACACAAGAAGAAAACATCAAGCTCATGTAGGTGAATGGGTCTCCGGCTCCGACTCGACAATCACTCCAAAGAAGCTATCACTCCAACTCCGAATCTGATCAAGATGAAGGTGTTGCCGGTCTTGCTCTCGTATCCTCCAACTCCAACTCCTATGACTTATTTGATTCACCAAATGAGGGAATTGGAAGATGCTTCATGGCAAAAGGCCCCAAGGTATCACACCCTTAATTTATTGACTTTGATAGTGATGAGGATGACTTGCTTGGTGAAGATGAGCTCTTACATGACAAATCTAGTGAGCCTAGTAATGATGAACATGCTAGTAGTCTTTATAGTCGAGAAGAGTCGAATGACAATGCTATGAAGGAGATTGAGCGTCTAACTAAAGAACTAAACACTCTTAAGTTAGCTCATGAAACAACTCAAGAAGATCATAGAGAGCTCCTAAGATCTCATGAGAAGCTACGCTTCGAGAAGCTCAATCTAGAGCAAGAACATGAGTTTCTAAAAGCTATCAATGACGATCTTCAAAGAAGAGTTCTTCATATCTTGCCAAACGACTTCTCTTGTCTAATTTCTTGCCACCTATTAAAACTAAGCATGACAAGCATAAGAAAAATTCTTCATCTAGTAGTAACAATAACCATGCTAAATCCAATATTGTTGCTTCTAGTAGTTCTCTTGATTCCACTAACAATGTTTCAAGCCAAGTTACACTTGAGCAAGAAAATAGTTTATTGAAAGGGATTATAGAGAAAGGTGTCACTGAGAGCCTTGCGGAAGCAAGAACTTTGAGGAAATTGTTCGCAAGCAAGGAAGGCACCGGAAGAATCAAGGAATTGGTTTTGAGCGAAAGTTCAATGCCGAGGGTGTTGAATGGGAAGAAGGTCAATATCCCACTCCAAAGTTTGTTTCTCAAAAGGAGAAGTATGATCCTACTTCTTCCAATGTGGAACAAGCTCAAGATGACCTTCCACCACAAGACCACAAGCTAAAAGGCAAAGACAAGCATCAAGAGGAGATTGATGCATTTATTGAAGCACCTAAGGCCATGGTCAAGTGGGTTCCCAAGGAAACGTCAAGTTCTACTTCGTCAAGCTCAACTACTACCCCAAGGATTCCCATCAAGATGATGTGGATCCCGAAGAAGAAGAACTAGAGAGTTCTTGAGGGTGACTCCGCCAACATATTTCACTCACATTCATTTTGGCAAGAACTTGTGCAATCAACTTCCACATCTTGCACTAGTTCATGGAGTCACAAACCCTCTTGTTGGTAAGTCAAGGGACAAGGTAATCATTGCATTCGTGGACATCATCTATTGTGTACTTCAATCTATGTCCATGGATATCCTTGTTTGTTCCTTGTGGGACTAACCCATGTAGGTATTGAAAGTGCCCGAATCCAAAGGATTGCTCCCAACTCTTGATGATCTTCATCAACATTGAGCATCCACATCTTCAACATCTACATGAAGTCTTCTACGACAACCCAAGGTTAGTTTGACCCTTTAAAAGGGGTTCTCACATCAAGGGGGAGCTTTGCTCTAAAGAATTGAGCTAAAGCATCTTCAAATGATGTGAACACATTAATGCTTTATGTAAAAGTGGTAACCCCACTTGTGCTTAAACGATGAGTATGACCTATGATCAAATGTTCTCATTTGACTCCTAAGTCAATATACTCATATATAGATGACCTAGTCATCGACAAATTGTGTGATAGTAGCTAGTGTTTTGTTTGTGCATGTTTGACACATATTTCATTTGCTATCTTATTGTGTGAGCATGTTGGATGCATAATTTTATCCATTCGAGGACATCCATTTGTTGCTTTGGTCTTTTGGATTTTTCTTTTTGACCAAATGGATGGACAAGAATGCCTAAGTTCCTCCCCTAGCTATCTATGCTTTCTTGTCTCAAACTCTATTCATTCTTATATCACAAACTTTGATCAAGTCTTTTTCGGACCCACCAAGTGAGGAGCACTTGAGCCACCGATCCGTCAAAACTTAACTTCCAAAACCTTCTAAGTATTTTCGGTCAGACCAACCCACTCAAAATCGGACGGACCGAAAGCACTTGGATTGATCTAGGTTTTCACCTCGGTGAAACCGAGTTACAAATTCGGCGTGATCAAGTGAGTAATCGCTTGCGTTAACCATCTCGGTGCCACCGAGTTTTACAACTCGGTCCCACCGACACAGTGAAGGTATATATACCGAGGGCAGCGCGCTGATTCTTTCTTCAAAACGTCTCGCCCCCAAACCCTTTGCTGCCGTCGCCGTGGTCTCCGGATCGTCTCCGTCGTCGCCTGTGCGCCCTCGCCGCAGGTCTCCGTCGCCGTCAACGGTCACTCTCTCCGCGCCGTTGCCGCCGAGAGAAACTCCACCAAGTTAGGGTGAGTTTGATCCTCTCGTGCTTCAACTCTCGATTCAATGCACGATAGGTTTGCCTAGCTTCTTGACACGTTTGAGATCTTCCTATCCAGCAGATTTGTTCTTAGAACGAAATTGAGTAAAAGTTTTAGGGTTAGGTTTCACGAACACATCTCGGTGTGACCGATTCTACATTCTCGGATCGACCGATTTGGCCTCGGCCATTGACCGCACTTTTCGGTCCAACCGAGTTGTGCAAATTGGTGTGACCGAAATGAGAATTTAGTGAAACCCTAGTGTTCTCGGCTAGATCGAAACCCATTTCGTCCAACCGAAAGTGGTGTGAATGGTTGTTTAGACACTTCGGATTCACGAATTTTAGACTCGGTCGACCGAAATGCATTCTGTGAAAACCTAAAACTGAAATTTGAACTCATTTTTTAAAATCTTCGTAGTTTGTGATAACTCTTCTATTACGCCTATACCTTATCTATTCACAAAGTTGTCACCATGTCGGATGCCGGTGACAGCGAACAGTCTGAATCACCGAGCTGAGATTCCAGAGGCGTGCACTAGTCCCGAGGCCAGCAGTTTTTCGATGATGGTGAGAGGAGCACACCAAGTGGTTTGCCTCCAGCTGCCACCGGGGCTGTGAAGAAGAGAAATTCGATGAAGAGGATTCGACTTTATTCTTTGAGGAAGAGATCACATCTAAGCCTAAGAGGAAAGTGGTTGCCAAAGAGCATCAAGGGCAACAAACCAAGAAAGGCACCAGCAAAGTGAAGAAGTCCACAGTTGCTAAGAAGCTGAGCATGGAAGAAGAAACTTCGAGCAAAGTGAAGAAAACTTCCAAGAGGAAGAGGATTGTGCATGATGAAGCAGCTGATGATGATTCTGATGAGGAAGCACCCCAGCCTCCTTAGAAGCCTAAGTTGATGGGAGATGCCATCAGGGCAGGAGCACCTACTAAGTCTAAGCCATCAGCTCCAAAGAAAGGCAGCTCAAGCCAAGCTGCACTGCCAAGCCCAAGAAAACAGTGAGAAACATTCCTGCTTCAGAGAAGAAGAAAGACAATGTGCCACTAGCTGAGTCAGATGATGAGGCACATGTATTGCTGAAACTCCGTCAGAAACTGCCTGTCCACAATGATGCTCATCCTCGAGCTGAAAACATGAAGGAAAGAAAGGACAAAGGTCTCAGGCTATGGAGACAAGCTGATCCATATGTTGTGAGAAGAAGGACTGTTGTTGACCCAAGGTTCCACACCAGAGAGCAGCAAGATTTCTATGAGACTGTGCTTATGGACAAGAAGCCCATTGTTGTTGACACTAGATATGTTGTTGGGCATACATTGTGATGAAGAGCACAGAGACTACTTTCCACATGTGCATGAGAGCTTCACTTGCATGTGGTGTTGCAGATTTCGTTGGTCGAAACCGACAGCTTGGAATGATGAGATGATCATGCAATTCTATGCCAAAGACATTTCTATCCGGATGGCGAGGATTGTATGGATGGTGAAGGCGGAGATTCTCTTCAACTGTTGAAGAGTGGGCTGCCTTGCTGAATGCTCCAAAGGCAAAGAGATGATGATGTTGATGTCTATGGAATTCCCAAGAAAACCATGAGTCTATGAAGAACATGTACAATGAGGTACCGACTAAGGATGTAGAGATCTGGAAGCTCGGCTCGGTGTATCATCTTGAGCAGGTCTCCTACCACAAACACAATTTCGAGGCATACCACGATGCCCAAGTCTGGAGATCATTGCATGATAAGAGGCTATTCTATCAACATGCTGCATATTCTAGATCAGAAGGCACCTTTCAAGGTGATGGACCTGATAGTTGAGACTATCAAGAGGACTGCAGCAGACCAGAAGAAGTCATGTGGTTTTGCCCCGCACATTCAGATGCTCATCAATGCCAAGTTTGGCACGGGCACCTACTTGTTGGATAGACCCCACTTGCCACTTCAGCCTGAGCATGAGGACAATGAAGTTGTGATGACTGAGGATGATCCCACGTCTGTTGAAGGTCAAGCTAAGTCTGAAGCTGCCAAACAAGCCAAAGCTGAGAAGGAAGCAGCAGCAGCAGCAGCTAAACCCAAGAGCGTTGGAGAGCAGCTCCTTGAAGCTACCCGGAGGATTGAACTACGCCTGGCAGCATAGTGCGATCTCGGGAGAGTCTTGAGAGGATAGTTGAAGACAAGTTCCATGCTCTGGATGTCAAGTCGATCAAGTACAAGTCCTTGTCAACAAGCTTGAGGCAGATATCGAGGAAGCCAAGAGGGAGAAGGAAGAGCTCATGAAGGAGATGCAGGATGACCTTGTCCAGATGACTATGAGCAGCCTGCTCCGGTTCCCACAAAACCAGATCACTGCTATTCGAAAGGAGACACTGAGGCTCTTGATCAAGACCTCCCACAGCTCCATCGGCCCAGCTCCAGCTCCGGTGTCCCTCCTCCAGCTCCACAGACTTCACCAAGCCTTTGCAGATGCAGCTATCTCAACTCCATCAACCTGCACAGAGCCGCCAACAGAGTCCCTAGTGACGTTTAGCTCTATACCTTCGAACTTTTGGTAACTTGTTGCCAAAGGGGAGAAATTGTATAGATCATAGGACTTCGAGAGAGAGAGTGCTCGCTTTTGCTCTTTCGTTTGCGGTTTCTTTGAGATACTTTTGAGTCTTTCGAGACATTTTGTGTGTTTGATACTACGTTTGCTCAACTTTGATGAGTGCTTGATCATACTATGCCTTAATGTGTGCTTAATGCTTATCATATGCTATTCATATCTTGTATGATCATTTACTCATGTCTTGGTGATTGGGTGCATGCTATTCATTCTTATCATTTTGTGCGCTCCACCAAGATGTATGTGACATGGAAGAGTGACCCATGATCCTAATCGATTGTGCATTTGCATTCAAACGCAAATCTTAAATAATGCACAAATTTAGGGGGAGCTCTTGCTTATCACATACTTCTCAAAGCGACGATATTATTCATTGATTATATCATTTGTCGAAGCTTTGATCTATATGTTGTCATCAATTACCAAAAAGGGGGAGATTGAAAGTGCAACTAATCCTCGGGTGGTTTTGGTAATTAATAACAACATATATATCATTGAACTAATTGTTTCTTGAGTATCATTTGTAAAGTTCATTGATATGGGTATGGCAATGGTGAAGAAGTGGACCCTCAAAATGCTAAGGAAAACATTGGCAAAAGCTCAAGACTCCATTTTTTGGTTTAGTGATCCAAGATCACATTGAGTCTATAGGAAAGCCAATACTATTAAAAGGGGATGAGGTTACGATAATGATCTGGTTGCTCAAAGTGCTTAGTGATCTATCTCCCAAACTATCGCAATCTTTCATTCCAACATATACTCATAAGTAATCTCGGTCCCACCGATTCCATAAACTCACCACACCGAGATGAACCACCTCACCATATACCCAAACCCTAGTATTTTCGGATTTTCCGATTCCAAACTCGGTCTCACGAAACTAGTGTTGCCAAGCTTCAGAACATTCATCATCATATCGGTGTCACCGAGATGATAAAGTCGGTCCCACCGAGATTGGCAAACCCTAGTCTTTGGAAGAATCGGACTAACCGAGATTGTATTTTCGGTCCCACGAAAATCCCAACGCTCACAAGATTTGAACTTTCGGTCTCACCGAGTTGTCAACTTCGGTCGACCGAGATTGGTCAAATGTGTGTAACAGTTGGATTTTGTGTGGAGGCTATAAATACCCTCCACCTCCTCTTCATTCGTGGAGAGAGCTATCGTAAAGAACTACCACTCCTACCTTACATTTTCGAGAAGAAAACTACCTACCCTTGTGTTGAGATCAAGTTGCTCCACTCCCACCATATGAAACTTGATTTCTAGCCTTCCCAAGTTGCTTTCCACTCAATCCTTTCTTCCACCACAGCCAAATCGGTGAGGAGAGTTGAGTGTTGGGGAGATTATCATTTGAAGCACAAGAGCAAGGAGTTCATCATCACCAACACCATCTATTACCTTTTGGAGGGTGGTGCCTCCTAGATTGGTTAGGTGTCGCTTGGGAGCCTCCGTCAAGATGTGGAGTTGAACCAAGAAGTTTGTAAGGGCAAGGAGATCGCCTACTTCGTGAAGATCTACCCCGAGTAAGGCTAGTCCTCCGTGGGCGTATGCCATGATGGCATAGACAAGGTCGCTTCTTCGTGGACCCTTCGTGGGTGGAGCCCTCCGTGGACTCTCGCAGCCGTTACCCTCCGTGGGTTGAGTTCTCCATCAACGTGGATTGACGATAGCACCACCTATCAGAACCACGAGAAAAAATCTCCGTGTCTCCAAATTGCGTTTGCTCTTCTCCACCTCTCTTTACTACATGTGCAATTTACTTTCCGCTGCCATTACTCTAGAATTGCATGTGTAGGGTGATACTTGACTTGGTCAATATCTTGAAATCTGCCAAAACTTGTCCTAATCAAAAGGCTAAACTTTTTAAATTGTCAAGTAGTCTAATCACCCCCCCTCTAGACATACTTTCGATCCTACAATATCCACGTGAGGAATATGTTCATGATCGAAGATTTTGTCTTTGTCAAACAACACTGAGGAATAGAAGTTGGCTTGACTAGCAGTACAGAAACGCCTCTTCCTTATGCGAGCAGAGTCATAGGGGTTGTAGTCAGTGAAGAATACATGCTCGGAAAAGAAGTCTTCAGCCTTGAACTTCTGTTTGCTTGAGAACGGATTCTTCGGCTTTGGCAGAGGGGTGTCAATGAGTTGCATCACCACCTCAGGAATCGCGAGCTCAGGTTCTTCAGGCTGAGGAATTTCTGGTTCCTCTTCTTGTGCAATCTGAGGATCAGCAGCAGCAGGTTCTTCAGCACTAGCGGCTGGAATATCTTCATGAACAGAGGAAGTGGGTTGAGTTTCTTCAGAGCCCATTTGAACTGTTGGTGCAGGGGACTGAGGTATCTGTTGGATAGGTGTGAAGAGAGGAGTATTTGGATGCTGACTATCCCAAAAGTCATCATTCATCACAGGTGTGCTGCATCCTATATCCACATCTTCATCTTCATTTTCCTCAACACCAGCCTCTTCAGCTGAGAACTAAGGCATAGGTGAGGAAATGACTGGCGTTGAAGGGATTGCGTCCACTTCAATTTCTTCATCGAGCTGCTCTGACGAACCAGCAGAATGATTTTCTTCATCAGATCCGCTTGGGATCTTATAGTCTTCTCCAAAAGGAACAATTTCCTTTGATGACATGGATGAAATTGGAACAGCATCAATTGGATTTTCAAATGAACTGGTCATTGGCTTCATTTTCTTCACAGCCGAAGCATTTGACGCAGCTGATGCCTTCCTTTTCTTCACTGCAGCTCGCTCTGCAGCCTTGGTCTTCTTCACATCATAGGCAGATGGAAGAATTGGAGTTGGTGTAGGCGCGGAGGAGCCGAGGAATCTGGTTGATTTTCTTGGTATGAATCGATGCAGATTGCCTCGATCTCTTCGATTTCTTCAGCGCACCACTAGTGGATGCCACGGCAACTTCTTCGGTGGCTGGAATTTCTTCACCAGCCACGAACTAGCATTTTCTTCAAAGAAGTTGAAAGTCATCAGCGGTGCTGGCATGTTCTTCAGCAGGCTGAGCAGAGTCTGCAGCCTGAGGATTTTCTTGTTGCGTTGGGGCTGCAACATTTGTGAATTTCTTTGTTAGATTGACGAATCTCACTTTGGCTCCTTGCCAATCAGCATAGTAGGTATCAAAACCTTTGCTGAGGGCTTGAATTTCATACTGAGCCTTGAGAAGTTCCTCAGGTGTCATTCGGACAACATTTTTCTTTAGGAGCTTCTCCTTTCTGTATTGCGCTTTCTTGATCTCTCTCGCCTTTTCAAACTTCCATTTCTCTTCAGTGATGAAATGGGTCAGCGTGTGACTTTGACCAGGAGTCAGATGAAAATCAGGCATTGGGGTGTTTGGATCCTTGTGCCAGAGATCAATGTAATCGAGGATTTTCCTCGGATCCAAAAGCAGTGGCACAGATGTGCCTTTGGCTCTAGCGGTCTTTACTTGTCTCTCTCTGATGATTTCTGCAAGTTCATCATCAGAGGCTTCATCATCAGATGGCACGTGGAATGCGACATGTTTCTTCTTTGGACTTGCCTGAGGACCGCGTCCAGCTGTTGCTTTAGTCTTCAACAGTTTGGGGCCAGATGAGGAAATAGGTGCAGCTGAGGAACTCGCTGAAACACCAGAGGCAATCGAGAAACCAGCAGTCCTTTGACATGTAGCCAGATGCACATGAGCTGAGGACTTTGAAGGAGCTGCTGAGGACTTTGGTGGAGCAGTAGCAGTGTGAGGAATTTGCCGTGAGGGCATTGTTGAGGAACTTGGCCGTGAGGGCGCTGTTGGTGAAGCACTTGGCTCACGAGCAGGCTTCTTTGGCATGGATTTCCTCGGTTTGACCAAGGCCTCAGTAGTAGTAGCAGTAGCAGAATCCTCATTGAATTTCTTCACTGCCTCCTTGGCTTGTCTTGCCAATTTAGCTTGGCACTTAGCCCATGCTTCAGGAAAGTCCTCACCACGCTTGATGCTTGTGGGGTCAGCTACTTGGCCAGGTGCCAATGGAGCTCTTGGGCATGGAGGATTGAGGGCGAATTTCTTCATGTACTTTGGAGTAACATATCTGTATTCCCTCCATTCCCTTGCCCATCTCCGTTCAATCCTCTGTATGCGCACCTTGCACTGATTTTTGTTTTCTTTGCCAAATTTTGCTTCATCAGGTGTGCAATAGTCAGCATAAATTTCATCAGGGATCTCGAAAGCAGTCATGACCTCAGGTTTCTTTCCTCCTTTCTGCGGCTTCTTACCGTCTGCCATATTCTTCAGATGAGGAATTTGAACAATTGAACACTCTGAAGAAGTATGCAGTTTTTCTTCGAGGAACGCTGCAAATGAGTTACGTTGATGAGAACCTAGTGATTCAGCAGCAGACATGAGTACCTGTGAACAGAGTATAGGTGCGAGGAATTTGGAGAGGTCATATGCGTTCTCAGAAGATTTTTCGAAAAGAACAAGTTTTGAGGAATTTGACCAGATGAACCTTGAGGAATTTCACTAAACGTTCTTGTCTTAGGTTCCAGAGTTGTACAGATCGAAGATCCACACAATTAGGGAATCTTGAAGAAAATGATTGCTTAGAGAAATAGTTCAAGATCATATGATGTGTGAGGTGTTCATATGTGTGAAGATTTGAAGAATAAACACCTTTGAAGATTTTCAGGAAAGTTTGAGAATCAAAGTGAGTAATAAAAGTAACTTTTAATTACCCGAAGTGAAGAACACGACGAACTGAGAAGAACAGTTGTGAAGTTCGTCAGGTTAGATCTCCCACGCCCTAACTTGGCAGAGTAAGACAGCTACGGCGACGGCGGCGGAGTGAAGATTTCCGCAACCGGCGCGAGTACGACGGCGACGAGGTCGAGGCAGCGAAGCTCTTCCTCACCAGCGACGATGGAGTAGCGGCGGCGCTAGGGTTTGAGGAGCTCGAGTAGCGATCGAGCGGAGTAAATGAAGTGAGGAAGGGGAGAGGGGTATTTATAGACACGGTAAAAAACTGTTCGCCCGAAGATTTTGGGACGAACATGCCTCTGCCCTTTCTCCTTCTCGCGACATGTGTCACCCACGTACTGTGTAGTTGAGATCGTGTACGATCGTGGGTGAATAGAATAATGCATCATGGGATGCGTAATGGTTTGAGCGGTAAAACCGAAAATTTGGATAAGATTTGTTTTAAAGTTTCGTTCATAATTTCTTCAGCTGACAAGGACACAGTGAAGATTTTGAACGAGTTTCAAATAGAACGCACATGAAGAAATTGTGAATAGATTGGGTTGAGTATAGCATAGAGGGGGAAGGGTCCGCTCACATTCACTTAGCAGAAAAAGCAACTTGAAGAAATAGCTATAAGTGAATGCTGTAGAGGACATAAACTCATATATATATATATATAGCCAATGAAGAAAAACGACGGAAACAGTGAAGATTTTGCAAAGTTGAAGAATTTGAAAAACTGAAGAATTTCAAAAACTGAGGAAAAACTCAAATTGAAGATTTTCAACTTTTTGTGGTGGCGTGACCCACAGTATAAGAATGATGATTTCAGACACCGCGTACAATTGTTGTAGGGTTCTGAGAATCAAATTCTTCATTAATTTCTTCACACTTAGAGAGTTATTCTTCATTGATTGAAGAAAAACGTTTCTTCATGTGTTGCACATCTAAGTCATCAATTTTGCATAAGTGTTAGGATGTGTGTCCTCTTCAAAGAACATTCGAAGATTCTAAGATATTTAGCTCACACCGCAACTTGCTAAATCTCTTCTAATCCAAGGGCTTAGAGAAGATATCAGCTAGCTGTTCTTCAGTCTTCACATGCTCGATGGAGATGTCGCCCTTCAACACATGATCACGAAGAAAATGATGACGAATCTGAATGTGCTTTGTCTTCGAAAGTGCTGAAGCGGGTTGTGAGCAATCTTGATGGCACTCTCATTGTCGCAGAGGAGAGGCACATTCTTCACGTTGATGCCATAGTCCTTGAGGGTTTGCTTCATCCAAAGCGATTGAGCACAAAGAAGAGCCAGCAGCAATGTATTCAGCTTCCGTAGTAGACAAGCGGTGATACGCAGATTCTGTTTCTTCGAGGACCAACGGACCAAAGATCGTCGAGGAAATGACAAGTGCCGACATTGACTTGCGGTCCACACGATCACCGCATAGTTAGAGTCGAGAATATCCAATGAGATCAAAAGCGAGCCCTTGGGGTACCATAATCCTAGTGTTGGTGTGTGAGCTAGATATCGAACAATATGCTTCACAGCCTTATGGTGTGATTCCTTGGTGCAGCTTAAAATCGGGCACACATGGAAACACTAAGCATTATATCCGCCTAGATGCACATAAGTACAATAAAGAACCAATCATGGAGCGGTATACCTTGTGATCAAGTCAATACCATTTTCATCAATTGCATTGATGGCCATTTGTGGGCATAGGAATTTTGACGCCTTTGCAATCTTGCATGCGAATTTCCTCAATACATCTTTGAGGTATTTCTCTGAGATATGAATATGCCATTCTTGTTGATTTAATTTGAAGACCTAAGAAGAATTTCAACTCTCCCATCATAGACATTTGATATTCTTCACTCATCATATAGGAAAATTCATCACTATAATGTTGGTTTGTACAGCCAAAGATAATATCATCAACATATATTTGGCACACAAACAGTTCACCATCATAAGATTTAGTAAAGAGAGTAGGGTCGAGTGAACCGGGTGTGAAGCCATTCTTCACGAAGAATTCCTTCAATGTATCATACCACGCCCGAGGGGCTTGCTTGAGGCCATAAAGGGCCTTATTAAGTCTGAAGACTTTGTCAAGATTCTTTGGATCTTCAAAACCTGGGGGTTGAGCAACATATACTTCTTCCTCAAGCTTACCATTGAGGAATGCACTTTTCACATCCATTTGATATAAGATGATATCATGATGGTTAGCATAAGCAAGTAATATGCGAATAGCCTCAAGTCTAGCAACAGGTGCAAAAGTTTCATCAAAATAAATTCCTTCAACCTGTCTGTAGCCTTGAGCTACCAGTCGTGCCTTATTCCTCACCACAAGGCCATTTTCATCTTGCTTGTTGCGGTAGATCCACTTTGTGCCAATGATATTATGCTTGCGAGGATCTCGGACGTTTGACCAGTTCCGGACATTGTTGAGCTCGAATCGATGTAATTCTTCTTGCATAGCCTGAATCCACTCCGGCTCCAAAAAATGCTTCATGTACCTTAGTGGGCTCTGTGATAGAGACAAAAGCATAGTGCCCACAAAAGTTAGATAAATGTGAAGCTTTTGAGCGTGTGAGAGGACCTGGTGCTCTAATGTCATCGATGATCTTCTCCACTTGCACTTCTTTTGCAACACGAGGATGAGCTGGTTGTCGCTGAGGATTTTGATCAGCATT
Source organism: Aegilops speltoides (assembly GCA_021437245.1). Taxonomy (NCBI): domain Eukaryota; kingdom Viridiplantae; phylum Streptophyta; class Magnoliopsida; order Poales; family Poaceae; genus Aegilops; species Aegilops speltoides. The sequence goes on along the minus strand of CM038145.1, from coordinate 285,063,578 downwards.
TTCTTTAGCAGCATTTTCCTCAGCATTTTCTTCAGGTGCATCAGCTCGACGTTCTTCATGAACTGGAATGAATTCTTCAGCAGATTCTTCAGTAGGAATGACATCTTCAGTTGCCTTAAACTTGATGGAATCCTCATGTGCTGGTTCATCTAACACAGAAGGTAGGTGCTCTCTATGCGAGCCATTAGTTTCATCGAACCGCACATCTACAGTGTCAACAATCTTGTGAAGAACAATGTTGAAGACTGTAGGTGTGTTTATCCTTTCCGTAACCAAGCATAAAACCTTCATGTGCTTTCGGTGCAAATTTAGAATTGTGGTGAGGATCTCTAATCCAACATTGAGCACCGAAGACTTTGAAATAACTCACATTGGGTTTCTTGTCAGTGAGGAGTTCATTGGCCGTCTTCTTGAAGAATTTGTGAAGATATACTCTGTTGATGATGTGGCACGGAGTATCAATTGCATCAATCCAAAAACGCTGAGGCGTTTTGTATTCATCAAGCATAGTGCGAGCCATCTCAACAAGAATTCTATTCTTGCGCTCCACGACGCCATTTTGCTGAGGAGTATAGGGAGCAGATAACTCATGAGTAATACCAAGTTCATCAAGATAGTCATCAAGACCGAAGTTCTTGAACTCAGTTCCATTGTCACTTCTGATGTGCTTGATCTTCACACCAAAGTTGGTTGAAGCCCTCGAGGAAAATCATTTGAAGACTTCCTGCACTTCATGTTTGTAAGTAACAATGTGTACCTATGTATATCGAGAGTAATCATCAACAATGACAAAACCATATAGAGATGCATCATTAGTGACTGCTGAGTAATGGTTAGGTCCGAAGAGGTCCATGTGAAGCAATTCGAATGGACGAGTAGTGGTCATGATAGTCTTTGTTGGATGCTTGGCCTTGGTCATTTTTCCAGCTTCACAGTTCGATAAGTGATCCTTGAGGAATTTGACATTCTCAATGCCAATGACACGCTTCTTCTTCGCAAGCGTGTGCAAATTCCTCATGCCTGCGTGACCAAGTCATCGATGCCATAGCCAGCCTTCTAAAGCTTTTGCAAGTAGACACACGGCTGGTTGTGGTCCTGTAGAGAAATCAACAATATACAAATCTCCTCTCCTAAAGCCTTGGAAGACTTTGGAATTGTCAGCTTCCATAATCACAACACAGCGATACTTGCCAAAGACAACAACCATATCAAGATCACAAAGCATTGAGACTGACATGAGGTTGTATCCTAAGGACTCAACAAGCATGACTTTGTCCATGTGTTTATCCTTAGAGATTGCAACCTTACCAAGACCCAATACCTGACTTTTGCCTTTGTTAGCAAAGATGATATGCTTCAGATGTGATGGTGATAAGGAAGCATCCATCAATAGATTCTTGTCACCAGTCATGTGATTTGTACATCCACTATCGAGGACCCACTCAGTGGCTTTGGGTTGATCATCCTGCAGATGAATTAGTGTAACTTACAATCTCATATGCTTCATCAGTGAAGAATATGATATCAAGTTCATCAGATGAATTTCATCAAGCAGTAAACAGATATAGTAGTATGAGGGCGTGTGAAATGAAGGTTCATTTCATCATGATTCGCATCGTCCTTTCGAGCAATTTTGTCGGTCCCACAAATTCTTTAGGCGTTAAAGCACGCCGGAGACTGACCTGCAGAAGAGATTAGTTCCTTTTCTTCACCACCCACATCTGGAGGGGTGGCAAAGAATTCATCACTCTGCGAGCACCACATGAGAAAGGTGGCAAAGATGCCAAACCATTTTGTTTCACATAAGAGGGGTTAGGGTAAGCATATGAATAAGCAGAGAAATTCTTTGAGGACTTATGAACATAATAGTTTGAAGAATAATGCACATATTCATAGCCCTTGGCTCTACCCTGCGAAACAGAGTTGTTAGCACGATGATAATCATATGAGGACTTTGATCCTTTTGAGGAATTTGATCCACGTGAGGAATTTGGTCCGTATGAGGACTTGGATCCATATGAAGAATTTGGTCCATATGAAGAATTTGATCTGGGGTTCTGTTCTTCACGGTGGTGTCATGAGGACATTCACCAAGACTTTCGAGGCACTTCTTGGGAACCCAGATTTTCCTCATAGGAGAACCATTCCTACGATTAGTGCCAACATATCTAGCAAATACTTCACCATTCGATTTTTGAACAGTTTATAGTTGAGTCAAATGACTCATCAGAAGAATGAGGAGATTCACATGTAAAGCCAGATAAGTTAGATGGATCAACTGGAGGTCCCTTTGCAGCAACCCATGAGGTTTTGGGATACTGCTCAGGCTTCCAATATGTTCCATCAGCATTAAGTTTCCTCTCAAAGGCAATGCCCTCTTTCCTAGGGTTTCTGTTGAGGATCTGCTTTTTAAGCACATCACAAAGAGTCTGATGCCCTTTGAGGCTTTTGTACATGCCTGTCATGTACAATTCCTTCAGCCCTGCATCGTTAGTGATACTAGCAATATCCTCAGATGAGGAATTAGTGATAGTAGAGGCAGATGAAGAATTTGTAACAGTTGAAGCATTTGAACATTCAAGTGAAGAATTAGTAGATTCTCGTTCAATGCACTTTAAGCATGGAGGAACAAATTCTTCCTGAGAAGCGCTGATTTGTTGAGCTAGTAATGAATCGCGCTCCTTCTGAAGATCTTCATAACTCACTCTTAGCTTCTCAAGATCTTGCTTTCTTTGAAGAAATTCATAAGAAAGTTTCTCCTGATCAGATAAGAGAGAGTTATGATGATCTTGAAGGTTATCAAACCTAGACTGAAGTCTCTGAAGATTTTTAGTCAGGGCTTTAGTGCGATCCATTTCTTCACCCAACATATCATCACTTTTGTCTAGCATGTTTTGAACCTTTTCAAAAGCCCTTTGTTGTTTTATAGCAATCTTAGCAAGTTTAGAGTAGCTGGGCTTGAGATCCTCATCAGATTCATTTTCACTAGATTCAGAGGAGGTGTATTTGAGTACCTTTGCACCTTTGGCCATGAAGCAATAGGTGGGAGCATAGTCATCATTATCTTCATCAGGCTTGTCGGTGGGGTCAGTTTCTTCAGTGTTGAAGCTGGACTTGCTAATAAAGCGAGAGCGAAGGCGGACTTGCCACACAGATTCAGATTCTTGACGCCACCTCTTCCTCATGTTCCTCAGATTCAGCTTCAGAGTCCATTTCCTTGCCAATGAATGCCCGGGCCTTCTTGGAGCTGCTCTTTTTGTGAGATGAAGACTTCAAGGATTTTGATGACGAAGATTTTGACGATTTCTTCTTCTTCTTCGCATCATCATAACTGTAATCCTTGTATTTCTTCTTCTTCATTTCCTTTTCCCACTGAGGACAATCTTGAATATAGTGACCAGGTTTCTTGCATTTGTGGCACAGCCTTCTATTATAGTCACTTGATGAGGGATCACTGCTTCTTGAGGATTTTCCAAAGCGACCACGTCTTGAGAACTTCTGGAATTTCTTCACGAGCAGTGCTAGCTCCTGGCTCAATTCTTCAGATCACCAAGGCTACTACCGGAATCCTCACATTGAGTCGACACTGCCTTGGCCTTGTGGCACGTGGTTTGCCATAGCTAGAACCATAGAGATCTCTTTTTTGACAACTGGAACTCGTGAGTATTTAGCCTTCGAGGATATCGGCGGGATCAAGAGACTTGTAGTCAGCCCGTTCTTGTATCATCAGTCCCAGAGTATCAAATGAGGAATCAAGCGATCTCAATAGTTTCTTCACCACTTCATGGTTAGTGATGTCAGTGGCACCAAGGGCTTGAAGCTCATTTGAGATGTCAGTGAGGCGATCAAAGGTTTGTTGGACATTTTCATTGTTGAGTCTTTTGAAGCGGTTGAAGAGATTCCGAAGAACATCAACTCGAGAATCACGCTGAGTTGAGACTCCTTCATTCACTTTGGACAGCCTATCCCAGATAAGCTTAGCAGTTTCCAAAGCACTCACTCTTCCATACTGTCCTTTACTCAGATGGCCACATATGATATTCTTCGCTTGAGAGTCGAGTTGCTTGAATCTCTTCACATCGGTAGCGTTCAGTGAGGGTGTGACAGAGGGAACACCATTTTCCACAACATACCAGAGATCATTGTCAATTGCCTCAAGATGCATTCGCATCTTGTTTTTCCAGTAGGGGTAGTCCGTCCCATCAAAGGTAGGACACCCAACCGAGACCTTGATCATACCTGCGGTCGACATAACTAAAACTCCATACGGTTAAACCAAAATCACACAGAACAAGGGAGTACCTTGCTCTGATACCAATTGAAAGTGCGTTATATCGACTAGAGGGGGGTGAATAGGCGATTTTTATGAATTCTTCACTGAGGAATTTGCCGGTGAGGAAATTCCTTAGCGAAGAACTACTAGCAGCGGAATAAGTACTCAGAAGTAAGCATAACAGAATACAAGCATGGTCATCATGATGAATTGAAGACTAGCACGGAGTACAGAAAGCATAATCACAGGATAACACAAGATGAAGACAAACAGACTGAAGAAATTGAACTGAGGGAATTGAGAAAGTCTTCAGTCAAAGTCTTCAAACACAGATATGAACAAACACTCAACACAGTAATGAGGAAATGAAAGGGTTGAGGAAATAGAACCAGTTAGTTTGGTGAAGACAATGATTTGGTAGACCAGTTCCAACTGCTGTCTCAGTTGTACGTTTGGTTGGAGCGGTGAGTATTTAAACTCGAGGACACACAGTCCCAGACACCCGATCGGCTGAGCACACAGCTCAGACACCCGATCCTCACCGTATTCTCCTTGAACTAAGGTCACGCAGACCTCGTCCAATCACTCGTGGTAAGTCTTCAGGAGACTTCCAAACCTTCACAGACTTGGTCACTCGGCGATCCACAATTCCTCTTGGATGCTCTAGACCTTGACGCCTAACCGTCGGAAGAAGAACAGTCTTCAAAGGTAACAAGCCTCGAGATCCACGCAGATCAATTTCTTGATGATGCTCAATCACTTTGGGTTTGTGGGGGTTTGGTTTTGGGTTTTCCTCACTTGATGATTTTCGCTCAAAGTCCTCGGAGGATGGGTTGCTCTCAAATGACAAGTGTCAAGTTCTCTCGGAGCAGCCAACCAGCTAGTGGTTGTAGGGGAGGCTATTTATAGCCTAGGAGCAGCCCGACATGATAAGACATAAATGCCCTTCAATGATATGACCATTAGGTGGATAAGATATTTTGGGACAGTGGGCCAAGAAGATAGCAACGGATCGGAAATTTGACTCTCAAATTCCTCGGGGCTATCATGTTCCTCTTTGTGTAGGCAATTCAGCCTTTGGCGAATTCCTAACTCCTCGATCGAGAACAAATTCATCAATGACGGAAGAACTTCGTCTCATCCATGAAGAAAGTGTTGAACTGTATGAGATTTCCAAAGGCTTCACTCGAAGGGATTGGTAGGTGTAGGATTTTGAGTTGAGCATCACATGGAAATTTTTCCTTAGTATTTCCTCGACCCCTTTAACGAAGACGGTGTTTCCTATGACTCAAGAAAGAGAAAATGAAACTACGAAAACAAAAGTCTTCACGCTTCATGTTCCTCAAATGAATACCAAGTCTTCAAGGTCACACCAATTTCTTCACTTTCAAAGTCTTCGTAAAGTCTTCGAATATCAAAGTCTTGATCGAAGAACTTCATTTTTAGGGGTCGACTTTCTCTGTAAATATCAAACTCCTCATAGACTTATAGACCTGTGTACACTCACAAACGCATTAGTCCCTTAACCTATAAGTCTTCAATACACAAAAATCACTAAGGGGCACTAGATGCACTTACACATCAAAGAGCTACACAAGACGAAGACATCAAGCTCATGTTGGTGAATGGGTATCCAGTTCCGACTCCGACAACTACTCCGAGAGAAGTTATCACTCCGACTCCGAAAATACTCAAGATGATGGTGTTTCCGGTCTTGCACTTGTGTCATCCAGCTCCTACAACATATTTGACTCACCAAATGAATGAATTGGTAGATGCTTCATGGCTAAAGGCCCCAAGGTATCACACCCCGAGTATGTTGATTTCAATAGTGATGAAGATGATTTGCTAGGTGATGATGATTTACTTGTTGACAACACTAGTGATGAAAACTATGATGAATTTGCTATTAATCATGCTAATCAAGATAAAATGAATGACAATGATAAGAAGGAGATTGAGCGTCTAACTAATGAACAAAGACTCTTAAGATAGCTCATGAAACAACTCTAGAGGATCATCGAGAGCTTTTAAAGACTCATGAGAAGCTACGCTTTGAGAAGCTAAATTTAGAACAAGAGCATGAGTTCCTAAAAGCAAACAATGATAATCTTTGAAATAAAAGTTCTTCTTACATTGTCAAGCATTTACTCTTGTCTACTTAAAGTAAAATCTATCAACAAAGGCAAGAAAGATTCTTCTTCTAGTAGTAACAATAATCATGTTAAATCCAATATTGTTGCTTCTAGTAGCTCTCTTGATTCCACTAATGATTCTCTTAGCCAAGTTACAAGAGCCTTGCCGGAAGTAAGTGATTTGAGGAAATTGTACGCAAGCAAGGAAGACACCAGAAGAATCAAGGTGTTGGTTTTGAACGAAAGTCCAATGCCAATGGAGTTGAGTGGGAAGAAGATCAATACCCCAAGACGGAGTTTGTTCCTCAACAAGAGAAGTATGAACCCACTTCTTTCAAGGGAACACAAGCTCAAGATGATCTTCCACCACAAGACCACAAGCTAAAAGGCAAGGATAGGCTTCAAGAAGAGATTGATTCATTTAAAGAAACTCCTAAGGCCATGGTCAAGTGGGTTCCGAAGACTGCATCAAGTTCTACATCATCAAGTACGAATACAACTCCAAGGATTCCCATCAAGTTGATGTGGATCCCAAATAATAAGAACTAGAGTGTTCTTGAGGGTGACTCCGCCAACATACTTCACTCACATTCATCTTGGCGAGAATAAGTGCAATCAACTTCCATATCTTGCACTAGTTCAAGGAGTCACAAACCCTCTTGTTGGTAAGACAAGGGACAAGGTAACCTAATGCTTTCATGGACATCATCATATATGTGTGTTTCACTCTATGTCTATGGATGTCCTTGTGTGTTCCTTGTGGGACTAACCCATGTAGGTATTGAAAGTGCAACTCACTCCAATGGATTGCTCCAAATGATCTACATCAACATTGAGCGTCCACATCTTCAACACCTACATGAAGTCATCATCGACAAAACCCAAGGTTAGTTCATCCCTCTAGGGGGGGTATCACATCTAGGGGGAGCTTTGCTCTAAGAATTGAGCTAAAGCAACTCTAATGGTGTGAACACAACCATGCTTTATGTAAAAGTGGTAACCCCACTTGTGCTTAAATGATGAGTATGACCTATGATCAAATGCTCTCATTTGACTCCTAAGTCAATATACTCATATATAGATGAACTAGTCATTGCAAATTGCTTGATAGATGCTAGAGTGTTTGTGCATGCTTGCCACATGTTTTATTTGCCATCTTATTGTGTGAGCATGTTGGTTGCATAATTTTCTTCATTCGAGGACATCCATTTGTTGCTTTGATTTTTTGGTTTTTCTTTTGCCAAATGGATGGACAAGAATTCCTAAGTACTCCCTCTAGCTATCTATGCTTTTCTCGTCTCAAACTCTATTCATGCTACATCACAAAGTTTGAACAAGTCGAATTCGGACCCTCTGGATGAGGAGCACTTGGAGCCACCGATCCCTCAAGGGCTTAACTTCCAAACCTCTTAATGCATCTCAGTCAGACCGATTCACTCCTACTCGGTCTCACCAAATTCATTAAGATGATGTAGGTTTTCATCTCGGTGCAACCAATTTGAACAATCCGGCCACACCGAGTTGCAGCAACCGCTAGCAGTTTTGCATCTCGGTGCCACTGAGTCGTTCCACTCGGTCACACTGACTGGGTATATATACCGCATGTTGAAAATTTGGAAATTCCTCCAAACACTCAACCGCGCCTCCCAGCTCTGTCGGCCCCTTGGTCTCCGGATCATCACCGTCGTCGCTAGTGACCCCCTGCCGCTGGTCTCCGCTGCCGTCAACGGGATTCTCACCGTCGTTGCCGCCGTAGCAAGTTTGTCGCCAAGTTAGGGTATGGACTTGACCTCTTTGTGCATTCCATTATTCCAATTCTTGCACAAAGATCATTGCCATTGTTCTTCCCATGTATGAGATCAATCTATCCACCAAAAGAATCCATTAGAATAGATTTGATGCAAAAACTTAGGGTTAGGTTTTTGCCGAACTCATCTCGGACCAACCGACCTGAGGATCTCGGTCACACCGATTTGGCCCTAGCCATTGCACAAGTATAACTCGGTCTAACCGAAGTGTACTAATCAGTGCGATCAAAATCACTTACTCTCTGAAACCCTAGCATCTCAGAGTCACCGAACTGCATTTCGGTCTGACCAAAGCTGTGTGTTTAGACTCTGTTTGTGCTTCGGTGTTACCGAGTTTGTCAAATTGGTAGCTCCGAAATGCTTTCTGTAGAAAACTAAAATGAAGTTTTTGTCTCAATATTTTTGCAAAACAAGTTGTACTTTGTGATGCTGATCCACTCTATCTATACCCAACTATTCACAAGGTCAGTTTCAGCAATGTCAGAGGGCAGTGGCAGCCAGAACAGGTCTGAAGAGCAAGTAAACCCCAGTGAGGGCACTAGTCCCTCAAGCAGCTATGATGAGGGGGCAGAAGCACTCCCAACAACTTGCCAAAGGCAGCCACCAGGACAAAAAAAGAGAACTTCTGAATCTGACGATGAGGACTTTGTTGTTCAGGAGGAGGTGACCTCTAAGAAGAAAGTACTCAAGAAAGAGTATGTTGCTGCTGCTGCCACCAAGCCTGGAATGAAGGTGAAAGCTCCTGCTAAGAGGAATCCTATGTCAAAAGCCAGAGCCTCCACTCAAGAAAGCATGGAGTTCACTCTTGAACCAAGAGAGGAAGAGGCTGCTGGAGGAAAGAAGGGGAAGGAGAGAGTCAGAAAGACAATTGCCAGAGTCATTAGCAAACCATCTATGATGAGAGACTCCGAGGAAGAAGAGGAGGAGGAAGAGCCAGTTGCGCCTCCACCAAACACTTAAAAGCTTATGGGGGATGCCATAAAAACTAGGGCTGCTCCATCCAAGCCCAAGTCTGCCCCCAAGCCTTCAGCTCAAGCTCAAGCCCCCAAACCATCTGCACCCAAGAGATCAACAAGGAAGATCCCTGCTGCTGAGAAGAATAAGGCCCCAGTGCCTGAAGTTCAAGAAGAAGAAGAAGAGCAACAAGTGCTCAGAAAACTGAGGTCCAAGATTCCAGATCATAGTGATGATCATCCCGTGGCAGAAAATATGAAGATAAGGAAGGATGCAGGTCTGAGACTCTAGAGAAATACTGATCCATATGCCACCAGAAGGAGAACTGTTGTAGACTATCGTTTTCACACCAAGGAACAACAGGATTTCTATGAGACTGTCCTGTTAGACAAGAAGCACATTGTCTGTGATATGAAGTGGGTTGATTGGAAATTTATTGATGACAATGAGGACTACTTTCCGGTATGCATGAGAGCTTTAGGATGAATGAAGTGGACAAGTTTGTTTGTCAGAAATTGACCAAGTGGAACGATGAGATGATCATGCAATTCTATTCCACTACTCACTTTTACCCAGATGGAAGGATTGTCTAGATGACTGAAGGTACAAAGTATCAATCTACAATCTCTGAATGGGCCAAGTTGATCAATGCCCCAAAGGAAGAGGAGAATGACACTGATGTATATGCCAAGTCTAGGAAGGATCACAACTCCATGGCCCACATGTACAAGGAAATTCATGATGATGTCCTCGAGACACATAAGTTTGGATCCATCTACTATGTGTTGTCTGGCTTGACAACCATCAACACCATCTTGAGGCACACTCTTCCGCTCAAGTCAGGAAATCATAGAATGATCTGTGGTCACTCAATCAACTTGCTCCACATGTTTGATGTACCTCAAAAGTTCAAAGTGATGAGTTTGATTGTTGAGACTGTGAAGAGAACAACTGCTGATCAAAAGATATCATGTGGATATGCCCCTCACATACAAATGTTGATCAATTCCAAGATGGGAACCGGGACATATCTTCTTGATAAAGAGCATCTTCCCCTGAGGCCAGATTTTGAGGACAATGAGGCTGTCATGGATGCATCTCATCCAACTTGTGCAGAAGCTCAGGAGAAGAGAGAGAGAGCAAAGGCTGCAAAAGTAGCAAAGGCAACCAGTGTACCAGATGCTTCTATAGTGATGCTCAAGACCAAGCAGGATCAACTCAGTTATCTGCTTGAGGCTACATTGAGAATTGAGAAGGGCTTGGCCACCCTGACTCAAAATCAAGAGAGTCTTGAGAGGATCATTGAGACAAAATTTCATGATCTAGATGTGAAGGTCACAGAGATTTAGACCAAGCTCCAGGAAGAACCTGGGGACATGAACGACAGACCTACCACTGATACTTTCCAGAGTGCCAAGGGCACAAAGATCTTCAACAATGCCAGTTGTCAGCGACATCAGGACTTCTATTTCAGCACATGCAGCGACTGCCACGATTGCACCTCTAGTTTCAAATACTCCAACTCCACACAGACATCTGCTAAAGCATTACAGATGCCCTCCTCTCCACGCCATCTACGCACACCGGAGCAACCAGCCAAAAGACCCCTTCAGGAGCTCCCATAGATCGTGCCTAGAGTGCCGCATAGCACTATGCATTTTCAAGCTTTTTGGTAACTTGTTGCCAAAGAGGGAGAAAGTGTATAGATCATTAGGCTGAGAGAGAGAGAGAAAGAGAGAGAGTGTGTGTGTGTGTGTGTGTTTTGCCTTTTGTTGGTTTCATTTGCTACTCTTGCTACTTTGCTCATTTGCTTGTTTGATTACTATGCTACAATTTGTGTTATGCTTGTGAGATACTCTTGTGGTCATGTGTTTGATCATACTATGCCTTAATGTGTGCTTGCATGATGATGTCTATGATATGTGTGTATGATCAGTCATGTTTACCCTTGGTGATGAGTGCATGTTATTTAACTCTTATCATTTTGAGCGCTCCACCAAGATGTATGTGACATGTAAGAGTGACCCATGATCCTAATCAATTGTGCATTTGCATTCAAAAGCAAATTTTAAATAATGCACAAATTCAGGGGGAGCTCTTGCTTATCACATACTCCCTCCGTCCCAAAATAAGTGTCTCAACTTTGTACTAACTCTAGTACAAAGTTGTACTAAGATTGAGACACTTATTTTGGGACAGAGGGAGTACTTCTCAAAGCGACGATGTATTCATTCATATTATCATTTGTGGAAGCTTTGATCTATATGTTGTCATCAATTACCAAAAAGGGGGAGATTTAAAGTGCAACTAATCCCTGAGTGGTTTTGGTAATTCATAACAACATATAGCTCATTCAACTAATATCCTTTCAAGTTAAATATTTCAGCAAGTTCAATGATTGGCATGGCATGGACTAGAGATGTGGATCCCTCAAAATGCTAAGGACAAAGATTGGCAAAAGCTCAAGACTCTTCATTTTCATTTTAGTGATCCAAGATGAAATTGAGTCCATAGAAAAACCAATACTATTAAAAGGGGATGAGGTATTGCTTAATGGTCTACTTGCTCAAATTGCTCAATGATATTGCTCCAAAACCCGCAGCCACTTTCTCATTTCCGCATCTGTCTAAAACTCAAAGTCAAACTCGGCCCCTCCGATTTGATCCATCCGGTGCCACCAGTTCAGTTGACATAGCCACTGCCAAAACCCTAGACAATTCGGTCACACCGATACGGATCTCGGTCTCACCGAGATGGCCTTGCAAACTCTCTATTGCCTGTTGTAATTATTTCGGTCTCACCAAAATGTGCAATTGGTCCCACCGAGTTTGCTTTACCAACTCTCTGTTTGCTCTTTGCTGAAATCGGTCTCACCGAGTTCATGCAATTGGTCTCACCGAGATGGGGTTTTGCCCTAACCCTAGCACATCGGTCCCACCGAGTTGTTCCCGTCGGTCCCACCGAGATTCCTGACGTTCACATTTTGAACTAAGTCGGTCTCACCGAGTTCTTCTATTCGGTATGACCGAGTTGGGTCAAATGTGTGTAACGGTTGGATTTGTGTGGGGGCTATATATACCACCCCTCCACCCCCTTCTCTATTTGCGAGAAAGCCATCAGAATGTGCCTACACTTCCACTACTCATTTTTTGAGAGAGAACCACCTACTCATGTGTTGAGACCAAGACATTCCAATCCAACCACAAGAATCTTGATCTCTAGCCTTTCCAAAGTTGCTTTCCACTCAAATTTTCTTTCCACCACATCCAAATCTGTGTGTGAGAGAGTTGAGTGTTGGGGAGACTATCATTTGAAGCACAAGAGCAAGGAGTTCATTATCAACACACCATCTATTACCTTTTGGAGAGTGGTGTCTCCTAGATTGGTTAGGTATCGTTTGGGAGCCTCCGACAAGATTGTGGAGTTGAACCAAGAAGTTTGTAAGGGCAAGGAGATCGCCTACTTCGTGAAGATCTACCCGAGTGAGGCAAGTCCTTCATGGGGGATGACCATGGTGGGATAGACAAGGTTGGTTCTTCGTGGACCCTTCATGGGTGGATCCCTCTGTGGACTCACGCAACCATTACCCTTTGTGGGTTGAAGTCTCCATCAACGTGGATGTACGATAGCACCACCTATCGGAACCACGCCAAAAATCTCCGTGTCTACATTGCGTTTGCCTTCTCCAAACCCTTCCATTTACCTTCATATGCAATGTTTTACTTTCTGCTACTACACTCTTAGAATTGCATGTGTAGGTTGATTGCTTGACTTGTACTAGTTGCTAAAATCTGCTAACACTTAAAATTGGGAAAAGGCTAGATTTTTATTTAGTCAAGTAGTCTAATCCCTCCTCTAGACCTACTTTCGATCCTACATCAGTGTTGCCAAACTTGTCAGCAGGCAAAGCCAGACAGGTCAGCCTCCCCGGGATTGTTGCTGCCACTTCCTATACCACAAGTATCCTGGGATATGATTACTACGGATTTTATTGATGGTCTACCACAGTCTGGACGTTTCAATTGTGTGTGTGTGTGTAACCGTGGATAAGCGTACCAAATTCGCTTACTCTTCCTACCATTGGCACATCCCTACACGGCAGCAAAAGTGGCCCACGTGTACATGGCACATATATACATCGTTCATGGTCTGCCAGGGGCTATTGTGTCAGACCACAACCCGGTCTTTACAAGCAAGTTTTGGCAAGGGCTTTTCCATTATGCAGGGACATAATTGAGGATGAGCACGGTGAACCACCCACGGACGGACGGTCAAACCGAGTGCGTCAACCAGTGCTTGTAGACCTTCCTTCGATGCTTTACTCAGGCGTGTCCCAGGAAATGGAGCTTCTGGCTGCCGCTAGCTCAATACTGGTACAACACACCTCATCACACTGCCATTGGGATGTCACCTTTCAAGGTCATGTTTGCCAGGGACCCAAGGCACTAAGGGATTACAACATCGACCGCCTGCTCAGTTCCCTCCCTACAATCTTGGTTGGAGGAAAGAATAGTGATACAAGATCTGCTTCAGCAACATTTGAACATAGCACAACAACTGATGAAGACACAAGCTGACAAGAAGCATTCATTTCGTTAGTTCACAGTGGGTGACATGGTCTTTCTCAAGCCCCAGCCCTACATACAGACATCGGTGGCACCGCGCGCGAATCACAAGCTGGCCTTCAAGTTCTTCGGGCCATTCCCCTTCCTGGAATGCATCAACGACGTCGCCTACAAACTGTAGCTACCTCCGCAAGCAACTGTGCCCCCCCGTGTTTTCCATGTCTTGCAATTCCACCATGCAGTGCTCCTTGGTACGTCAGATAGCTCTGAACTTTCAATTTGCTCTGATGAACTTGCTGTACCTGTCAAGATCCTGCAAACAAGATGGCACAAGAGCAGTGGGGCGATGATCGAGGAAGTCAGAGTGAAGTGGTTGAACAACGCAACTTTAAGGGACACCTGGGAGGACAAGCTCACACCGCAAAAGATCGCTTTCCCAATGTAGAGGCTTAGGGGCAAGCCTCAAGGCAAATAGAGGGAGATGTCAGGTCCACTCAGGACCCGGTCCCAGAGACAGGCGCGGCTCGCCCCACTCACGCGTGCCGGGCCAACCCAAGAGTGCTCGAGCCAGACTGGGTGGCCCAAGCCAGTGCCAGTACTTAACCCAAGCGACACCCAAGGGGAAGGGCATCCAGACGATCAACGAAGGCTCGGTGGCGGCTACCGGCCCTGTTTCCCCCTACTTCTGTTCTTCACCATTCAAGAGCTTTCGCTCCTGAAATCCACCTTGTAACATCTACTACTTCAGAGAACTGCACTAGGTCGATTACCTACTACTGTATCCCTCACATTCCATATAAAAAGAAGATTGCAAATCGTTTTGACATTACTATGAGCTCATGGATTTATTCACTGTCCGATGGTAAAAGGAAAAAGTGTCCCATGCTACGACGGCGACCGCCATGATTGCGACTCGGAGTGCGAAGGCCCGAAACGTCTGGCCCACTGCGGCTCCATACCCACCCCCGTCCGTCCACTCCGCGCCTCAACTCTCAACGGCCCCGCCGCCCTGGCACCCCCTCTTATCCGTCGAGATTCGCGCCGCGTAGCAGATCCAGCCGGTCACGCCTCGTCTAGTCGACACGCACGAGACGGCAGCGACCGAGGCAAAGCATCATATACATCCATCCCCCCTGCTCCGTCCTCCAAAATTAAACAAGGACGAAAGCAACCGACGAAGAGGAAGGGGCGGGCGGAGAAGAGAGAAAAGTCGCCGGCTCGCCGCCGCCGTCGTCGGCGAGGCCACAGTCGCGGCCCTCCGCTCCCGATCGAGGGCCTCCTTCGTTCGTACCGTAGAGGTACCCCGTCCGTTCCCCGCCATCTCGTTGTTTCCTTAGCCGCCCGATTCGGCGCGGTGGTTCGTTGGTTTGATTGACTGATTGGTTGTGTTGGTTCGGCCGGTAGGTTTGGTTCGTTGGCCTCTTCAGTCTACAAGAACTCGACAGCTCGCCGCCACCTACCTACCATGTGGTGCGAGTTCCTTGCGGCGTAATTGAAACCTCCGGGCGGCAGGTGGTGTGAGAGGTCCTTCCTGGAAGCCTCAATGCAGCCTCCGCATCTGCTGGTGAGTACTGTTTGGTGGACATCGTCGTGCTGAGATTGGGCGCTTGTTTCTTGGTTTCAAGAACTAGGAGTTGAACCCTGCGTGGACGTGGCTAGTCCGGGCTGGATCATGGAGGTATGTAAAGCTAATGGGGTTTGCAGATTGCTGTAATTGTTGCGTTCCTTGTGTTGATATTTGTGATTGTTTCATCAATTTGAAGCAACCAGGGCAGATCGCTTTTGCTCAAGCCTGATCTGTGGTGATTGATCTCCAGTGAGCATGTCCTCGCCTAGCAAGACTTTGATGGGAGGGAAGAAAGCAAAGGTAGTGGAGGGGAATGCTCAGCTGCTCTGCAGTGATGCGCTCACTGAGGTCTTCCACAGGCTGCCTGCTCGCACGCTCGCTTCTTGCAGGATGGTATGCAAATCCTGGATGTCATTGCTTTCCGATGTGCATTTTGTTCACGAGCACCTGAACCGAAGCCAGCAGAAGTTGCTGCTCTTTGCAAATGACAGAGCAAATGATAGGTCTCTTGCCATGGTGCTCGCAGACGCCAATGGATACATGTACCAGCTGTCTAGGCCCTTGGTTGCTCAGAGCCTGTTTGTGCACAACTCTTGCAACGGCCTGCTCTGCCTAGGTGACAGTAAAGGAGCAGTGGAGTTGCTCAACCCGACAACCGGTGAATCTGTTGTGTTGCCGAAGCCAATGTACACTGCAGGAAGCAGCCAATTCTCATCATGCAACTGGCACTGCTTGGGGTTTTGCCCGTCAACTAAGCAACACAAAATTGCGCACTTTTATCCGGGAGCTCATGCTGGTTCTCTCGAGGTGCTCTGCGAGATATACACAATTGGAGATAGAGACTGGAGACAAATTGGGGGTCTCCGTGGGGCACCAATTGATAGAGGTATACATGTGAATGGTTCGGTGTATTATTTGACAAGGTTCCGTTATATCTCTTCATCACGTATCAATTGTTTGAATCTTCAAAGTGAAAAGTTTGATGTCTTGATGCTTCCTCCACGCAAGACCTATGGAGGGCACTGTTCTTTGTCCGAGCTCGAGGGAAAACTATGTTTATTAGTTGTGGATGGTGCGCTTGAAGGTATACCTCGTACAATGGACATATTAATGCTCGATAACGATGATAAGCAGAGTTGGACTCATAGATACCACATATCTTTGCCTCCGTTGATGCAATCATGTTATTTCACTCCAAGACACACACTTTTTCATGATTCCAAAATTTGGGTGCAGTTGTTTGCTCGGAACTTATATTGCTATGATCCAAATTCAAACTCTGGGGAATTGGAGATTGCCTGTCCAGAATCTGAGTTTCCTTTCAGCATTCATACGTTTGTTGAAAGTATAGTTCCTCTGCGTCAAGATAATTTCATCAAGAAGATACAGTGATGTTGGTCTTCTTTATTCTTGAAGATAGATTTCAGCTTACAGATTTACATTATCTTTGTTGTTTTTTCTCTTTAAAAATGGACTTGTTAACTGCCTTAATTTGGCCTACTTTATCACTCTTTGTGATTAGTTATAAGAACAATCTTGAAAATTTCCTAACAACTCACTTTGTCTTGATTCTGAGAGTTGCATTAATTGTAATTTCATAATATACCGAAGACTTTATAGTCCAAGTTAGGAAGAATATTTTGTTCTTTTACATTTTGCTTTCTGTAATTGTTCAGGGAACAGCTTGGTTGAGATATTCGCTCCAGCTTGTGAACCTGGATGGCTAGTCTGGCTTTGTGTCATGTAAAATCAGACTAATCGCTTTCTGTTACGGAGCTGCTCATGACTAGTCTGGCTTTGTGGCATGTAAAAGCTTGGTTGCCTCCTTTTCGCATGATAAAGGCCTAGCTGGTTTGCATAGTCTGGTTTTCTGAAATTGACGGATGGTTGTGAGTGCACCCGTTTTTGCGTGTTTTGAAATTGATGCAGATTGTTCACATGAGACTATCGTTTGTGTCTTCATAATGTTGTAAATGCAGTCTCAGGCCTCAAGCTGGCCATAGAGAGTACAGTTGCCATGTTGTGCGAGAGCTAGATTTTCCAAGCTCTGTACGCTTGGAAATCATGTTCGGCTCAAAGGAAATTTTTGATGATGATGGGAATCGCTCCCCGGCTCCATTTTGCATCAAGAAAAGAAACCACAGCGTTCAGTCTTACATCAGCTCGGGTCAAACACAAAACAAGAGATAGGCTCTCTACAGAATTGGACTTGAGCCATGCATTACATAGCTGAAGCGGCGACATTTTAAGGCCAGGCCATGTGATGTGCATCCATCTGAGGCATTTCTTCTTCATCAGCCTGGTGCAGAATCAGAGCACTCGAACTGTCGAACGTCAGGCATAGCAGGTTTCTTCTGTCAAGAGCGGTTGATTGCCGCTCCAATTACCATTTCCTCGGCATCCATCTTAGCTCTAGTTCCCTAGACAGGCGGGAGGCGCGGGAGGCGCCGGAGGCCCGCCGCGGGTGGTACCGGCGGCGAGGGCGGTGTGGATGGCGCGCGTCTTCACTTGCTTCATCCGCCGCTCCTCCAAGCAGAGGTACGCAACGAACTTGGCGAAAGACGGGTTGGGGATGAGGCTGAGGTTTCCCCCGGCGTTATCGAAGTCCTCGTTGAGCCCGGCGATGAGCGTGCTGAGGAGGAGGTCATCATCGACCTTGGCACCGATATCACGAAGCTCGTCAGCGAGAGTCTTAAGGCGGCGACAATAGTCGTCGATGGAGGTGTTGTCCTGATGACACCCACTCTTGCTGCAGAAAAACGCGACGCTGGAGCTTGTTTTCGGTGAAGAGTCCGTTCAGCTTGGTCCACACGGCGCAGACATTATCACCGTCCGTCAGGGCCGTCTGGAAAAGGTCGGGCGTGATGGTGAGGAAAAACCAGCGGATGGTCGTGGTGTCGATGGTGGACCAGTGGTGAAACTCGGGGGCGAGGTTGGAGTCGACAGTGCCGTCCACGTGGTCCATGAGATGGTACTCCCGGAACACGAGGGAGAAGTACGTCTTCCACGTGTGGTAGGAGGAGTCCGCCTGGGAGAGACGAACCGGCACCCCCTCGAAGATGTTGAGCTTGCAGATGTTGTTGACGTCGGGAGGGTTGGCGTCGGCGAACGGGTTGGAGTTGGTGGACGCGGAGGAGGTAACTGACGACATGGCGCGGCGGCAGCAGCGGCTTCAGACGACACAGATGCAGTGCAGCGGAGGCTGACGAGGCGAGGTGACTCGGCGCGGGCTGGCGGGCACGATCGCGCGGGCGAACGAGCTGCGTGTCTGGGCGATCGCACGAGTTGGCGAGCGGGGTTAGCGGGCGGCGGGGTTGGTGCCGGGCGCGCGAGTTAGCGGGCGGCGGGGTTGGGAACGGGTGGAGCGACGCGGGACGAGCGACGCGACGCGGGCGACTGGCGGCGCTGGGCGCGGTGCGAGCGGGGTCGATTCCCAGCTAGCTAGCGACGCGGCGCGGGCGTGGAGAAAAGTCAGCGGGACGCTGGCTAGCTAGCGACGCTGCGGCAGCGTAGAGGCAAAGTAGCGGAGCGAGGCGGCTGGGTAGCGGCGGTGGCGCGGAGAGGTCGCGCGGCGGCAGCTGCGGCAGTGGAAGCTAAGAGGAAAACCTAAAAAACTGATACCATATTGGATGTATGAATTGCACGATGTATTGATTTGATACAATGTGCACGGTACATATAAATACAAGATGAGGCCTCTATCTCAATCTATATAACAAACTAGAGAGGTGGGCCTCATGTACAAAAGACAATATACATGCACAAATATCATACTCAACAGGTAGGGTACTCGTTGGAGAGGAGGGCATGCCGCTCTCTAGTTCGCGGCGTAGGTGAATGTCGACACGCTGTGGCCGTACAGGTAATGCGACCAAACCACATGTACCGTGACACGCTATAGCCGTAGGAGGATATGGCTTCATCCTGCCACGGCGTCGAGGTCCTGCCCTCAACGTACCGCTGGGCGGACATGCTCAGGAACAGACCAACCTGAGCTGAAACGTACAATAATTTTGATCTCTTTGCGTTCTTGCAGTACCCAAGCTATGTAGAGTAGTTGCTTTGATCGCCAGCAAGTTATGAATGCCTTTATGATCCGTGAACAAGCCAATATCCCGTATGATGCAAACAAGGATGATCTGGTCCTTAAATGCCTTTAAAAGCAAGGAAAAGGTCCAAAACAAACCTTCAATTTGTAGGCAAAAGCTAAATCAAACCCCGAACTCTCAATGCCCTGAAATCAGCACACCAAGCTCTCCAATACCGGTCTATTTTAAACCTTGACATAACATAGTCGGAATTTGCTGAATTGGGCCGGCCCAGTAGCGCAGTTGCTCGCGCGCACGCACTAATATGGTTTTTCTTAGTTTCTTCCTTTTTTGTTTTCTTTTATTTTTTCATTTTTACACATGTCTTACTTTTCTCAGTACCCAATGTACATTTTTAAAGCACACAATAAATATGTTTGGATAAATTTTTGATATTTTCAAATACATTATGTACATTTATAAATTACATGTTTTCAAAACTTTTTGAATACATGGTAATATTTTTTCAACTACATGTTTTATGTTTTCTTAATGATAATAAACATTTTATAAAACTACACAACACCCTTTTACATGGTTCAACATTTTTAAATTTGCATACACTTTTTTCAAGGACATGCCACATATATTCTGTTAAGGTCAAGACACATTTTTTTTACATCACGCAAACATTTTTTTTACAAAATAAATGCATTCTTTTGAAAATGTCACCAACACAATTTTTGGAACTCATGATCATTCTTGAAATGATACATTTCTTTGAATTAATAAAACATTTTTTCGATCACACAAATATTATTATACATTGTATAAACATTTGGATTGCCCCGTACATTTTTTAAAACTTGTGATATTTGTTAGATGTCACAAAATATTTTCAGGTTTAAAAAACATGTTGATGTATCAAAACGTGTCCGCACTTTGAAATTTTGTTCAGGTTGCAGAAGAAATTTATGTTTCAAAAAGTGTTTGCACTTTAAAATTTTGTTCAGGTTTCAAAAAATGTTTATAAAGGTGTTCGCTGTTTCAAAGTTGTTGGTGTTTTAAAAGTATTAGAAATTTTCAAAAAGTTCTCGCACTTGATAAAATGTTCAAAGATTTCATAAATAAATACGTTTTTAATTATTGTTTGCCCCTACAAAATGTTTTCAAAGTTTGATGATTTGGTTTCTGATTAAATATTTCGGGCCTCTGACTATGTCAGTCATTGTCGTCTGGTGTAGTGGCTACCAGGTCTCAAGTTCGACACCATAACATGTTTTTTGTTTTGGAATTATTATGTCGCCCATTCTGAAAAAGAAAGAAAGAATTTTTACGTCGCGTGTTAAGGAAAAAACTCGCTTCATGTCTGGTGGGCTGGCCCAGTCGAGTCCACTGCCAACAATCCGAAACATTTTTTAAATACATTATTTATGAAATAATTTACGAAATTCCAAAAACAGTATTTAAAAAATGTGACACAATTTTGAAAATACGAAATATTTTTCATAGCATGAGAAAAACTGTTCAAATTCTGAACACTTTTTGATAAATCTGATTTTTTTAAAATCGTGAACAGTTTTTTAAAATGCTAATAGAGTTGATTTTGTGCGAAACACGAAATTGCAAACAGTTTTCAAAAACACAAAAGAATTGAATTTGTGCGAAAAATAGAAAACAGAAACATTTTTAACTTTTGAACAATTTTAGAAATGTGCGGACATTTTTTAAACCTCACGAATTCTTGTTCTGTTATAGTGGGCCGGCCCAAATTCTTCCGTGAGAGCAGCTGGAATCCCGGCCGGGATTGTATTCTTTCCAGTGTGCCAAACAGGTCTAGGGTCCAAAATAGACCGGGATTGCAAGTTTAGAGTGTCAATTTCCGGGATTCAAAGTTCAGGGTTTGATTTAGCTTTCGTCTACAACTTCAAGGTTTATTTTGGACTTTTTCCTAAAAGCAATGCCAATGTGGGGAGGGTTTGAACTTGAAGAATTCTTAGAAATGCCACGGTCTCGTGCCGGACCAACGCCATGTTGAAAAAACCGTCTAAGTGGTTACCGCATGAAGGTCCACAGATCCAAAATCCCGCCCTCCAAAAAAAGAAAGAAAAACACATGGCTTTATTTTGAAGGCCGCACCAACACGACTAAGAAGAGGCTGGCTGATGAAACTGCAAAGGTAAGTCACCGCTACCACCCTAACAAACCTGGCAAACCCTAGTCTAACCGGCTTGAGAGCCCGGCTAAAATCTACACCAACAAGCCATCAAGCCACTGCTTGACTCCATTGAGATAGGGAGGTTAAAGAAAACTTTATTTGCCATATGGGCGCCGCCACGTAGCTCACCTAAAATCCCCAGAACAAGGAAAACTAGATCTCCATTTGGTAGATCAGGACCTCCCTTTACTCTACACTGGCGGAGTGGAGGAAGAGAGGGGTGATGGCATATCAGGAGAGGAGGGGTGGCGACTCAGTCACCTTCGGAGAGGAGAGAACGATTTGTTGTCTTTTCTACAAAAAGAAAGGCACAATTGATAATATTATCTCTAAGAAATTTTACTTTAAACATGATTCAAAGGCATGCCAAGCCCTATGTAAGAAAGATAATTGGGAAAATCATAACAATTTAGTTTTTTCTTAACTACCATATATACCCGTGCATTGCAATGGAAGAAAACAGAAAACACAAACATAAATCAATCAACTACATCCCTTGCACAGAGCCAAGGACACCAACCATCCTCGTCTCTGATGCCATGAAACTTACATTTTCTATGATTCAGAAAAACTAGAGTTACACTATTATGTGTGGCCAGCACGCTACTCACAAAACATGAAAAGGACATTTTTTTAGTCAGGGTTGATCATCTAGGCATGGACGAGAATCAAGGTTGAAGACAATGGCGTGACAATGTAGAACATATTTAGTTATAGATATTCTTTTCGAACTTGTAGAGGATCCACCCATAGTTGGAGAAGATAAGTGAGTTGTCTGGGATCGATGTTGCAGGTTGGCCCAAAACAATTGTACATATGAGTCCATGGTGTCCCTGTTCTAATCTGAACCATTATGTAAATCTATTTTTAAATCTCAGACGTCAATCTTTATGGTTCATACAAAACTAACGGATATAAAAGGGTGACGAAAGGAGAACTAAGAAATTTTCCTTTGAACTAAGAAAGGTTTCTTTCTTTATTATCAGGTATAGATTCACAGATTTATTATTTCACATCTAGATGTGAAATAGCTACCTCACATATAAGTTCACAGCCTTTGGATCTCATCCCTCTTTAAGATTTGCGCAAACATGGCTGTCTTGCTGTTGCGCTTGCTTGTGATGCGTTGTCTCACGCGTGGCCGTGTCTAGGTCGATGCTAGTTGTGGCTGGCCGTTGTTTGTTTTCTTTCGGGACTGTGGTGCATGCACAGGTCTTGGAGTTGGCTCACCACTGTGTTATTTTTTTGTTTCTTTTTCATTTGTGTGTTTCAAATTCATAAAATAATTCAATTCATCATTTTCTTATTTTTATTTTTTTCTCTTTTGTCTTTTTCAAAAAAATATAAGTTCATGAATTTTTCTGTCCAACCCCAAACAAGGGTCTGTCTTTCTTCTTATTCCAGTTGCAAGTCCACTCTCAACCATAACAGGGCCTGATCTTTCTTTTTATCTTGGTTAAAATGACACTCTTGACTCACACAGAGCCTTGACATTTTTTGTTGTATTTACAAGTTGATACGTCTCCGACGTATCTACTTTTCCAAACACTTTTGCCCTTGTTTTGGACTCTAACTTGCATCATTTGAATGAAATTAACCCGGACTGACGCTGTTTTCAGCAGAACTGTCATGATGTTGTTTTATGTGTAGAAAAAAAAAGTTCTCGGAATGTCCTGGAAATCCACGGATGCACTTTTTTGGAATTAATAAGAATTTTTGGCGAAAGAATCAACACCAGGGGGCCCATAGGCTGTCCACGAGACAGGGGGGCGCCCCCCCTAGGGGCGCCCTCCTATCTCGTGGGCCCCATGGACCTCCACCGACCTCAACTCCAACTCCATATATTCACGTTCGGGGAGAAAAAAATCAGAGAGAAAGTTTCATCGCGTTTTATGACACTGAGCCGCCGTCAAGCCCTAATCTCTCTCGGGAGGGCTGATCTGGAGTCCGTTCGGGGCTCCGGAGAGGGGGATTCATTGCTGTCGTCATCATCAACCATCCTCCGTCACCAATTTCATGATGCTCACCGCCGTGCGTGAGTAATTCCATCGTAGGCTTGCTGGACGGTGATGGGTTGGATGAGATTTACCATGTAATCAAGTTAGTTTTGTTAGGGTTTGATCCCTAGTATCCACTATGTTCTGAGATTGATGTTGCTATGACTTTGCTATGCTTAATGCTTGTCACTAGGGCCCGAGTGCCATGATTTCAGATCTGAACCTATTATGTTTTCATGAATATATGTGTGTTCTTGATACTATCTTGCAAGTCTATAGTCACCTATTATCTGTTATGATCCGACAACCCCGAAGTGACAATAATCGGGATACTTCTCGGTGATGAACGTAGTTTGAGGAGTTCATGTATTCACTATGTGCTAATGCTTTGTTCCGGTTCTCTATTAAAAGGAGGCCTTAATATCCCTTAGTTTCCGTAAGGACCCCGCTGCCACGGGAGGGTAGGACAAAAGATGCCATGCAAGTTCTTTTCCATAAGCACGTATGACTATTTACGGAATACATGCCTACATTACATTGATGAATCGGAGCTAGTTCTATATCACCCTATGTTATAGCTATTACATGAGGAATTGCACCCGGCATACTTATCCATCACTGATCCATTGCCTACGAGCTTTTCATATATTGTTCTTCGCTTATTTACTTTTCCGTTGCTACTGTTACAACTACTACAAAAACCCCAAAACATTTATCTTTACTTTTGCTACCGTTACCTTTATTATCATACCACTTTTGCTACTAAATACTTTGCTGCAGATACTAAGTTATCTAGGTGTGGTTGAATTGACAACTCAACTGCTAACACTCAAGAATATTCTTTGGCTCCCCTTGTGTCGAATCAATAAATTTGGGTTGAATGTTTTACCCTCGAAAGCTGTTGCGATCCCCTACACTTGTGGGTTATCAAGATTATTTTCTGGCGCCGTTGCCGGGGAGCATAGCTCTATTCTCTAAGTCACTTGGGATTTATATCTGTTGATCACTATGAAGAACTTGAAAGGCGCTAAAACCAAGATTTTGCCATCAACTACGAGGGAGGTAAGGAAGCGCCATCTAGCTCGCACTAGATTCTCGCTACATTATTAGTAGGCTTATGACACCTAAACCTGCTACTGCTATGAATTCTGATATGTCGCATGTTATTAATGATGCCACTTCTGCTATGCATGATGAAACTACTTCTGTGCGTGATACTACTTTGCCATTAGGTGAATTTCTTGATGAATAACTTGCTAGAGTTAGGGGGATTGAAATTACTGAAGAACCTATTATTGATGATAGTGATGATGAGGGTTCTCCCAATGATTATGTATTGCTTGTTGTTCCTAAGGGTTATGTTATGAATGAAGAAGCTGCTAGGGAAATTTTTGCTTGCAATGATAGATATGATCTTAAGAAATTATTAGCTAAATGGAAGCAGCAGTCTCTTAATGCTAGAATGAAACCCGATCCTGCTTTTGCTACTTCACCTATCTGTGCTACTGATAAGGATTATGAATTCTCTGTTGATCCTGAGATTACTACTTTAGTTGAATATGATCCTTTTTATGGCCTTGAATCTGAAACTGTTGTGGCACATCTTACCAAGTTGAATGATATAGCTACCTTGTTTACTAATGATGAGAAGTCTCACTATTTTTATATCCTTAAGATATTTCCGTTCTCATTAAAGGGTGATGCTAAGACTTGGTATAATTCTCTGGTTCCTGGTTGTGTGCGTAGTCCCCAGGATATGATTTATTACTTCTCTGCTAAATATTTCCCTGCTCATAAGAAACAAGCTGCCTTGAGGGAAATATATAATTTTGTGCAAATCAAAGAAGAGAGTCTCCCACAAGCTTGGGGAGGCTTCTCCGATTATAATGCTTTGCTCGATCATCCTCTTAAGAAAAATGAAATACTTGATATCTTTTATAATGGACTAACCGATGCTTCCAAGGACTACTTGGATAGTTGTGCTGGTTGTGTTTTCAGGAAAGAATAGTCGTGAAGCTGAAATATTATTGAATAATATGTTGACTAATGAAAATAATTGGACTCTTCCCGAGCTAATTCTCAAGTAATTCTGAACCAATTGAGCCAACTCTGAGCCTATTCCTAAACCCACTCCAAAGAAGAGAGGTGTTTTATTTCTCAGTCCTGAAGATATGCAAGAGGCAAAGAAATTAATGAAAGAAAAAGGTATTAAAGCTGACGATGTTAAGAATTTACCTCCTATTGAAGAAATACATGGTCTTAATATACCGCCTGAAGAACCACATTGTCTTGATAACCCGACACAGGTAGTAAAGGTAAATTCTCTCTATAGATATGATAAAGTTGAAATCCCCTCTACTAAATTTCATAGCCCATGCTTAGATGAATTTGATGACTTCATGGCTAGGCAAGAAAGTTTTAATGCTTATGTTGGTAGAGAGTTAAAGAATAATGCTTTCGAGATAGGACGCGTAGGCGATAATATAGCCAGAGTTAAAGATGAACTTCACCTCGTTAGCAAATATGCTTCTATGGTTGCTACTCAAGCTGAGCAAGTACTCAAAGCTCAAAATGATTTGCTTGATGAATTGAATAATAAAAATGACTTTGCTGTTAGAGTGGCTACTAGAATTGGTAGAATGACTCAGGAACCTTTGTATCCTGAAGGCCACCCTAAGAGAATCGAGCAAGATTCTCAGAGAAATAATTTAGAGGCACCTAGTTCTTCTAAAAAGAAGAAAAAGAAAGATGATAGAACTTTGCATGCTTCTAGTGAACCTACAGTAGACACACCTGAGAATCCCAATGATATTTCTATCTCTGATGCTGAAACACAATCAGGTGATGAACATGAACGTAGTGATAATGTTAATGATAATGTTCATGTTGATGCTCAACCTAGCAAAAACAATGATGTAGAGATTGAATGTGTTGTTTATCTTGATAACCCACAATCAAAGAATCAACGTTATGATAAGAGAGATTTTGTTGCTAGGAAGCATGGTAAAGAAAGAGAACCATGGTTTCAGAAACCCATCCCTTTCCTCCTAAACCATCCAAGTCAAAGGATGATGAGGATTTTGAGTGCTTTGCTGAAATGATTTGACCTATTTTCTTACGTATGCGCTTAACTGATATGCTTAAAGTAAATCCTTATGCTAAGTATATGAAGGATATCATCACAAATAAAAGATAGATACCGGAAGCTGAAATTTCCACCATGCTTGCTAATTACACTTTTAAGGGTGGAATACCAAAGAAACTTGGAGATCCGGGTGTACCAACTATACCATGCTCTATTAAAAGAAATTATGTTAGAACGCTTTATGTGATCTTGGAGCGGTGTTAGTGTTATGCCTCTCTCTTTATATCGTAGACTTGAATTGAATAAGTTGACACCTACTGAAATATCTTTGCAAATGGCTGATAAATCAACTGCTATATTGCCGGTATTTGTGAGGATGTGCTGTTGTAGTTGCAAATGTCACTATTTTAACGGACTTTGTTATTCTTGATATTCCGAGGATGATAGTATGTCTATTATCCTTGGTAGACCTTTTCTTAATCTGCGGGGCTGTTATTGATTGCAACAAAGGCAATGTCACTTTTCATGTTAATGGTAATGAGCATACGATACACTTTCCGAGGAAACAATCTCAAGTTCATAGCATCAATTCTATTGAAAAAGTTCCAACTATCATTTTTGGAGGTTTTGAGTTTCCTCTTCCTACTGTCAAGAAAAAGTATGATATTCTTATTGTTGGGGATTTTCATATCCCCGTTGAGGTAACTTAGTGTTATTCAAAATTTCTCCGGTTCCGTGTTATTCGGAATGAGTTTGTTAACAAGACTTGATCAACCTTGTTAGTGTATTCATTTTGATGATCACGAGATGGATGAAACTAGAAGGCACAACCTTCTGTACCCTCTTTTTACTTTCTGTTATTTAGAATAAATGTAGCAAAAATAGTATTATCCGCCTATTTTCTGAATTATCCGTGCAATAAAAAATAGTCCGAAAATAAAAGTGCTCCAAATGCCCTGCAAATTTAGTATGATTTTTTCTGAAATATTTGAGGATTTTAGGCACTGAAATCACTTCAGGAGGGGCAAGCACCAGGCCATGAGAGTGGAGGGCGCGCCCCCCCAATAGGGCGCGCCCCCCTGTCTCGTGGGCCCCTGGTAGCCCCCCTCCACTTATGCCAGCACCCACACACTTCATCTTCTACCCAAAAAATCCCCATCCAGCTCAAGCACGAGTTCTAGCTTGTTTTGCTGCCATTTTTGATCTCCTTGCTCAAAGCTCCATCCACAAAACTGCTTTGGGAGATTGTTGCTTGGTATGTGACTCCTCCATTGGTCCAATTAGTTTTTGTTATAGTGCTTTATTCATTGCAAATTCTTGCTGCATAGGTGACCATGTTCTTGAGCTTGCATGTTAAATTTATGAGGTCCCAAGCAATTTTGATGTATGATATAGGCTCTAGGCACTTGTAGGAGTAGTTGCTATCAATCTTGTTTAGTTTTATTCACTTTTATTTTGAAGTTACTAAAATTTCAGAAATTTTCAGAAAAAGAATTATGCTTAGAAGATTGTACCAAGGTGGTTCCTCGGCAAAGAAAGGGCCAAGGATTGCTATACGTGAGCAAGATGTTGAATTGCCGAGGGACGCAAATGTACGGGCTTGTGAGTGGCCATCCGATGATTTTATGGTCGAATCAGGCTTCGAGGAGGAATTTGACGCGTATGTGCGTAATGCCGAGCTGGAGGACTTCTTACAAGATAAGTGTCCTCAATACTATCAATTGACTGATTCCTTTGTGCGGAGGTTCCAATATATATGTGTGCGTAATTCTCCTAGTGTCATGTTTGATATTTATGATACATCTTATACCATGGATTTAGAGGATTTCACAACTGCTTGCGAACTTCCGCAGTGGGGTAATATTAATGATCCTCGCAAATCTGAATTTAGAGATTTTCTTGCTAGTATTACTATGGGAGAATCTAGGGACATAGCACAAGCTACCATAGGGAGCATTCATTTCCCTGCTATACATTATTTTGCTCTTTTTATTGGTAGATGCATTAACGGTAAGGATGAAGCATGTCACATGTGTGTCCCTGATCTTTGTGTCCTCAAGAGTGCTGTGTCAGGTTATAAAGTTTATAACTTGGGGGCAATAGTTGCACGTAGGTTGCAGAATAATAGTAGAAGGGGGGATTTATTTGGAGGAATTTATGCAACCCGTGTGGCTAATTTTCTTAATATAGCCCCATGAGAGGGGGATATGATTTTACCTCCTGTTTATTTGGATAAAGAAGCTATGTTCGATCATCATTTTCTTGAGAGGAATGAACAATTCCTCCATTATCGACTAATCTATGATGACGCTTAACGTCGTCCCCTTACTCTTCTGCTCCCTACCTTTTTGATTATCAGGCAAAAGGAAGATATGTTGTCACCAGGGAGGAAGCAGCTGAATATGAGAGGGGAATGGAGGCAGCTCGCCAACACGCTGCTGCTCAGGAGGCGGTCGCCTCTGCATCTCAGTACAACCCCAGTTTCACTTATGGATATCAGCCAAGCGATCCTTGGTACTAGACCAACTTAGGCCAAAAGCCTAAGCTTGTGGGAGTACGTATTTCTCACCGACTTTACATTCATGTTCACACACTAGTCGTCGGTGCTCATACTCTTTCATTGTATTATCCATGCTAGTTTAAATTTCTTTTTCTAGTTTTCTTCTTGTGTGTTTGATAAATCTTAAGAAAAACCAAAAAAATTAGTTAGTTTAATTTTCATGCTTGTAGTAGAAATTAAAATGAAAACCCAAAAAGATTTCTAGTTCTTCTTCTTACTTGTTGGGAGCTTTTCCGTGTAAATAGTTTTATTTTCTTGTCTTTCCTTTGGGGGTCAAGAAGACCGTATTGAAAATGTTTAGTGGCTCTTATATGCATGATTGTTCATTATACTTAGAGCCTATATTACTTGTCTTCTCTCTTGAGTTGAATGCTTGTAGATTCCAGCTTAGTCCAATGCACGTGCACTCTTATTATTATACACATCGTTCGGTCGTGCAAGTGAAAGGCAATAATGACGATATATGATGGACTTATTGGGATGATAAAAGCTGATATGAACTCGACCTCTCTTGTTTTTGTAAATATGATGAGTTCATCGTTTCTGAGTCAGCTATTATGAGGTAAACATATTTGCAATGACATTTAGAGATTATAGTTGCTTGTGCCATCCTTGATTAGCTATGAGTTATAATGGTCTACCTTGCTTGCCAACATGCTATTAGAATGATTATGATGTGGTATGATGGGATAGTATCCTCCTTTGAATAAATTGAGTGACTCGACTTGGCACATGTTCACACATGTAGTTGAATCAAATCAACATAGCCTTCACGATATTTATGTTCATGGTAGATTATATCCTACTCATGCTTGTACTCGGTGTGAATTAATTTTAATGCATGTTCATGACTATTGTTGCTCTCTCAGTTGGTCGCTTCCCAGTCTTTTGCTAGCCTTCACCTGTACTAAGCGGGAATACTGCTTGTGCATCCAAACTCCTTAAACCCCAAAGTTGTCCCATATGAGTCCACTATACCTTCCTATATGCGGTATTTACCTGCCATTCCAAGTAAATTTGTATGTGCCAAACTCCAAACCTTCAAATGAAATTCTGTTTTGTATGCTCAAGCAGCTCAAGTTACAACTAGGGATGCCTATATCTTCCATGCTAGGTGGGTTATTCTCACGAGGAGTGGACTCCGCTCCTCATTCACGAGAAAGGGCCGCTAACCGGGATGCCCAGTTCCATGATCCAAAAAGATCAAAGCAAATCAAAATAATTAAACAAAACTCCCCCAGGGTTGTTATTAGTTGGAGGCACTCGTTGTTTCGAGCAAGCCATGGATTGATGCTTGTTGGTGGTTGGGGGAGTATAAACCTTTAACATTCTATTTGGGAACTGCCCATAATGCATGTAGTATGGAAGATACATCCATCTCATAGTTATTGCATTGACAGCGAAAGTATGCCGCTCAAAATGTTATTCAATCTCTATTTTAAATCGAGCTCTGGCACCTCTACAAATCCCTGCTTCCCTCTGCGAAGGGCCTATCTATTTACTTTTATGTTGAGTCATCACCCTTCTTATTAAAAAGCACCCGCTGGAGAGCACACTGTCATTTGCATTCATTTCTATTGGTTAATATTGGGTATGACTTGACTGGATCTCTTTTACCATGAATTACAATGTTTAGTAAGTCGTTTATCTTTAAAGGTGCTCTGCATTTATGTTTTGCGGTCTCAGAAAGGGCTAGCGAGATACCATTTTGTTATATCATGTTATGATTATTTTGAGAAAGTGTTGTCATCCGAGTTTTATTATTATGGCTCGCTAGCTGATTATGCTATTGATATGAGTAATTGTGAGACCTAAGTGTTATTGTGAGTATGGTTAGTTCATAATATTTGCTGAAACTTGAATGCTGGCTTTTCATGTTACAACAACAAGAGTAACAGAGTTTGTAAAATATTTTCTTTATCACTTTCAATTTATCAACTGAATTGCTTGAGGACAAGCAAAGGTTTAAGCTTGGGGGAGTTGATACGTCTCCGACGTACCTACTTTTCCAAAAACTTTTGCCCTTGTTTTGGACTCTAACTTACATGATTTGAATGAAACTAACCCGGACTGACGCTGTTTTCAGCAGAACTGCCATGATGTTGTTTTATGTGTAGAAAAGAAAAGTTCTCAGAATGTCCTGGAAATCCACGGAGGCACTTTTTGGAATTAATAAGAATTTTTGGCGAAAGAATCAACACCAGGGGGCCCATAGGCTGTCCACAAGACAGGGGGCGTCCCCCTTAGGTCGCGCCCTCCTATCTCGTGGGCCCCCTGGACCTCCACCAACCTCAACTCGAACTCCATATATTCACGTTCGGGGAGGAAAAAATCACAGAGAAAGTTTCATCACGTTTTACGACACGGAGCCGCCGCCAAGCCCTAATCTCTCTCGGTAGGGCTGATCTGGAGTCCCTTCGGGGCTCCAGAGAGGGGGATTCATCGCCGTCGTCATCATCAACCATCCTCCATCACCAATTTCATGATGCTCACCGCCGTGCATTAGTAATTCCATCATAGGCTTGCTGGATGGTGATGGGTTGGATGAGATTTACCATGTAATCACGTTAGTTTTGTTAGGGTTTGATCCCTAGTATCCACTATGTTCTGAGATTGATGTTGCTATGACTTTGCTATGCTTAATGCTTGTCACTAGGGCCCGAGTGCCATGATTTCAGATCTGAACCTATTATGTTTTCATGAATATATGTGTGTTCTTGATCCTATCTTGCAAGTCTATAGTCACCTATTATCTGTTATGATCCGACAACCCTGAAGTGACAATAATCGGGATACTTCTCGGTGATGAACGTAGTTTGAGGAGTTCATGTATTCACTATGTGCTAATGCTTTGTTCCGGTTCTCTATTAAAAGGAGGCCTTAATGTCCCTTAGTTTCCGTAAGGACCCCGCTGCCACAGGAGGGTAGGACAAAAGATGTCTTGCAAGTTCTTTTCCATAAGCACGTATGCCTATTTACGAAATACATGCCTACATTACATTGATGAATTGGAGCTAGTTCTATATCACCCTATGTTATAGCTATTACATGAGGCATCGCATCCGGCATAATTATCCATCACTGATCCATTGCCTACGAGCTTTTCATATATTGTTCTTCGCTTATTTACTTTTCCGTTGCTACTGTTACAACTACTACAAAAACCCAAAAACATTTATCTTTACTTTTGCTACCGTTACCTTTATTATCATACCACTTTTGCTACTAAATACTTTGCTGCAGACACTAAGTTATCCAGGTGTGGTTGAATTGACAACTCAACTGCTAATACTTAAGAATATTCTTTGGCTCCCCTTGTGTCGAATCAATAAATTTGGGTTGAATACTTTACCCTCGAAAGCTGTTGCGATCCCCTACACTTGTGGGTTATCACAAGTCCACCCTCAACTCGCAACTGGGCTCTGAACTTTTTTATGTCCTAGTTACCCTTGACTCGCAATTGGAGCCCAATCTTTTTTCCTCCCAATTGCAAGTCCACCCTCGACTCACAACTGGGACCCAACATTTTTTTAGTTTCAAGTCCACACTTGACTTGCAAGTGGGGCCTGACCATTTTTTTCAGTTGCAAGTCCACACGCGACTCACAACTGGGGCCCCGACCTTTCTTTCAGTTGCAAGTCCACATTGGACTCAGAACTGGTCCCCGACCTGTTTTTGTCTCGGTTGTTATCCCACCCTCAACTCACAACTAGGGCCCGAACGTTTTTTTTGTCTCAGTTGCAGGTTCGACCTTGACTTGCAACTAGGGCTCAACACTTTTTTTGTCCCAGTTACAAGTCCACCGTCGACTCGTAACTGAAGGAAACTTAATTTTCCAATTGCAAGTCCACCCTCGAGTCGTAACTGGGCCCTTATTATTTTATTGTCCTAGTTGCAAGTCCAATGTTGACTCGCAACTGAACCAAACTTTTTTCCTAGTTACAAGTCCACTCTCGACTCGCAACTTGGCCCTGAGAATTTTTTATCCTAGTTGCAAGTCCACCCTCGACTCACAACTCTGATCTGACCTTTTTTCTGTTCCAATTGCAAGTCCACCCTCGACTAGCAACTAGAGCCCGAACTTTTTTGTCCCAATTGCAATCTCACCCTCAATTCATAACTAGGGCCTGGTCATTTTTTGTCCTAGTTTCAGTCCGCAACTAGGGCCTGACCTTTTCTTTTCTTTTTAATTTCTTTTTGTTACATTTCTAAAAAACTATTTTTTGATTTATGATTTCTTTAAATATTATGATAATTTTTTTATGTTTTGGTTTTTGCTGGTTTTTCTTTTCTTTTCCTTTTTCTTTGTTTCTTTCTAGGTTTTCATCGATTTATTTGTTTCTTTCTTGGGTTTTACTACTTCCATTTTTTGCATCGGTTCCTTTGTTTTTTTATTTTCATTGTTTCTTTCTTGATTTTTATCGGGTTTCTTTGTTTTTCTTTATTTCTTTCTTTGTTTTCATTCTATTTCATAGATTTTCTTTGGTTTTCATTTCCTTTTTTTGGTTTTCTTTGCTTTTCTTTTTTGGGCTTTATTGGGTTTCTTCATTTTTCTTTGTTTCTATTTCTTTTTTTCAACATGTGAACTTTTGTAATACACATTCAATATTTTTTGTATACATCAGAAACATATTATATATACATGTTTAACTTTTGTCATACATGATTAACATTTTTATTTTTCCTTCTTTATTATTTTTGTTTTAAATTCATGATTTTTAAACTGATGTAGCAATGTCCCACCATGTAGTAGTTAAGAACCTAGTACTCTAATCACTCGATGCACTCACTAGTCCCACTACGCGAGCATGCAAGGTACTGTAGCGTAGCAAAGCACCAACATGCATGCCAACTATAGCAAAAGAGCTCAACACCTAAATGGCCCTGTTTGGATACCTAAGTTACAACTAGTTTGGGTTAGTTCGGGCTGAAATAACCCTAAAATATCCAAACAGGAGGGGTTAGTTTGAGCTAGTTGGATCTAACCCAGCTAAAAAACTAGCCCAGTGGAGAGGTTCTAATTGGGTTAGTTCTCCCGGGGTCCACTGAAAGAAAACTAAAAAAATCTACCTCCCGCACCAGATCCCTCCCGAACCCCCCTTGCCCGACTCCTCTCCGTTCTCCATCACGCCATCTGCCCAAACGCCGCGCCGCCGCTCGTCCTCGCCCTCCTCCGGCCGCACTCTTCCTCCGGCCTGCGACGCCCTCCTCCGGCCCCCTCTCCCTCCGGCCTCCGAAGCTCGCCCCGCTCCCCCGTCACCGGTCATTTCTCTTCCTCTGTAGTGCGCGGCGGCGACGACACATCTACCAGGGAGGTCGTGAGACGGGTGAGTTTCTGTTATTTCGCTCATGTGCTTTGGTTGCTAGATGGCCAATCTATTTCATGAGTTTCTTAGGCTCTTAGCAATGCGGATTCAGATGTGGAGATGTGTGTTAGGTCCCTTCAAGTATTTCGCTCCATGTCTGGCCCCTTCAAGTACATTCGTGCCGTCCTAAATATATAGTAGACAATTATGTATGCAATAGTAATTTTTTGATGTTCTTTTAGGTTAGAAGACAGATCAATCAAGAGCTCCAGAGCTAATACCGTTGGCACATCTGTTTTGAGCAAACAACTGAAATAAATGTATACTATTTTGACAAATGATTCCATGTTATGATAAATGCCTAAGATATGTAACTATGTAAGTGGAATTGATTATGTGAGCCATGCCTGAAATATTTCTGTATGAAGGTTCATGTTTCTTGTGCATATATAGCAAAGTATTCAGTCAAACACCTCTACTTCATTCTTTTGTATCCTAGAACCATTTATAAGTGTGTGCTCAAAGCTATAGTATGTATGTCATTTGGAAGTATTAATTACTGTCATTTATCTTCACATTTTTGTGTGCCTAATAGCATAAAATGAGCAGTGTTAAATCCTAGGATGAAAAGTAATAGTATAGCCTGTTTCGTTTCCTATTGTTGTTCCAGGGCAAAGAGTAATTCTGTTTTAGTAGTTCTGTTTTGCTAGTTGAACCGTCTTGCAACATTTTTTCATCCAATTGCACTTGTTCATCTAAGTCTCATTGTGTGCCTTTCACAATATGTAGGGAAGTATTATGTGGTTGATGCGGGGTACCCAAACCGGCCGGGCTACCTTTCACCATACAGATGTACAAGGTACCATGTGCAACAACGGCAAAACGGCCCGCCACCACAAGGTATGAAATAAACCTTCAACCATGCACATGCCAAAGTTAGGAATGTCCTTGAGTAGTCCTTTGGAGTGTTGAAGATGAAATTTAGATTTGATTGAACATGGCAAAATTTCTAGAGGACAAGGAAAGTAGAATTATTGTTGCTTGTATGGCTCTTCATAATTTCATTCGAGAGAGCAGAATTGCGGATAGGGAATTTGATGCCTGTGATGCGGATGAAAATTATAACCCAATGCCTAGTTCTTCTGCATCCGCATGCCAGAAGACATATTTCTTGTTGAAGATATCAACATGAATGCCTTCCATGATGAGTTAGCTCATGCTTTGTGAGGGAGTCCTGGACTAGGGGGTGTCCGGACTGCCGGACTATCATCGTCCGCCGGACTCCAAGACTATGAAGATACAAGATTGAAGACTTAGTCCCGTGTCCGGATGGGACTTTCCTTGGCGTGGAAGGCAAGCTTCGCGATACGGATATGTAGATCTCCTACCATTGTAACCGACTCTGTGTACCCTAGCCACCCCCGGTGTCTATATAAACCGGAGGGCTTTAGTCCGTAGGACAACATACATTACAACAATCATACCATAGGCTAGCTTTAGGGTTTAGCCTCCTTGATCTCGTGGTAGATCCACTCTTGTACTACCCATATCATCAATATAAATCAAGCAGGACGTAGGGTTTTACCTCCATCGAGAGGGCGAACCTAGGTAAAACATCGTGTCCGTCGTCTCCTGTTACCATCCGCCTAGACGCACAGTTCGGGACCCCCTACCCGAGATCCGCCGGTTTTGACACCGACATTGGTGCTTTCATTGAGAGTTCCTCTGTGTCGTCGCCGATAGGGAGGATGCCTTCACCCGTCTTTAAAGACGGTGTTTTCGCCGAAGGGGCCTTGGCCGCCGGTCAAACTATCCGGCTAGGTGGTTTTCTTATGACCGCCTGTCCGGTCGCCGCTTCGACAATGACCTCTCAAGTTGTCAGAAGCAATCTTCGCGTCAGCTCGAAAGCTGCCGCACAGTTGGATCCAATAGAGCTCTCGTCTGTTAACGAGCTCTTGGATCGCATCGCCGCCCTGGGAGTCGCTACGGACTACAACCAGATTGGGCTTAAAACCGATCTGAGAGAGATTAACTCTCCCCAGGCCACCCACCACATCGCAGTGGTAGAGGAGCAATATGGCAACTCTCCGCCTGTATTCAAAACTATTCATGTCCGGATTCCCGAACCCTCCATGCCAGATTCCCGCGGAGGGATGGACTTCGATCAAGCATTGAACTTAAAACCATGCATCGCTCCGGACTTGCTGGATCGCGTCCAGCAACCCAAGCTTCCAAATTCGGAAACTCCTCGGCCTTCGAGCCCCGAGATGGGCAGGGATCCGGACTTTAGTCCACCCACCCGCCCAGACATATGCGATCTATCTCTAATACGGCAAGAGCCCGCTGAAACAGTACACCACTACTGGGCCAGATTCCTCCTGGTTATGGACAGGATAAAGGACTGCCGAGAGGAAAACACAATCTCAATCTTCCGCAATAATTGCACAGACAAGGGAATATTAAACGCCATTGATCGTCGCAAAATTACATGCTTCACCGATCTGGCGTCCATAGTACTAAAGTACTATGCGGTGGAGAGCTTCCGGAAAACCGAAAATCAATTTTGGGATAATCCGGCCCCAAACCCAGTCCGCAGCAAAAGGGTGCCTTACACTCAGGCCCCAGATACAAAAACGAAAAAACAAAAACCCAGTAAGGGAAATGGAACCGTACTGGAGGGATGGCTCAATGGACCCTGTAAGCTGCATAATACAGAGGGAGCAGTCCCAACACATAGCCTTCGAGCGTGTTGGATATTACGGCAGGTGGCCAAAAGTGGCGAGGAGCTTCTAGCCCCGCAAAGCCACTCCAACAATACCGATGCAGTATCAACGATCTTGAGACTTTCGCATCAAACAATATGCGAAGCGAACAATCCAGCGGACTCGCGAAGTCTACCAAGTAGCAACAGCAAATCCATGGAGTGACACAGCTATCACCTTCAACGCCAGCGACGAGCCCAAATTCCGAACAGCCAGAGCGCCACCAGCTGGTGCTTAGTCCCATAGTGGGCGGCTTTCGAGTGACAAAAGTCCCCATGGATGGCGGCAGCGGATTAAACCTCATTTACGAGGAAACTCTGCGGAAAATGGAAATCGATTGGAGCTGTATTGAGGGAAGCAACACAACCTTCAGAGGAATAATCCCTAGCCGGGAAGCGCGCTGCACCGGGAAAATCACACTCGATGTGGTGTTCGCTCACGGACAATTCTGAATCGAAGAAGTCACGTTCCAAGTGGCCCCGTTCAGCAGCGGATATCACGCTATATTAGGACGAGAGGCATTCACAATTTTTCAAGCAGTACCTCATTACGGGTACATGAAGCTCAAAATGCCTGGGCCCAGCGGAGTAATCACTCTCGTTAGTGATCCGGACATAGCACTCCGCACCGAAAACAAGACAGCCGCACTAGCCCTTGAGGCACTATCCGAAGCCTTAGCGGCAGAAGAACTCACCGCGCTGCGCTCTACGGTGAACAGGGACGAGGTGATACTCGATAAAAGATCCAAGTCCACCTCCTTCAAACCAACAGATGAAATAACAAAATTCCAGGTCCATCCAATGGACCCAGCAAAGACGTCCTCCATTGGGGCACAATTGAACCCCGAAGTAGATGCCGCACTGCGCGAATTCCTTCGGGAAAATTGGGACATTTTCGCCTGGCATCCTTCGGATATGCCCGGAATCCCACGCAGATTGGCAGAACACAGCCTAAATATCCTAAAAGAATTCAAGCCAGTCAAACAGGCTCTCCGACGATTTTCCGAACCTAAAAGACAGGCAATGGGAGAAGAGCTAGCCAAACTATTGGAAGCCCGATTCATCAGAGATATCAAACATCCGGATTGGCTAGCAAATCTGGTAATGGTACCAAAGAAGGACAAATCCTGGCGCCTTTGTGTCGATTTTAAAGACCTCAATAAGGCTTGCCCAAAGGATCCCTTCCCTCTCCCCCGCATCGACCAAATTATCGATGCTACCGCAGGACACGATTCATTGTGCTTCCTCGACGCATACTCTGGCTACCATCAAATCAAGATGGCGGAAGCAGACCAAGCCGCCACGGCATTCATCTGTTGGGGAACGTAGCAGAAATTCAAAATTTTCCTACGAGTCACCAAGATCTATCTATGGAGAGACTAGCAACGAGGGGAAGAAGAGTGCATCTACATACCCTTGTAGATCGCTAAGCGGAAGCGTTCAAGAGAACGGGGTTGAAGGAGTCGTACTCGTCGTGATCCAAATCACCGGAGATCCTAGTGCGAGCAGACGGCACCTCGCGTTCAACACACGTACAGCTCGGTGGCGTCTCCCATGCCTTGATCCAGCAAGGAGAGAGGGAGAGGTTGAGGAAGACTCCGTCCAGCAGAGAGCACGATGGCGTGGTGGTGGTGGAGGCGTGGCAATCTGCAGGCTTCGCCAAGCACCGCGAGAGAGGAGGAGCACTTGGGAGAGGGGAGGGCTGCGCCGAGGCAAGGGTGAAGCTCCCATCGCCTCCCACTATATATAGGGGTGGAGGGGATGGTTTCTTGCCCTCCAAGTCCATTGGGGCGTTGGCAAAGGTGGGAGGAAAGAAATCCCATCATTTCCTTCCCCACCGATTGCTATCCCCCCTTTTTAGGGATCTTGATCTTATCACTTTGGTATATGATCTTATTCCTTCTAAGGGGGGATCTTGGTGCGCCTTGACCAGGGGTGTGGGGCCTTGCCCCCACTACCCACGTTCATGTGGGTCCCCCCATTCAGGTGGGGCCCACTCCGGAACCTTCTAGAACCTTCCCGGTACAATACCGAAAAATCCCGAACATTTTCCGATGGCCAAAATAGGACTTCCCATATATAAATCTTTACCTCCGGACCATTCCGGAACTCCTCGTGACGTCCGGTATCTCATCCGGGACTCCGAACAACATTCGATAACCACATACAAACTTCCTTTATAACCTTAGCGTCATCGAACCTTAAGTGTGTAGACCCTACGGGTTCGGGAGACATGTAGACATGACCGAGACGTTCTCCGGTCAATAACCAACAGCGGGATCTGGATACCCATGTTGGCTCCCACATGTTCCACGATGATCTCATCGGATGAACCACGATGTCAAGGACTCAATTAATCCCGTATACAATTCCCTTTGTCTAACGGTATTGTACTCGCCGGAGATTCGATCGTCGGTATACCGATACCTTGTTCAATCTCGTTACCGGCAAGTCTCTTTACTCGTTCCGTAACACATCATCCTGTGATCAACCCCTTGGTCACATTGTGCACATTATGATGATGTCCTACCGAGTGGGCCCAGAGATACCTCTCCGTTTACGGAGTGACAAATCCGATCTCGATTCGTACCAACCCAACAGATACTTTCGGATATACCAGTAGTGCACCTTTATAGCCACCCGATTCGTTGTGGACGTTTGGTACACCCAAAGCATTCCTACGGTATCCGGGAGTTGCACAATCTCATGGTCTAAGGAAAAGATACTTGACATTAGAAAAGCTTTAGCATACGAACTACGATCTTTGTGCTAGGCTTAGGATTGGGTCTTGTCCATCACATCATTCTCCTAATGATGTGATCCGTTATCATTGACATCCAATGTCCATGGTCGAAAGCTGTAACCATCTATTGATCAACGAGCTAGTCTACTAGAGGCTTACTAGGGACATGGTGTTGTCTATGTATCCACACATGTATCCGAGTTTCCTATCAATACAATTATAGCATGGATAATAAACGATTATCATGAACAAGGAAATATAATAATAACTAATTTATTATTGCCTCTAGGGCATATTTCCAAGAGTCTCCCACTTGCACTAGAGTCAATAATCTAGTTCACATCTCCATGTGATTAACACTCACAGGTCACACCGCCATGTGACCAACATCAAAAGAGTTTACTAGTGTCACTAAACTAGTTCACATCATCATGTGATTAAGACTCAATGAGTTCTGGGGTTTGATCATGTTTTGCTTGTGAGAGAGGTTTTAGTCAATGGGTCTGAACCTTTCAGATCCGTGTGTGCTTTGCAAATTTCTAGGTCATATTGTAACGCTGCTTCCACGCTCCACTTGGAGCTATTCCAAATGGTTGCTCCACTATCGTATCCGGTTTGCTACTCAGAGTCACTCGGATAGGTGTTAAATCTTGCACCGACGTAACCCTTTACGCCGAACTCTTTATCACCTCCATAATCGAGAAACATGTCCTTATTTACTCCAAGGACAATTTTGACCGCTGTCCAATGATTCATTCTGGATCATTCTTGTACCCTTTAGTGACTCATGGCAAGGCACACTTCGGTCGCGTTACACAGCATAGCATACTATAGAGTCTACATTTGAAACATAGGGGACGACCTTCGTCCTTTCTCTCTTTTCCGCCATGGTCGAGCTTTAAGTCTTGACTTCATACCTTACATCTCGAGGCAAGAACTCCTTCTTTGGTGATCCATCTTGAACACCTTCAAGATCATGTCAAGGTATATGCTCATTTGAAAGTACCATTATGCGGTTTTGATCTATCCTCATAGATCTTGATGCTCAATGTTCAAGTAGCTTAAACCAGGTTTTCACTTGAAAAACACTTTTCAAATAACCCTATATGCTTTCTGAGAAAATTCTACATCATTTTCGATCAACAATATGTCAACAACATATACTCATCGAAATTCTATAGTGCTCCCACTCACTTCTTTGGAAATACAAGTTTCTCATAAATTTGTATAAATCCAAAATCTTTGATCATCTTATCAAAGTACATATTCCAACTCCGAGATGCTTACTCCGGTCCTTAGAAGGATCATTGGAGCTAGCATACCTTTAGCATCCTTAGGATCGACAAAACCTTTTCGATTGTATCACATA
Organism: Aegilops speltoides; assembly: GCA_021437245.1. Taxonomy (NCBI): domain Eukaryota; kingdom Viridiplantae; phylum Streptophyta; class Magnoliopsida; order Poales; family Poaceae; genus Aegilops; species Aegilops speltoides. Next base: position 285,022,209 of record CM038145.1, on the reverse strand, counting down.
CAACCTTTCCTTACTGGCGGTAAGGAAACTCGTTTTGACATCCATCGCAGATTTCATAAATGCAGCTAATGCCAACATGATTCCGACGGACTTAAGCATCACTACGGATGAGAAAATCTCATCGTAGTCAACTCCTTGAACTTGTGAAAAACTCCTTGCCACAAGTCGAGCTTCATAGACGGTGACATTACCGTCCACGTCCGTCTTCTTCTTAAAGATCCATTTATCTCAATGGCTTGCCGATCATCGGGCAAGTCCACCAAAGTCCATGCTTTGTTCTGATAAATGGATCCTATCTCGGATTTCATGGCTTCTAACCATTTGCGGAATTTGGGCCCACCATCGCTTTTCCATAGCTCGTAGGTTCATTGTTGTCTAACAACATGACCTTCAAGACAGGATTACTGTACCACTCTAAAGTAGTATGCATCCTTGTCACCCTACGAGGTACGGTAGTGACTTGATCCAAAAACTTCATGATCACTATCATAAGCTTCTACTTCAATTTGTGTAGGCGCCACAGGAACAACTTCCTGTGCCCTGCTACATACTTGTTGAAGTGATGGTTCAATAACCTCATCAAGTCTCCACCATCCTCCCACTCAATTTTCGAGACAAACTTTTCCTCGAGAAAGGACCCGATTCAAGAAACAATCCCTATTGCTTTCGGATCTGAATTAGGAGGTATACCCAACTATTTTGGGTGTCCTATGAAGATGCATTTTATCCGCTTTGGGTTCGAGCTTATCAACCTAAAACTTTTTCACATAAGCGTCGCAGCCCCAAACTTTTAAGAAACGACAACTTAGGTTTCTCCAAACCACAGTTCAAACGGTGTCGTCTCAACGGAATTACGTGGTGCCCCATTAAAGTGAGTGCGGTTGTCTCTAATGCCTAACCCATGAACGATAGTGGTAATTCGATAAGAGACATCATGGTACGCACCATATCCAATAGGGTGCAACTATGATGTTCGGACACACCATCACACTATGGTGTTCCAGGCGGTATTAATTGTGAAACAATTTCCACAATGTCTTAATTGCGTGCCAAAGCTCGTAACTCAGATACTCATCTCTATGATCATATCATAGACATTTTATCATCTTGTCACGATGATCTTCAGCTTCACTCTGAAATTACTTGAACCATTCAATAATTCAGACTTTTGTTTCATCAAGTAAATATACTCAACATCTACTCGAATCATCTGTGAGTAAGAACATAACGATATTCACTGCATGCCTCAGCACTCATTGGACTGCACACATCAAAATGTGTTACTTCCAACAAGTTGCTATCTTGTTCCATCTTACTGAAACCGAGGCTTTTCAGTCATCTTGCCCATGTGGTATGATTTGCATATCTCAAGTGATTCAAAATCAAGTGAGTCCAAACGATCCATCTGCATGGAGTTTCTTCATGCGTATACACCAATAGACATGGTTCGCATGTCTCAAACTTTTCAAAAACGAGTGAGTCCAAAGATCCATCAATATGGAGCTTCTTCATGTGTTTTATACCAATATGACTTACATGGCAGCGCCACAAGTAAGTGGTACTATCATTACTATCTTATATCTTTTGGCATGAAAATGTGTATCACTACGATTGAGATTCGTTTCAGGTGCAAGACCATTGAAGGTATTATTCAAATAAACAGAGCAACCATTATTCTCCTTAAATGAATAACCGTATTGCGACAGACATAATCCAATCATGTCTATGCTCAACGCAAACACCAAATGACAATTATTCAGGTTTAATACTAATCTTGAGGGTAGAGGGAGCGTGGGATGTTTGATCATATCAAACTTGGAAACACTTCCAACACATATCGTCAGCTCACCTTTAGCTAGTCTCCGTTTATTCCGTAGCTCTTTTATTTCGAGTTACTAACACTTAGTAACCGAACCGGTATCTAATACCCTGGTGCTACTAGGAGTACCAGTAAAGTACACATTAACATAATGTATATCCAATATACTTCTATCGACCTTGCCCGACCTTCTCATCTACCAAGTATCTAGGGTAATCCTGCTCCGATGGCTGTTCCCCTTATTACGAAGCACTTAGTCTCGGGTTTGGGTTCAACCTTGGGTTTCTTCACTAGAGCAGCAGCTGATTTGTCGTTTCATGAAGTATCCTTCTTGCCCTTGCCCTTCTTGAAACTAGTGGTTTCACCAACCATCAACAATTGATGCTCCTTATTGATTTCTACTTTCGCGGTGTCAAACATCGCGAATACCTCAAGGATCATCATATCTATCCCTGATATGTTATAGCTCATCACGAAGCTCTAGCAGCTTGGTGGCAATGACTTTGGAGAAACATCACTATCTCATCTGGAAGATCAACTCCCACTCGATTCAAGTGATTGTTGCACTCAAGACAATCGAGCACAAGCTCAACGATTGAGCTTTTCTCCCTTAGTTTGCAGGCTAAGAAAATCGTCGGAGGTCTCATACCTCTTGACGTGGGCGCGAGCCTGAAATCTCAATTTCAGCCCTCGAAACATCTCATATGTTCCGTGATGTTTCGAAAACGTCTTTGGTGCCTCAACTCTAAACCGTTTAACTGAACTATCACGTAGTTATCAAAACGTGTATGTCCGATGTTCGCAACATCCACAAACGACGTTTGGGGTTCAGCACACTGAGCGGTGCATTAAGGACATAAGCTTTCTATTGTCCGCAAAATCGCTACTGTCAACTTTCAACTATATTTTCTCTAGGAACATATCTAAACAGTGGAACTAAAGCGCGAGCTTACGACATAATTTGCAAAGATCTTTTGACTATGTTCAGGATAATTAAGTTCATCTTATGAACTCCCACTCGAATAGACATCCCTCTCGGTCATCTAAGTGATTACATGATCCGAGTCAACAAGGCCGTGTCCGATCATCACGTGAGACGGACTAGTCATCATCGGTGAACATCTTCATGTTGATCGTATCTATTATACGACTCATGCTCGACCTTTCGGTCTCTCGTGTTCCGAGGCCATGTGCGTACATGCTAGGCTCGTCAAGTTAACCCTAAGTGTTTGGCGTGTGTAAATCTGTCTTACACCCGTTGTATGTGAGCGTAAGAATCCATCACACCCGATCATCATGTGGTGCTTAGAAGCTTACGAACTTTATAGCGGTGCACGTTAGGGAGAACACTTCTTGAAATTTTTGTAAGGATCATCTTATTTACTACCGTCGTTCTAAGTAAACAAGATGCATAAACATGATAAACATCACATGCAATCAAATAGTGACATGATATGGCCAATATCATTTTGCTCCTTTGATCTCCATCTTCGGGCTCCATGATCATCATCGTCACCGGCATGACACCATGATCTCCATCATCGTGTCTTCATGAAGTTGTCTCGCCAACTATTACTTCTACTACTATGGCTACGGTTAGCAATAAAGTAAAGTAATTACATGGCGTTGTTCAATGACATGCAGGTCATACAATAAATAAAGACAACTCCTATGGCTCCTGCGGTTGTCATACTCATCGACATGCAAGTCGTGATTCCTATTACAAGAACATGATCAATCTCATACATCACATATCATTCATCACATTCTTCTTGGCCATATCACATCACATGGCATACCCTACAAAAACAAGTTAGACGTCCTCTAATTGTTGTTGCATGTTTTACGTGGCTGCTATGGGTTTCTAGCAAGAACGTTTCTTACCTCATAAAACCACAACGTGATATGCCAATTGCTATTTACCCTTCATAAGGACCCTTTTCATCGAATCCGTTCCGACTAAAGTGGAGAGGCGGCACCGCTAGCCACCTTATGCACCAAGTGCATGTCAATCGGTGGAACCTGTCTCACGAAATGCGTGTAAGGTCGGTCCGGGCCGCTTCATCCCACAATACCGTCGAAACAAGATTGGACTAGTAACGGTAAGCATATTGAACAAAATCAACGCCCACAACTACTTTGTGTTCTACTCGTGCAAAGAATCTACGCAATAGACCTAGCTCGATACCCTTTGTTGGGGAGCGTGGCAGAAATTCAAAATTTTCCTACGAGTCACCAAGATCTATCTATGGAGAGACTAGCAACGAGGGGAAGAGGAGTGCATCTACATACCCTTGTAGATCGCTAAGCGGAAGCGTTCAAGAGAACGGGGTTCAAGGAGTCGTACTCGTCGTGATCCAAATCACCGGAGATCCTAGTGCCGAACGGACGGCACCTCCGCGTTCAACACACGTACAGCTCGGTGACGTCTCCCATGCCTTGATCCAGCAAGGAGAGAGGGAGAGGTTGAGGAAGACTCCGTCCAGCAGTAGCACGATGGCGTGGTGGTGGCGGAGGAGCGTGGCAATCCTGCAGGGCTTCGCCAAGCACCGCGAGAGAGGAGGAGCACTTGGGAGAGGGGGAGGGCTGCGCCAAGGGCAAGGGTGAAGCTCCCATGCGCCTCCCCACTATATATAGGGGTGGAGGGGGATGGTTTCTTGCCCTCCAAGTCCATTGGGGCGTTGGCAAAGGTGGGAGGAAAGAAATCCTATCATTTCCTTCCCCACCGATTGCTATCCCCCCTTTTTAGGGATCTTGATCTTATCCCTTTGGTATATGATCTTATTCCTTCTAAGGGGGGATCTTGGTGCGCCTTGACCAGGGGTGTGGGGCCTTGCCCCCACTACCCACGTTCATGTGGGTCCCTCCATGCAGGTGGGCCCCACTCCGGAAACTTCTAGAACCTTCCCGGTACAATACCGAAAAATCCCGAACATTTTCCGATGGCCAAAATAGGACTTCCCATATATAAATCTTTACCTCCGGACCATTCCGGAACTCCTCGTGATGTCCAGGATCTCATATGGGACTCCGAACAACATTCGGTAACCACATACAAACTTCCTTTATAACCCTAGCGTCATCGAACCTTAAGTGTGTAGACCCTACGGGTTTGGGAGACATGTAGACATGACCGAGACGTTCTCCGGTCAATAACCAACAGCGGGATCTGGATACCCATGTTGGCTCCCACATGTTCCACGATGATCTCATCGGATGAACCACGATGTCAAGGACTCAATTAATCCCGTATACAATTCCCTTTGTCTAACGGTATTGTACTTGCCCGAGATTCGATCGTCGGTATACCGATACCTTGTTCAATCTCGTTACGGCAAGTCTCTTTACTCGTTCCGTAACACATCATCCGTGATCAACCCCTTGGTCACATTGTGCACATTATGATGATGTCCTACCGAGTGGGCCCAGAGATACCTCTCCGTTTACATGGAGTGACAAATCCGATCTCGATTCGTGCCAACCCAGCAGATACTTTCGGAGATACCTGTAGTACACCTTTATAGCCACCCGATTCGTTGTGGCGTTTGGTACACCCAAAGCATTCCTACGGTATCCGGGAGTTGCACAATCTCATGGTCTAAGGAAAGATACTTGACATTAGAAAAGCTTTAGCATACGAACTACGATCTTTGTGCTAGGCTTAGGATTGGGTCTTGTCCATCACATCATTCTCCTAATGATGTGATCCCGTTATCAATGACATCCAATGTCCATGGTCAGGAAACCGTAACCATCTATTGATCAACGAGCTAGTCTACTAGAGGCTTACTAGGGACATGGTGTTGTCTATGTATCCACACATGTATCTGAGTTTCCTATCAATACAATTATAGCATGGATAATAAACGATTATCATGAACAAGGAAATATAATAATAACTAATTTATTATTGCCTCTAGGGCATATTTCCAACATCATCACCCCTTACGGACCATTCTGCTTCAACACGATGCCCTTCGGACTTAAAAATGCCGGCGCAACATATCAGCGCATGATTCAAACATGTCTGGCTACCCAGATCGGCAAAACAGTCGAGGCATACGTAGACGACGTAGTCGTCAAAACAAAACACGTCGAAACTCTAGTAGACGACTTGAGGCTCACGTTCGACAACCTCAGAGCATATTGCATCAAGCTGAATCCGGAAAAATGCGTTTTCGGCATACCAGCCGGAAAGCTGCTGGGCTTCATCGTGTCCGGTAGAGGAATCGAGGCAAACCCGGCTAAAATCCGAGCTCTGTCACAGTTGGACATTCCAAAAGACCTCAAACAAATACAAAAATTAACAGGATGCGTAGCAGCTCTAAGCCGCTTTATCTCCCGGCTAGGAGAAAAGGCGTTGCCCCTCTATCGCCTCCTCAGGCGCACCAAACACTTCGAGTGGACGGATGCTGCCACTGCCGGACTCGAAGAAATAAAGGCCATATTGGCATCAAATCCGGTCCTGGCTGCGCCCAATTTGGGCGAACCAATGTTGTTATACATCGCAACAACACATCAAGTTGTAAGCGCGGTCCTCGTCGTCGAACGAGAGACAGAAGGGCACAAATTCCCTCTTCAAAAACCAGTGTATTATGTATCCACTGTGTTAACCCCCTGCAAGTCCCGTTACCCGCACTATCAGAAGATAGCATATGCGGTGTTCATGGCGTCCCGGAAGCTCCGACACTACTCTCAAGAGTGTTCGATAACAGTGGCCTCTGAAGTACCACTCAATGACATTATAAATAACCGCATGACGCAGGCGGGATTGCAAAATGGGCCATTGAGCTCTTACCATTCGATATAGCTTACAAACCTCGTGAGCTATAAAGTCACAAGTTTTGGCTGACTTTGTCGCGAATGGACCAACCGAACTCCCTAAAAGTACGGCGCATACTCAATTGGACTATGCATTTCGACGGCTCTAAAATGTTGGCGGATGGGGCTGGCATCGATCTTGGCGTCCCCAACCGGAGACACATCCAAGACGTACTTCAAATAATGTACACGGACTCCAACAATGCAGCCGAGTCACGAGGCCTGTTACATGGTCTCCGGATGGCGACTCCATGGGCATTCAACGCCTAGAGGTGCGAGGATTCAAACCTTGCAATATCCCAAATAAATGGAGACTTTGGCGCCAAGGATCCAAAATGGCAGCATATCGCAGCGCTGTCCTAAAATGTCATTTCGGTTTGAAGGACTCGAATTCCATCACATAGCCCGAGATAATAACCAAGCGGCCGACGTCTTGGCACGCGCCGGTGCCAAGCGTGATCTGTCCTCAAATATCTTCTGAGCGGCTCTTCAAGCCATCCATACTATGGGAAGAGGAGTCAGGAAGTGACAAACCGGAAAAACCGCGCCAATCGGCGATCCAGCCGATGACATAACACCTTCAGCCCACGTCGTAATGGCAGTAATTGCCCCGTGGACAGAACCATTCCTAGCCTACTTGCTTAGGCAGGAACTCCCCGAAGACCAAAACGAGGCCCGCTGCATAGTCCGGCGATCGAAAGCCTATAAGGTCCATGAGGGAGAACTTTATAAGAAAAGTACAACCGGAGTCCTTCAAAGGTGTATCTCCGAAGAGGAAGGGCGAAACCTCCTGGCTAAAATTCATGCCGGACTAGGCGGACACCACGCAGCAGCCGGGCCCTTGTAGGAAAGGCATTCCGTCAGAGATTTTATTGGCCGACGGCCCGGCGGATGCCCGGGACTTAGTCGAGAGATCGTCGGTTGTCGGCTCTTTGCTAATCAAAGCCATATGCCGCCCACCGTCCTCAAAACCATACCCATTACCGGCCGTTCGGGTGCAGGGGCTTGATATGGTTGGACCCTTAAAGGGGAACCCACAAGCAAAGATACCTATTGGTCATGGTGGATAAATTCACCAAATGGATAGAGGCCAAACCGGTCAAAACGACAGAGTCCGGACCTGTGATAGACTTTATATCCGGGGTAGTACACCATTACGGAGTCCCCCATAGCATCATCACCGACAACGGCACGAACTTCACAGCCGACGAGGTTAAGTCATGGTGCAGGAATATGGGCATCAAGCTCGACTACGCTTCAGTCTATCACCCTCAAACCAACGGTCAAGTGGAACGAGCAAACGGTCTAATAATGAGTGGCATTAAACCCAGACTAGTGCAGTCACTTACTAAATCCGACACGCACTGGGTCGAGGAGCTCGATTCCGTACTCTGGGGGCTGCGGACAACGCCTAACCGTACTACCGGATTCACACCATTTTTCATGGTATATGGCGCAGAGGCAGTCTTGCCCTGCGACATTATTCATGACTCACCTCGAGTGCGCATGTACGAGGAAAGAGAGGCCAAGCTTGATCGGCAAGACAGCTTGGACACATTGGAGGAAGAACGCGACGTCGCTAAGGCTCGTTCCGCATTCTATCAGGAGCAGGCCAGAAGATATCAAAGCAGAGAAGTACGGGCCAAGACTTACAACATTGGTGAACTAGTTCTACGCCTGCCGGACAAGAAAAAGGACAAGCTCAAGCCCAAATGGGAGGGCCCTTTCATTATCGATCAAGTCCTGACCGGCGGAGCATACCGTCTACGAAATGCGTCGGATAACCGACTCGAGCCGAACCCATGGAACGCAGCCCGCCTCCGAAGATTCCATGCCTAGCGCCGGACTAAGAGTTCGTCCCCTTCCTCCGTCCAAATTTTTATACTTCGGCTGTCTTTTGTTTCTCTTTTCATAACCTTTTTATTAAAAAGCCCCTAAGGGCCTACTTTTGCACTTTCCGCATACACTTGACGTGCCATCCGCACTCATTATACCTGGGGGCTTCTTTTACAAAAGCTCAATTATAAGGATTTCATGCCCAGAACATGTGTCAAGCTTCCACATGTACCTTTTACTCACCATTATATGCATCGATATGACTTAAGTTTTGGCCAAGCTGGGTTGCCTGGCTCCTGTGCTTACCCCTACGTTCCCGATTGTTCGGCTAGGAGGTAAAGGGAGCACCTATGCAATTGTTACTGCCGGGTCGGCCGGATGTGTACCTCGGTAGGTGAAGCGAAGGCTAGCGTTCTTAAGGGAATATTCGATCGGTGACTTAAAAGATGATTTTTTACCTACTTATTTATCCGCCCCAGATGTTTTTACGCTTTTTTGCAGTCAGGACATGCACTTTAGGGCATGCCTCCCGTGGAAAGGAACCCTTAACGGAACTATTCTCCTGGAAGATGTTTCTTACTAACCATGTAATATAACATAACTAGTTGGGCACTTGTGCGATAAAGCACTAATGACCCCTCGCTTTGGTCTCCATGCATACCACGGTTGTTTCTTAACCAAAAGGTATTCGGACACACTCCGGACTCTAGGGTCCCGAGGTTGAAGCAAAAGGTCGGCAAAGACAAGCGATCTACAATCCGGCTAGAAGGCATTTCACATGTCACTTTAAAGGAAAACATACATTGTCAAATTCTTGATTGTATTCCTCCTCAATCCCGTCTAACAGGCTGTCTAACTTACAGTCCGTTGGGAAAATTTAGCAGCCAACTCTACTTGGCTGTATACTAAACTCACAGGATCTCCTTCCCATCGGGCCCCACCGGTCCAACCGGCCATGTGGTTGGGATCCGCCTTCTTATGTAGCGTCTTCACCATGGCCCAAGCCTCCACGGCACCTTGACGGCAAGCGAAATCTTCCACAAAGCAGGCGTTGCGCACTTCTGAAGCTTCTCCATAAGCTCCCCAAGGCCCTCGGGTAGGGAGAGGGCTGGCCATAAAGCACAGACGGCGCCGCTCATTGCTGCCGAACTTCGTTCGAGCAGTTGCAACAACTTCGAAGTTGATCACCCGTTGATATGGGCATCTCCTCCATGAGGCGACACTGTGAGTATACCTACAAGACACAATATGTCAATTTACTTCCTCGCCGAACTCTTCTTTTCAAAAGAGTCCGCTCAAGCACTTACTATAAATGTCGCGACGAAGCCGCTGATTCTCCTTAACGGAGCTAGACAGCCCGGCTTGAGCGCCTTTAAGCTCTTCCCCGAGCTTGGCGTTGGCATCTTCGAGCTTGTTCCTTTCTTGTTGCACCCTATTCAGCACCCTCTCGTCGGCCTTTAGCTAGCGCAGTAATTCTCGCCTGTCCGGATCCTGTCCGGCGGCACCTGCAATGTCACTATTAGACTTGCGCGCACACCGCACAGCGCTTATATTTATTAATAAAATGTGTTACCGGGAGGGTCTCTGCGTCTCCTCTGCTGCAGCAAAGTGCGCCTCGGTTGGGCCTTGCATTCTTGCAGCTCCTAAGACAGTGGGCATTCTTCTCGGTAAGAGCTGCGTTTCAAATGATCCTTAAATCAGTTAACATAACTATTTTAAGTCTCGGGGCTCTTGGTATATATAACCATTAAAATTCCCTTACCGTATGTCTTTCACATCTTGCTCGTGGCTCTGGTCAAACCATCTTGGCGGCACGGAGATCGCGTCCCCTGCGTTAAAGGCGTCCAATGCCTCGGGGAGAAGCACGCTTCACAAAATCTTGTCCGTGGCGCCTATGGTTCATGGCGCTCTCCACCTCGACTTGGTGGCGGACGAGTCTGTCGATGTCCTCCGTTGGAGAAGGATCCGGCCGCGTCTTGCGCTTGCCTCCCCCTCGGGCGGCGGGCTGGAGCTGGCGGTGTAGGTTGGATCAGCAACTTTCGCGTCCATGATCGGCAAGCGCTTTTTCTCCTATGAAGATCATGAGCACTCAGACGTTTCCTAGGAACGTTGCTCTGAAAATTCAAATACGAATTATACCTTTGCAGCGACGTTTCCGTCCGCACCGCAATCCTTTTCCGCCTGCTGGTCCGGACTGGCCTCTGTTGGTAAACCGCTGCGGGCTCGGCTTCCCGCCGTAAAGGCGCTTCCTGTAAAATACCATCGTTCGTGAAGGTCAGAAATAGGCAGGGAAGACATAATGGTGTCCGGACCTCGGTCACAGTCACCTGGGAAGCCAGATACAGTCCGGGGTAGTCCGCCGTGATGGCGACCAAAGCGTTATCCATGCTGAGCTGGTAAAACACCCCGTCGATCAGCTCCACCTTGATGTCCGGGTCCTCTTCGGAGGCCGGATCCAGGTATCTTCCTGGATCCTCGGGTTGCGGAGCGGGACTTACCATGTCCTCTACAGTCCGGCGTAGATCCTGCGCCGAAGACATAATGTAAGAAGCCTAAACTTTGAAAGCATGGGTTGAGCCCTTAAAAGTGTTCGTTTACCCATCTTCTAGGGTTGTTCATGGAAAACCCATTTAAAGGGTTTGTTCGAAGGAAGTCCTCCTTCTCCCCTTTGTACAGACTGGACAGGGTCTTCACCAGATCCTCGGTCGAATCCGGCCCTTTGCGGCCATGACGGGTAGCATCGTCTTCCCCGTTGAAATCCCACATGGGGTGGCCTCTGTACTGCAATGGCTGTACCCCCCGCATGATGCATATTGCCATGACTCCAATCATGGTCAACCCAGAGTGGGCCAGTAATCTTATTCGGCCCATCAAGTAATAGACGCTCTTGTCCTCCTCCAATCGGGGGCTCCGTGGCGCCAGTTGAGGCGTTTCTTCAGAGGAGCAGCATTAAACTCCGGGAGGCCAATCCAGACTGGGTCCGGCAGCGGAGCGTCTCCTATGTAAAACCACTCTAAAGGCCAGTCTTCGGACGCCTTCTTGGGAGTACCGGATGGGTATCCGGTCCCGGCGATGCACCATATTTCGGTGCCGCCCACTTGATATATGGACCCCTCGTGAGAACGGGGTACGAGGCAGAACAGCCTCTTCTACAATGCAAAATGGGGCTCGATGCCCAGGAATAGCTCGCAAAGAGCTACGTAGCCCGCGATATGCAGGAGAGAGGCGGGTGTGAGGTGGTGGAGCTGGAGTCTGTAGAACTCCAGGAGCCCGCGGAGGAACGGATGTATTGGGAATCTAAGTCCCCTTATCAGATAGGGGACGAAGCATACTCGCTCCCCCTTATTGGGGCTTGGGGTAGCCTCTGCTTGACTCCCACCTTGATAAGTGACCAGCCCGGCTCGAACCGGGACCATGAAGGCCGGAGGGAGATATCCCCCCGCTTGGAGCTTCACTAGCTCGTTGTGCGGAACAGAGCACCTCCTCCAATCCCTCGGCGGTGGGCTGGGAGCGCGAGAAGAGGAGCCGCGTCGACGGTCCATGATGGAATGGATTTTTAGGTCAAAGGCGCTCCGATGAAGTATTCGCGGGAGGAAGATAGTGTGGTTTGGATCTGGATTTTTGCCTCTTTTGTAGGCGGATGACTCGCACGACTGGGGGGCGAAACGTAAAAGACACCCTGGCTTTTCGCATTCGTGCGACGCATGGAGAAAGACCATTATTGGGCGTAGAAGCCGAGAAACACAGTATTTATGATGAAGCCGGACACTGTTCGGCAGGTACATGGAACTTGAAGGGAGAACCCGCCTTGCAACGCCGAAGACTATATACGCACTGGACTTATCGTCATTGAAGCCTGGTTAGGGGCTACCGAGGAGTCTGGACTAGGGGTGTCCGGACTGCCGGACTATCATCGTCTCACGGACTCCAAGACTACGAAGATACAAGATTGAAGACTCCGCCCCGTGTCCGGATGGGACTTTCCTTGGCGTGGAAGGCAAGCTTGGCGATCGGATATGTAGATCTCCTACCATTGTAACCGACTACTGTGTAACCCTAGCCACCCGGTGTCTATATAAACGGAGGGCTTTAGTCCGTGGGACAACATACATTACAACAATCATACCATAGGCTAGCTTTAGGGTTTAGCCTCCTTGATCTTGTGGTAGATCCACTCTTGTACTACCCATATCATCAATATAAATCAAGCAGGACGTAGGGTTTTACCTCCATCGAGAGGGCCCGAACCTGGTAAAACATCGTGTCCCTCATCTCCTGTTACCATCCGCCTAGACGCACAGTTCGGGACCCCCTACCCGAGATCCGCCGGTTTTGACACTGACACTTTGTTTCATGCAGTGTAATTTTTCTGTGAAGCTTGATTGATGACTTGTATGTTTAAGTGGGACATCTCATTTGTATGGTCAAAATATAATATATCATGTTTTGGACCCTTGATTTGTAAAAATCATTTGTTTATGTCAATTGTGAGCAGGTGGAGGCTACATAAGAGCCGGCCACACCAAATCTGGCAGGAAAGAGGGTCTAAAGGAGCCAAATGATTGAGAAAGTGCATTTATTGTCAATCTAACCCTGCCATCCAAGCACCTAGTTGGTTAGAGTTAGTTCGGGATTAGAATCTAACTCTAACCTCTAACCGAGTTAGAGTATCCAAATGTAATTATATTGTACCGTTCTGTATCGTCATCATTGTGTCCTACTGTAGTTCGATAGTGACGCGCCCAAGTCACAATGGTCACGAGACGGTCACGGTGCGACGTGCGTTATTTTGATTTTCCCAACAAACAAACAAACAAAAGAGGCAATAAAAAATGTTGATGTCATACTTAAATGTGAGGCATTATCTCACATCTAGATGAGATATAGTTAGACTCATAGATTTATCATCAAAGGTTCTCCAATTGCTAAGCATGCATGTCTGGCAAAACTAGTAGGCTTACCAGTTATTTTTTCAAAGCGACATAATCGAAAACACTTTTGGATCGCAATTTATAATTTGTTGGAGATTATGGAGGTAATGTGCAAACTCAGATTCGCCAAAACCGCGTCCTCCATAATTTTCTATCTCCTATTTCTCTTATATTTGTGACTATAATCTAGTTGATCCACAATTTCACATAGAAATGAGTCTTTTCGCTATCCACATCGGCGGCTATGGAGGGATGTCGAAGTACTGAGTCAATGTTGATAATGGTGGTGGTCGGTCGTTCAGTAGTGCGCATGCGTCGTCGATGTCCAAGCCCACGAGGTGTTGGTCGAGGCGGCAACAAAATGACAAGGTTGGCGATGCATGACGCTCATGATTCCCGCGAGACACCGACAGAATGGACTCTACGGTTGGGGCAAAGCCCATGGCATTGGCAGCGGGGATGCATGCATCGGAGGCGTCACTACAACGAAGAATGAGTGGCGGTATCGCAGGCGTGAAGAAGGAACATGAGTGAAAATGTCTCATGCGCCACGTAATGTTTTTAGATCCATGGAGTAAGTTACTCCCTGGTTTGATTACAATCAGACTGCATCAGGCGGGCAAGGCTGTCCGGAACTCGAGCTATCCAAAGTTGATTCCCAGATGTTCTAGACAACGCTGCTAAGTCGTGTGCAAGACAATTGCTCTTCCGGTTAATTACTCTGATTTTATGGTCCTTGTCGTGGATTTGTCACGGCAGATGACCTAGTGAAGGGACTTAGTCATGGAGCCATCACTACGGGTTAACTTGAAGGGGTTAAAGCAGACACAAAGACACGAGGGTTTATACTAGTTCGGCCCCTTCGATGAAGGTAAAAGCCTACGTCTAGTTGTGATGGAATTGATGTGGTCTCGATGGCTAGGGAGCAAACAAGCTTCGCCTAGGCTCGAGTTGTAGTTGTCTGTCTTGAACCGCCGCCGAGTCGTCCCCTTATATACACGGGTGACGCCCGTCGGTCCATAGAGTCCCAACCGATTCATACTCGTATCCCGGTTGGTATCCTTCTATTCCTAACTTACAATACAAGTTTACATATCATGCCGGTTTACGGCTACAGTTTCTAAACCGACTACAGGCCATGGGCCTTCATCTGCTTACATTACTAATGAAGTTAACCCGGCCCAAATAGGCCGGTTCACGCCCAGTGGTAATATCCCCAACATTAGGCCCCAGATTGATTTGAATTGGTTCATGTCAATCCTTCACAAAATCTTTGTCTTGGACATCTTCTGGTAATTGGAAAACCGCCATGTCGCTGATATAATAAACCGGCCGCTGAACCGGATATTCCTTGCCTGCCTCCTTGCGTTCCACCACAATAGCCACGCTAACTGCCCGAGCATTGGCCGCTACGTATAACAATAACGGCTCCTTGTCGACCGGAGCCGCAAGAACGGGCGGATTGGCTAGTTGCCGCTTTAAGTCCTCAATGCTTCATCGCGATCGGACTCGAGATGAATTGATCATCTTTCTCAAAGATCGGTACAAAGGATAGCCTTCTCTCCAAGGCGGCTGATAAACCGGCTCAGTGCGGCGATCCGGCCCGCCAAACGCTGAACATCGTTGATACACTTCGGTTTAGCCAGGGAGGTGATAGCCGTAATCTTCTCCGGATTAGCCTCAATTCCTCTGTTGGACACAAGAAAACCCAGCAACTTGCCTGCCGGAACACCAAAGACACATTTGGCCGGGTTAAGCATCATCTTGTAAATTCGCAAGTTGTCAAAGGTTTCCTTCAAATCATCCACCAGCGTCTCCTTCTGCCTTGACTTGACTACAATATCATCCACATAGGCGTGCACATTGCGGCCGATCTGTTTATGCAGGCAATTCTGTACACACCGTTCATAAGTGGCTTGGACACTCTTGAGCCCAAAGGGCATAGATACATAGCAGAAGGCTCCAAAGGGAGTAATGAACGCTGTCTTCTCCTGGTCCTTAATCGCCATTTTGATCTGATGATATCCAGAATATGCATCCAAAAAACTCAAACACTCACAACCCGCCGTGGCATCAATGATCTGGTCAATGCGGGGGAGGGCAAAAGGATCCGCTAGACAAGCCCTGTTAAGATCCGTGTAATCCACACACATACGCCAAGTGCCGTTTTTCTTAAGAACTAGCACCGGATTAGCAAGCCACTCTGGATGGAACACCTCAATAATAAAACCGGCTGCTAAAAGCCTGGCCACTTCCTCTCCAATGGCTTTGCGCCTTTCTTCGTTAAATCGGCGGAGAAATTGCTTTACCGGTTTATACTTAGGATCCACATTAAGAGTGTGCTCAGCGAGTTCCCTCGGTACACCTGGCATGTCAGAAGGTTTCCATGCAAAAATGTCCCGATTCTCATGGATGAACTCGATGAGCGCGCTTTCCTATTTAGGGTCCAAGTTGGCACTGACAGTGAACTACTTGGATGAATCGCCGGGAACGAAGTCAACAAGCTTGGTCTCAGCTGCCGATTTGAACTTCAGATCCGAATCATGCTCTGTGGTTAGCTTCTTCAAAGGGGTCATGTCTGCCGGATCAACATTGTCCTTATAATATTTCAACTCCTCCGTGGCACAAACCGACTCTGCATAAGCCGCATCACCTTCCTCACATTCCAAAGCAACCTTACGGCTCCCATGAATCATTATTGTCCCCTTGTAACCCGGCATCTTGAGCTGCAAGTAGATATAACAAGGCCGCGCCATGAATTTGGCATAAGCGGCCGCCCAAACAAGCGTGATACTGGGCTCCGGATCTTCACCACCTCAAAGGTTAGTTTTTCGGACCGGGAATCATGCTCGTCCCCAAAAGCCACGTCCAGGGCTATCTTACCAATAGGATATGCTGATTTGCCAGGCACCACACCATGGAACACCGTATTAGACGGTATGAGATCTTTGTCCGTTAGCCCCATGCGGTGGAATGTCTCATAGTATAGGATGTTAATACTGCTCCCTCCATCCATGAGTACCTTGGTGAATTTATAACCTCCCACCTGAGGGTCTACCACTAATGCTAGCTGGCCCGGATTGTCAACCGGGGTGGGTGGTCCTCCTGCTCCACACGATAGGCTGCTCGACCAGCGTAAGTAGCGTGGTGCGGCGGTTCAGCGAGTTCATTGCCGCTTGTGGAGTTTTCAGTCGCGCTTATCCAAGCTAGTTGTGAAAACATGATATTGTCCATTGTTCAACTGTTTTGGCTGGCTCTGATAACCCGGCTGCTGCTGCTGCTACTGTTGACCGTTCTGATTATTCTGGTTGTTGTGACCGCCCTGATTGAAACCTGAACCGGAAGCTCCATCGTGACCCGGCCCATGGAAACCGGATCCTGAACCGCCCCCGGACCCGCGGTCATACCGGAAGGCATTAGAGTTTTTAAACTCCTGCATAATGTAACAATCCTCCAAAGGTGGTTAGCCGGCGCCTCCTTCGTCCCGTGCTTTGGGCAAGGCTGATTCAACAAATAATTCAAACGATCCGCGTTAGGATTTGGAGCCCCATTACGATTTGCCGCTTTACCTCTGCGCCGCTGACCCTTGTCCTGTGCGTTAGTGTTAGCCACAAAGTCCATGCTGCTATCCGCCTTGCGCTTGCCTCCGTTGACATGACCCGCCGGTTTGTACTGTTGCCCCTTGGAGTTGCTATTCTTCTTTCCCTTCCCTGCTTCATCATCTCAGTCTCGGGATCCTTGGTACTATTCGAATCAGCATACTTCACTAAAGCGGCCATGAGAGTTCCCATGTCATTACAAAACCGCTTCATACACCCCAATTTCAATTTTAAAGGCTTAAACCGGCAGTTGCCCTCCAGGGTTAAGATCGCAGAGTCAGCATTGATCCTGTCAGATGAGTGCAAGACTTCCGAAACGCGGCGTACCCAATGGGTTGTTGATTCTCCGTCCTCCTGAACACAAGTCGCCAGGTCTACTATGGACTTGGGCTGCTTACACGTATCTTTGAAATTCAGGATAAACCGGGCCCGCAACTGGGCCCATGAGCTGATAGAATTGGGCGGCAGGCTCTTCAACCAAGTACGGGCCGTGCCTTCAAGCATCATGGTGAAGTACTTCGCACACGCGGTCTCATCCACATCCAGCATCTCCATGGCCATCTCATAACTCTCTACCCACGCTTAGGAGATAAATCAGCGGTGTAATTCGGCACCTTGCGGACCCTTGAAATCTTTGGGCAGGCGTACATTGCGTAAAGCGGGGACTAAACAAGGCACTCCCAAAGCGGATGCGACCCCTGGCCCGGCAGAGGTGGTAGGACAAACCGGTGTAAGCTGACCGCCTCGTTCTGTGCTGCTAACTCGGCCTCCCTTCGGGCCTGGGCCCGGTCCACCACATCCTGGGCATCGCGAACACCACCTGCCGGGTTATTTCCATGGGCCGCTTCACGGCCTCGCGCATTGCTCGATATGCCGGTTCATCCATGCACCTGCTATAGCTCCAGCTTGGACGAGGTGTGGAGTGAATCCGATCGCGGCTGTATGAATATGCCTCCTGCTGAATCAGCGCGGTCCGGAGAAGTTCCTTAACCCGGCGCGTCTCTATCGCTTGCGGAGAATCCCCTTCGACTGCGATAGCCTCTAATCGCGCAGCAGCTGCAACAAGATTGTCCATAGGATTAGAATAATGACCCAGAGGTATCTGAACCGGCGGAGGAATCACAATATTCTGCTGAGGAGGTTCCATCAGGCGGGGTTGGACCGTCGCCCCTGGCCCTGGTGCCTCGATCCGGTTTGCCTCCAGGTACCCCGACGGATTACTGGTTCCAGCTCCCGGAGTGTAAAAGAGATTTCGAGGGTCAAACCCTAACGGCAGGCGTGATCTGTGCTTCCGCTTCAAGACCTCATGTGATGCGTTCTGGTCGAGCATGAGCTTATAGGCCTGGGCGTCCAAAGCGGCCCGCTTTGCGGTCATCCTGTCCTTTTCTGCTGCCAGATCCGCTTTGGCTTGTACGATCTGCTCTCTCACCTTTGCAATCTCTGCATCATGGGCCTCCTGATCCACCGGATTGGCCTCTGCCATAAGCGGCTAAGCGCATCAAACAGTCGACAGAACTTGAACGGCGGGCGACAAGGCCTCCTGCCCTGCTGCCGCTGCGGCGCTGATCCGGAGAGCATTTTTGTGGCGGTCGAAGAGTGATTCATCGCCGTGTGCGGCCATGAATATTCCAACCGGTTGATCGATGCGGGGGGTCCAAAATCGCCGCCATCGGAACAGCCCCTAATCTGGTCGTCTTGCAACTGGTACAGCGATTCGGTCTCTCCGGTCGAGGACTCGTCGCCGGAATAGACGACGGTCTCGCTACCGTGTTCTGACTCGTCCTCACGCTCTGCTCCGTGGATGACTCCAACGAAGGCACGTTTCACGGCCGGTTTAGCACCAGAGCGTCGGGTTCTACACCAGAGTATCCGCGGCCCCCAGGCCGCTGACGTGGACTATCCGTTGCCTCACTACCAGTTGTCAGGCTACGACTACCTCCACAGTACCTCCTAGGACTGATGTAGTCTTGCTCATTAGTATTAGATGCATTCGTCGCAAGCCTGCGTGCCGCCTATGATGACTTAGTCTATGTACTGAACTCTATGTACTGAACTCTATGTCCGACCCTTTTGTAAGTTATGCCGACTACTATGTAGTATCTATCGTTCTCCTTTCATTATGCATGCTTCATCATGAATGATTCTTGTCTATGCAATTTCTCAATGCTGAACTACCCCTGTTATATATTAGCAGGATGGTTAGACCAGGTGGTCGTGGTCGTGGCGGCAACGCCCCACACCGCCTGAGTACATGGCTGGTATGGTCCAACAGCTCGAGATGAATCGCCAGTTCATGGAGAATATGATGGCTCAGTTCCCTCGCCCCAATATGAATCAGCAGCCAAACCCAGCAACTCTGCAGGATTTCATGCGTCTCAACCCAACCATCTACCCGCATCTCAACTCAGCCTCTGGATGCTGATGACTGGCTTCGTGACATCACCTATGAGATGGAGTCTGCTGATGTAGCCCCTGCCAGCTACGTCACCTTTGCTTCATTCTTCCTGAAGGGACCAACAGCTCAATGGTGGGACAGCCACAGGCGTACTCTGCCAGTTGGGACAATCATCACCTGGCCACACTTTCAAGCTGCCTTTCGTGCCCGCTTCATTCCTCAGGGGATCATGGACAGGAAGAAACGTGAGTTCCGCAACCTCACCAAGGGCAACAAAACTGTGGAAGCTTATCAGCGGGAGTTTCTGGACTTGTCCCGCTATGCTGAAGAAGACATTGCAACTGATGCACGCAGACAGGAGAAGTTCTGTGACGGCCTTCAAGCTAACATCAAGCTCGCACTGCTAGTGCATGATTTTGCCGATTTCGCCACCTTGGTGAACAAGGCCATGAATGTCGAGACTGGTCTGCAGGAACACCAGAGCTCTCACAGGCGCAACCGTGACATGGGCTCATCTTCGGGCCCGCCCTCGCAGAAGCGTAAGATATGGATCCCGAACAGCATGTACCGTCCAACTGCACCTGCTCCAAGGCAGACCTATGCAGCACCTCGTCTGCCACCTCCACCATCTAGGCAGCCAAGGCTTCCAGCTCCACCACCCCGAGCTCCTGCTCCCACTCCCAATAATGGTCTATGCTTCAGGTGTGGTCAGCCAGGACACCGTGCTAGGGAATTCAACCAGAACCAGAATCAACTGGCCCTTCCAGCAGCTGGCCGTGGTAACAACTAGCCCCGCAACAACAATGCCAAGTCTTATGATCGTGTTCATGCCAACCACGTTGATCTGAACGAAGCTCAAGACCAGCCTGCTACTTTGATGGGTACACTCCTCGTAAATTCAGTATCAGCATCCGTTTTATTTGATACAGGAGCATCGCATTCATTCATGTCAGAAGATTTTGCATTCATGCATGGCATTAAAAGCGAAGACATGAACGCTTTGCTATTAGTACACACCCCCGCGGGCCAATGTCGGGCCTCCATGATTTGCAACGACGTCCCTGTTGAAATCGAAGGACTAGAATTCCTTGTCTCTTCCATCGTACTGAAGTCCTATAGCATTGATCTCATTCTGAGAATGAATTGGTTAAAAGTGCATACTGCTTCTATAGTTTGCGCCACTAAGACCGTCCATCTGCTACACCCTTCTCATGAAATAATTAGCTACAATGCTCGTCTGGTTCAGAATGTCGAGGCAAGGCTTTATGCCTTGAACGCATTGAACGCTGCACCCCTCGAGGGCATTGAAAATATTCCCGTCGTTCGTGAATTTCAAGACGTCTTTCCTGAAGAACTTCCAGGGATCCCCCCTGCTAGAGTTGTCGAATTCATCATCGACTTGAAACCAGGCACCACTCCTATAGCCAAGCGCCCCTACAAGATGCCGCCGCATGAACTCATTGAGCTTAAGGAGGAAATCAACAAATCTCTTCGCAAAGGTTTCATTCGCCCAAGTTTCTCTCCTTGGGGAGCACCTTCTCTCTTTGTCAAGAAGAAGTATGGGACAAACCGATTGGTCCAAGACTACCGCCCTATTAACCAGGCTACCATTTAGAACAAATATCCTCTTCCTCGGATCAATGATTTGTATGATCAACTGGATGGTTCGTCAGTGTTCTCTAAACTCGACTTGAGGTTGGGTTACCACCAGATCTGTGTTCACGAAGAGGATATCCCAGAGACTGCATTTGTGACTCACTATGGATCGTACGAGTACACTGTCATGTCTTTTGGATTAACCAATGCTCCAGCCACCTTCTCTCGTCTGATGAACTATATCTTTATGGAATACCTCGACAAGTTTGTCGTGGTTTATCTGGATGATATCCTTGTATATTCCAAGAACGAAGAAGAACATGCTGAACATCTTCGTCTTGTTCTGGAAAAGCTTAGCTAGAGAGCATCAACTCTATGCCAAATTCTCCAAGTGTGAATTCTGGCTCCCCGAAGTAACCTATCTTGGGCATGTCATCTCTAAGGATGGTATTGCTATCAACCCTGAACGAGTTCAGGCTATTCTGGATTGGACTCCTCCGAAGAATGTCAAGCAAGTCAGAAGTTTTCTCGGACTCGCCAGCTATTGCCGTCGATTCGTCGAGAACTTCTCCAAGATCGCTAGACCTCTGACTAACCTGATTCATAAGGGCGTCAAGTTTGAGTGGACAGAAAAGTGTCAGGAAAGTTTCCAGGCGCTCAAAGACAAGTTGACTTCTGCCCCAGTGCTTGCTCCTCCAGATACTAAGAAGGACTTCGTCATCTATTGTGATGCTTCACGTCAAGGCCTAGGCGCTGTCCTAATGCAGGAGCGTAAAGTGATTGCTTATGCCTCTCGATAATTGCGCCCTCATGAAGAGAACTATCCAGTTCACGACCTCGAGCTTGCTGCTGTTATACATGCACTAAAATAGTGGCGACATTACCTTCTCGGTAATCATTGCGAGATCTTCACCCACCACCAAAGTCTGAAGTATCTATTTACTCAACCAGACCTGAACCTCCGTCAGTAGAGATGGATGGAGATTGTTGCAAATTTTAACTTGGGTATTTCGTATACCCCAGGCAAGGCTAATGTAATGGCTGATGCCTTGAGCCGCAAGTCATATTGCAACCACCTCCAGGTTCACAAAGTTCAGCCCTAGCTTGTTGAAGAATTCAGGAAGCTGAACCTGCATATTGTTCCTCCTGGTGCTCTCACTCCCCCTCCTCCTGAGAGCCTCAAAATGAACCTCCATGTTGTTTCCCAGGGTTCTCTCAATACCCTGGTTGCTATACCAGATCTCGTGGAAAGCATCAAGACGCTGCAGAAGTATGACTCTCAAGCCCACAAGATTAAGCGCTACCTTGAAGAAGGAAAGCCCTCGTTCTTCACTATTGATGATACTGGCACTTTGTTCTTTAAAGGTCGCCTAGTGGTCCCTTCAAAAGATAACCTGGATAAGACTCAGGCGGTTATGAAAGAAGCTCATGATACACCTTTGTCTATTCATCCCGGTAGCACCAAGATGTACTAAGACATTCGTCAGAGATTCTGGTGGTCTAATATGAAGCAAGACTTTGCTCGTTATGTTGCTGAGTGTGACGTTTGTCGTCGTATCAAAGCAGAGCATCAACGGCCTGCTAGAACTCTGCAACCTATCTCTATTCCTGAATGGAAATGGGACCATGTTGAAATGGACTTCATCACTGGATTCCCCAAATCGCAGAAAGGTAATGATGCTATTCTTGTCGTCATTGACCGGCTTTCGAAAGTTGCACATTTTCTGGCTGTCAAAGAAATGATCTCTGCTAGTCACCTGGCAAACCTCTACATGTCCAGAATTGTCTCGCTTCACGGTATTCCATTGGTAATCAGTTCAGACCGAGGCAGTTTATTCACTTCAAGATTCTGGGCAAGTTTCCAAGAAGCTATGGGGACTCATCTGTCTTTCAGCACAGCTTTTCACCCTCAGTTGCAAGGGCAAGTTGAACGTGTCAACCAAGTTCTTGAAGACATGCTTCGAGCTTGTGTTATTTCCTTCGACAAGAAATGGGAGGAATCTCTCCCGTATGTTGAGTTCTCTTATAATAATAGCTATCAAGCTAGTCTGAAGATGGCCCCCTTCGAGGTGTTATATGGACGAAAGTGCCGAACCCCTCTGAACTGGTCAGAAACTGGCGAACGTCCACTCTTCGGTCCGGATATTATCCAACATGCCGAAGAACAAGTCCGCATTATTCACAAGAATCTCAAGACTGCTCAGTCGTGTCAGAAGAGTCAGTATGACCATCATCATAAGGACATGGTCTATCAACCTGGCGAAAAGGCTTATCTTCGAGTCACACCAATGAAGGGTGCTCACTGCTTCGGGATCAAGGGCAAGCTACCTCCTCGCTATATTGGTCCTTTCACTATTCTAGAAAGCCGTGGAAAAGTGGCATACCAACTGGAGCTTCCGCCGAACCTTTCTTAGGTTCACGATGTGTTCCACGTGTCACAACTCCGCCGCTGCTTCAAGGACCCAATCGGAGGAGTGGATCATGAAGTGCTCGAATTGCAACAGGACCTCTCCTATAAAGAACATCCGGTTCACATTCTCGACCAAGCTGAACGTCGCACACGTCAGAAGGCAATCAAGTTCCTCAAGGTCCAGTGGTCGCACCATTCTGAAGATGAAGCCACTTGGGAACGTGAGGATCGTCCGCGCAAAGAATACCCCGCACTGTTTCCTTCTACCTCCTAAATCTCGGGACGAGATTTCTTGTAGTGGAGGAGATTTGTAACGCCCGGATATTTAGGCTACAGTAAAACTCTCCTAATGATGCCATGTCACCTCTGTTACTGTTGCTAATCAAGTGTTAGTTCAAAACATTTCAAATTCAAAAATGAATTAGTGACAAACACCCAACGTTTTCAAAAATTGAAACAAAAATGTTCAGGCAGTGCCAAAAATGCCATAAGTAATTACGGTGTAGAAGGCACAATTTTATATAATGCTTAAATGCCCTAAATTAAATAAAACAAAATGGACAATAAATAAAAGAAAACAAAACTAACAGCAAAAAAACAGGAAGAACCCCCCCAAACCCCTCGGGCCAACTGCCCATTAATAACCCATACGGCCCGGCCAGCCCACTCCCTCGTTCCCCCTTTTCATGTTCCTCCGACTAGGGTCGGAACAGGGCGCATCCCCGCCCAACCACCTCGCCGGCACCGACGCCGGGAGGGGATAAGGTCGCCAGCGCTGCGCCTCCTCGGTTCCTCCTCCCACTCACCCCCGCTCTCCCCCTCGGACCCTGCGCCTCCCCTTCCCTCGGATCCACCTCGCTCTCCTCCTCCCCCACCGCATCCGAGCGCCACCGCCGCCATGGCTCCGGCCTAGCCACGGCCACTGTGCCCACCTCGCCACCCCACTGTGTCTCCAACATCCGCCGTCATCCGCTGCTTCGATTGGTGCAACCCATTGGAGTTCGGAGCCACCGCAACGACCACGACACCGCCGTCTTCCTCCTCTGCTCCGACGAGCTTCGACGCTGCTCTTCACCAACTCCGGCGACGCCCCTCTGCTGCTACTAAACCATTCACCGGCCTCCGTGTGTGCCGTTCGGTGAGCATCCGTATCTCTCTCTACCCCCGTAGCTCGCTCCCCGCGCTGTTTCCGCTGTCGACCGAAATGCTCCGCCGCACGCGCTCATCTCCGGCAAGGCTCCGGTGGACCAATGGTCCCTTGCGTGCCTCCATTCGCTGGTGAGCTCACGTAGGTGCTGTAGGTGCCGAACAACCGGCCGTTTTGCCCTCTGCAACGTCGACCCCGAGCTCGACCAAACTCCGGCGTCCGTCGTGGTTGACGCTGTCGGCGACACCGTCCGTCCCAGCCCCGGCTGAGGCCACGAATGGGTGCGCCCGAGCCCCTGCATTCGAACGCACCCAACCGCGCATAAAACCACGCCCCGCAGCCCCGTCATCGAACTCGCCTAAGCCCCGGTGTCCGCCCCGCTCGTCGCCGACGACGTAGCGGCCCTTCTCCTGCCAAGCCACCGCCTCCATTCAATGCGCCACGGCGCAGGCGTTCGAATGAGCCTAGCCCCGCTCCTCCCCGAGCCTCGTAGCGCGATTCCGGCCAACTCCGGCGAGGGGCCGCTGTTGTTTTGGTCGCCGGAGTCGCGCCGGCCCGGCCGCCAACGTGGCTGCACTGGGTTCAAGCAGGTCATCGCTGGTGGCCCCAGGCCCCGGTGGCCTAGTTGACCTGGTCGACTTGTCGACCGGGCTGGTCCCAAGAGACCGATGCCCCCTTAAGCTAATTAAATTAGTTAATCTAATTAATCTGGACTAATTAGTCACTGACTAATGGGGCCCACACTTAGTTAATCATTAACAGTTTAAAACAAATCCTATTCCAACTATGACTCAATGACAGGTGGGTCCCACTGGACCCACAAGTCAGTTTTGACTCTACTCAACCACACTGTTGACTGCTGACATCACACATACGTCATGCTGACGTCATCCCATACTATTCTGGATAATGTTGATTTAAATTAATTAAATAAATTCCAGAAAATGATTAAAACTTTAGAAAACCATAGAAAATAAACCGTAGCTCGGATGAAAATACTTTCTACATGAAAGTTGCTCAGAACAATGAGATGAATCCGAATAAGCAGCCCGTTCGTCCGCCACCTGTCCCTAGCATAGTGAACCTGCAACATTTCACCTCCGGTTCACCTGTCCGAAAATGCGAAACCCCGGGGATACTTTCCCAGATGTTTCCCCCTTTCGCCGGTATCACCTACTACCGCGTTAGGGCACACCTAACACCGCTCATTGTCATGTCATGCATCGTCATGCTTATGTTTTCATTGTATTTAATGTTTCTTCCCCATCTTCTCTCCGGTAGAGTACGAGACCGACGTTGCTGCTGCCCAGTTCGACTACGGAGTTGATGACCCCTCCTTCTTGCCAGAGCAACCAGGCAAGCCCCCCCCCCCTTGATCACCAGATATTGCCAATTCTTCTCTCTACTGCTTGCATCAGAGTAGTGTAGCATGTTACTATTCGGTTACTCCTATTACATTGTATTTGTCATTGTTGCTACAATCATTGATACCTTACCCGCAATCCTAAATGCTTAGTATAGGATGCTAGTTTATCATCATTGGCCCTACATTCTTGTCAGTCTGCCTTGCTATACTATCGGGCCGTGATCACTCGGGAGGTGATCATGGGTATATACTATACATATATACATACTATACAAATGGTGACTAAAGTCGGGTTGGCTCATTCAGTACCCGCGAGTGATTCACGGATTGGGGGCTGAAAGGACATTTGTCCCGACGGCCCTCTGTGTGGATCTTTGTGGCGGAGCGACAAGGCAGGTTGAGACCACCTAGGCGAGAGGTGGGCCTGGCCTTGGTCGGCGTTCGTGGTTGCTTCATAATAACAGGCTTCATGAGATCTTGGTATTTGATCTGAGTCTGGCCACTGGCCTATACGCACTAACCAACCACGCAGGAACTGGTATGGGCACTCGACGTCGTGGTATCAGCCGAAGCCTTCTTGGCGTCGGCGATCGAAAGCAAAGACGCTACGGATTGGGTGGAACTTTGCTCTTGTATTAGGGAGGCTAGGTCTGCTTCCGGTCGCCCTCGCAACATGCAGGTGTGCAATGGGCGATGGGCCCAGACCCCTGCGCCATAGGAGTTAGACCGGCGTGGTGACCTCTCTGTTGTGCCTAGGTGGGGCTGCGACATGTTGATCTTCCGAGCCCGGGCATGACCCAGGAAAGTGTGTCTGGCCAAATGGGATCGAGCGTGTTGGGTTATGTGGTGCACCCCTGCAGGGAAGTTTATCTATTCGAATAGCTGTGTCCCTCGGTAAAAGGACGACATGGAGTTGTACCTTGACCTTATGACAACTAGAACCGAATAATTAATAAAACACACCCAGACAAGTTCCACAGACAACCCGGTGATCGCTTTTCCACAGGGCGACGAGGGGAGGATCGCCGGGTAAGATTTTGCTATGCGATGCTACTTGGAGGACTTCAATCTAGTCTCTTCTACATGCTGCAAGACGGAGGCTGCCAGAAGCGTAGTCTTCGAGAGGACTAGCTATCCCCCTCTTATTCTGGCATTCTGCAGTTCAGTCCACCAATATTGCCTCTTTACACATATACCCATGCATATGTAGTGTAGATCCTTGCTTGCGAGTACTTTGGATGAGTACTCACGGTTGCTTTGCTCTCTCTTTTCCCCCTTTTTCCTCTTCTTCCCGGATGCCGCAACCAGACGTTGGAGCCCAGGATCCAGACGCCACCATCGACGATGACTCCTACTACACTAGAGGTGCCTACTACTACGTGCAGGCCGCTGACGACGACCAGGACTAGTTTAGGAGGATCCCAGGCAGGAGGCCTGGGCCTCTTTCGATCTGTATCCCAGTTTGTGCTAGCCATCTTATGGCAACTTGTTTAACTTATGTCGGTACTCATATATTGTTGCTTCCACTGACTCATTTATGTCGAGCACTTGTATACGAGCCCTCGAGGCCCCTGGCTTGTATTATGATGCTTGTATGACTTATTTATGTTTTAGAGTTGTGTTGTGATATCTTCCCGTGAGTCCCTGATCTTGATCGTACACGTTTGCATGCATGATTAGTGTACGATTGAATTGGGGGCGTCACAAATTCTTCTCCTCGTGGACTCATATTGCGAGCTCAATAGGATTTGCAGCCAATCCTCTCCAGAGAATATGAATTCTACTTCTTTTTGGAGATCCCAAACTGCCCTCATAGCAAATCTTGGAGCCCTGCTTCTAGTGCATGCGTTTACTGCATGGAATTCTATTGGGGAACGTAGCATGTAATTTCAAAAAAATTCCTATGCTCACACAAGATCTATCTAGGAGATGTATAGCAATGAGAGGGAGAGTGTGTCTACGTACCTGTCGGTGTCAAAACCGGCGGATCTCGGGTAGGGGGTCCCGATCTGTGCGTCAAGGCTGATGGTAACAGGAAGCAAGGGACACAGATGTTCACCCAGGTTCGGGACCTCTCGATGGAGGTAAAACCCTACTTCCTGCTTGATTAATATTGATGATATGGGTAGTACAAGAGTAGATCTACCACAAGATCGTAGAGGCCAAACCCTAAGAGCTAGCCAATGATGGTATGATTGTAATTGTGATCGGCCTTCTAAGGACCAACCTCTCCGGTTTATATAGACACCGGAGAGGGCTAGGGTTTACACGGAGTCGGTTACAAGAATGGAAATATAATATCCGGATCGCCAAGCTTGCCTTCCACGCAAAGGAGAGTCCCATCCGGACACGGGCCGAAGTCTTGAGTCTTGTATCTTCACGCTTCAATAGTCCGGACGTTGTACACTGATCCGGCTGTCCGGATACCCCTAATCCAGACTCCTCAAGTAGCCCTCGAACCAGGCTTCAATGACGATGAGTCCGACACGCAGTATTGTCTTTGGCATTGCAAGGCGGGTTCCTTCTCAGAATACTCCAAATCAATGTTGTGCTCCTCGGCTTCAGCGCCTCAGTAATGACCATCTACACGTGTCGAGCGAATGCGAGGAGTCGAGGTATTTTTGCATTTGCCACCCTCGATCCTCCAGGCCAACCGTCTATTTGAAGGGATAGGGATTCTCAGATCCAAACCTCAATCTCCTCCCTTGAGCTAGCATCCTAGAGCGCTCCGCGAAAAGCCATTCCAACATGGCCGGTCGTCGCAACTCTTCTGCTCGCCCTCCTCTCTCTAAGTCGGGGGATTGGGGAGAGTGCTCAGTTCCTCATAGCCGTTTGGTGAAGTTACAAACCCAAGGGTTTCTCCCACCGGCATTCATGGTCCCCGTCCGAGCTGGAATAGCCACTTACGACGGAGGGGAACAAGCTGAGGGATCTCCTAACCCGTCTCCGGAGGAGCATATATGCCTCATCTCGCATCTGCTGAGGGGCGTCGGGTTTCCTATCCACCCGTTTCTTCGCGGGCTCCAGGAGTTCTACGGCCTCCAGTTACACAATCTTACCCCAGCCTCCATTCTGCACATAGCGGGGTATGTCGCACTTTGCGAGATGTTTTTAGGCTGCGAACCCCACTTCGGATTATGGAGGAAGCTATTCTGCCTTGTCCCTCGCACCCAGGGAGAGTCCCTATATCAAGTGGGCGGGGCCGAAGTATGGCGCATTGCCGAGACCGGATACCTGTCCGGCACTCCTGAGAAGGCACCAGAAAACTGGCCTTCAGAGTGGTTCTATATAAATGACGTTCCCCTTCCGGATCCAGTCCGGATGGGTCTCCCCAAGTTTAGCAATGCCCCGCCGAGGGCACGCTTAAGCTGGCACCCCCGGGGCCCTCAAGAAGAGGACACAAGGGAAATATACCTCCTGATGAACAGGATAAAGTTGCTGGCCAAATCCGGACTGATGATAGTTGAGGTCATGGCGATATGCATAAGGAGAGGAGTGCAACCGCTCCAATATCGGGGGAAGCCCATGTGGCATTTCAACGGGGAAGACGACGCCACCCGTTGCGGTCGTAAGGGTCCGGACTCCGCTGCCGCTTTGGCGAGGATATTGTCCGATTTGTACAAAGGGGAAGAGGAGGAATTCCTCCGCATAAAAACGCGGGACGGATTCTCCATGTACAACCCCCCAGAGTGGGTAAGTTGCCATTCTTTTCCCAGCTTCACTTACTCTAGCATTCTTCTGCTGAGATTATGATACGTCTCCAACGTATCTATAATTTTTGATTGCTCCATGCTACTTTATCTACTGTTTTGGACCATATTGGGCTTTATTTTACACTTTTATATTATTTTTGGGACTAACCTATTGACCGGAGGCCCATCCCAGAATTGCTGTTTTTTTGCCTATTTCAGTGTTTCGAAGAAACGGAATACCAAACGGAATGAAACCTTTGGGAACGTGATTTTCTCACCGAACGTTATCCAGGAGACTTGGACCCTGCTCCAAGGAACAAAAGAGGCGGTCACGAGGGTGGGGGGCGCCCCCTCCCCCTAGGGCGTGCCCCTGCCTTGTGGGCCCCATGTTGCTCCACCGACATACTCCTTCCTTCTATATATACCTACGTATCCCCAAATGATCAGAAGAAGAGCCAAAAACCTAATTCCACCGCCGCAACCTTCTGTATCCACGAGATCCCATCTTGGGGCCTGTTCCGGAGCTCTGCCGGAGGGGGCATCCACCACGGAGGGCTTCTACATCATTACCATAGCCCCTCCGATGAAGTGTGAGTAGTTTACTTCAGACCTTCGAGTCCATAGCTAGTAGCTAGATGGCTTCTTCTCTCTTTTTGGATCTCAATACAATGTTCTCCCCCTCTCTCGTGGAGATCTATTCGATGTAATCTTCTTTTTGCGGTGTGTTTGTTGAGATCGATGAATTGTGGGTTTATGGTCCAGCTTATCTATGAATAACATTTGAATCTTCTCTGAATTCTTTTATGTATGATTGAGTTATCTTTGCAAGTCTCTCTGAATTATCCGTTTGGTTTGGCCAACTAGATTGGTAGTTCCTGCAATGGGAGAAGTACTTAGATTTGGGTTCAATCTTGCGGTGTCCTTTCCCAGTGACAGAAGGGGCAGCAAGGCACGTATTGTATTGTTGCCATCGAGGATAACAAGATGGTTTTTTTATCATATTGCATGAATTTATCCCTCTACATCATGTCATCTTGCTTAAGGCGTTACTCTGCTTTTTAACTTAATACTCTAGATGCATCTTTGGATAGCGGTCGATGAGTGGAGTAATAGTAGTAGATGCAGAATCGTTTCGATCTACTTGTCTTGGACGTGATGCCTATATACATGATCATACCTAGATATACTCATAACTATGCTCAATACTGCCAATTGCTCAACAGTAATTTGTTCACCCACCGTAGAATATCTATGCTGTTGAGAGAAGCCACTAGTGAAACCTATGGCCCCTGGGTCTATTCTCATCATATCAATCTCCATTACTTTATTACTTGCCTTGTTTTTACTTTGCCTTTTACTTTTCACTTTGCATCTATATACCAAAAATACCAAAAATATTATTTATCATCTCTATCAGATCTCACTCTTGTAAGTGACCGTGAAGGGATTGACAACCCCTAATCGCGTTGGTTGCGAGGAGCTATCGTTTTGTGTAGGTACGAGGGACTTGTGCGTGGTCTCCTACTGGATTGATACCTTGGCTCTCAAAAACTGAGGGAAATACTTGCGCTACTTTGCTGCATCATCCTCTCCTCTTCGGGGAAATCCAACGCAGTGCTCAAGAGGTAGCAAGAAGAATTTCTGGCACCGTTGCCGGGGAGGCTCACGCAAGAGCAAGTCAACCATACCAAGTACTCATCACAATCCCTATCTCTCGCATTACATTATTTGCCATTTGCCTCTTGTTTTCCTCTCCCCCACTTCACCCTTGCCGTTTTATTTGCCCTCTCTTTCCCAATCTCCTCCTCTTTTTCTCGTTTGCCTTTTCCCGTTGCCTTTCTGTTTGCTTGTGTGTTGGATTACTTGTTGCCATGGCGCAAGATAATACCAAATTGTGTGACTTGTTGAATACCAATAATAATGATTTCCTTAGTACTCCGATTGCTCCTCTTAATAATGATGAGTCTTGTAAAATCAATACCGCTTCGTTGAATCTTGTTATGAAAGATCAATTCGCCGGCCTTCCTAGTGAAGATGCCGCTACTCATCTAAACAATTTTGTTGATTTGTGTCATATGCAAAAGAAAAAAGATACGGATAACAATATTGTCAAATTGAAGTTATTTCCGTTTTCACTTAGAGATCGTGCTAAAGTTTGGTTTTCATCTATGCCTAAAAATAGTATTGATTCTTGGAACAAGTGCAAAGATGCTTTTATCTCTAAGTATTTTCCTCCCGCTAAGATCATCACTCTTAGGAACGATATTATGAATTTTAAACAACTTGATCATGAGCATGTTGCCCAATCTTGGGAAAGAATGAAATTGATGCTTCGCAATTGCCCTACTCATGGTTTGAACTTATGGATGATCATACAAAAAATTTATGCCGGATTGAATTTTGCTTCTAGAAATCTTTTAGGTTTGGCCGCGGGAGGCACGTTTATGGAAATTACGTTAGGAGATGCTACAAAATTGCTTGATAATATTATGGCTAATTATTCTCAATGGCACACCGAAAGATCTTCTAGTAAAAAAGTGCATGCTATAGAAGAAATCAATGTTTTGAGTGAAAAGATGGATGAACTTATGAAGATGTTTGCTACTAAAAATACTTCTCTTGATCCCAATGATATGCCTTTGTCTACTTTGATTGAGAATAATAATGAATCTATGGATGTGAATTTTGTTGGTAGGAATAGTTTTGGAAACAACGCGTATAGAGGGAATTTTAATCCTAGGCCTTACCCTAGTAATCCTTCTAATAATTATGGAAATTCCTACAACAACTCTTATGGAAATTTTAATAAGATGCCCTCTGAATTTGAGAGTAGTGTTAAAGATTTTATGAATTCACAAAAGAATTTTAATGCTTTGCTTGAAGAGAAATTGCTTAAAGTTGATGATTTGGCTAGGAACGTTGATATAATTTCTCTTGAAATCGATTCCTTAAAGCTTAGATCTATTCTTCCTAAGCATGATATCAATGAGTCTCTCAAAGCCATGAGAATTTCCATTGATGAGTGCAAAGAAAGAACCGCTAGGATGCGTGCTTCCAAAGATGCCTTTATTAAAGCGTGTTCCTCCAATTCCTATGAAAATCAAGATGAAGATCTAAAAGTTATTGATGTGTCCCCCATTAAATCTTTGTTTTGCAATATGAATCTTGATGAAACTGAATATGATCTTCCTTTACATAGAAGGCGTTCTAAGAATTCGGAGTTTCTAGATCTTGATGATGAAATTGATGAAAGTGGGATTGAAAGAAATAAAAACCTAGATGTTGCTAAACCCACTATTTTGGATCTCAAGGAATTTAATTATGAAAGTTGCTCTTTAATTGATTGTATTTCCTTGTTGCAATCCATGCTAGATTCTCCTCATGCTTATAGTCAAAATAAGGCGTTTACCGAACACATTGTTGATGCCTTGATGCAATCTTATGAAGAAAAACTTGAGTTGAAAGTTTCTATCCCTAGAAAGCTCTATGATGAGTGGGAACCTACTATTAAAATTAAAATTAAAGATTATGAGTTTCATGCTTTGTGTGATTTGGGTGCTAGTGTCTCTACTATTCCCAAACTTTGTGTGATTTGCTAGATTTCCGTGACTTTGATGATTGCTCTCTAAACTTGCATCTTGCGGATTCCACTACTAAAAAGCCTATGGGAAGAATTAATGATGTTATTATTGTTGCAAATAGGAATTATGTGCCCGTAGATTTTATCGTTCTTGATATAGAATGCAATCCTTCATCTCCTATTATTCTTGGTAGACCTTTCCTTAGAACGATTGGTGCAATTATTGATATGAAGGAAGGGAATATTAGATTCCAATTTAACTTAAAGAAGGGCATGGAACATTTCCCTAGAAAGAAAATAAAATTACCATATGAATCTATCATGAGAGCCACTTATGGATTGCCTACCAAAGATGACAATACCTAGATCTATCCTTGCTTTTATGTCTAGCTAGGGGCGTTAAACGATAGCGTTTGTTGGGAGGCAACCCAATTTTATTTTTGTTTTTTGTTTTTGCTTCTGTTTAGGAATAAATAATCCATCTAGCCTCTGTTTGAATGTGGTTTTATCTTTTAATTAGTGTTTGTGCCAAGTAGAACCTATAGGATAACCTACGATGATAGTTGATTTGATTCTGCTGAAAAACAGAAACTTTGCATGCACGAATATAATTTTGTTAACTCACAGGAACGTGCTTTTGCGTTGATTCTTTTTGCTTCTGTTCAATAGATAAATTTTCCAGGACTTCCTATTTTGGTAGAATTTTTAGAGTTCTAGAAGTTTGCGTTAGCTACAGATTACTACAGACTGTTCTGTTTTTGACAGATTCTGTTTTGCGTGTGTTGTTTGCTTATTTTGATGAATCTATGGCTAGTAAAATAGTTTATAATCCATAGAGAAGTTGGAATACAGTAGGTTTAACACCAATATAAATAAAGAATGAGTTCATTACAGTACCTTAAAGTAGTCTTTTGTTTTCTTTCTCTAACGGAGCTCACGAGATTTCTATTGAGTTTTGTGTTGTGAAGTTTTCAAGTTTTGGGTGATTGCTTTTGATGGATTATGGAACAAGGAGTGGCAAGAGCCTAAGCTTGGGGATGCCCATGGCACCCCCAAGATAATCCAAGGACACCAAAAAGTCAAAGCTTGGGGATGCCCCGGAAGGCATCCCCCCTTTCGTCTACTTCCATCGGTAATTTACTTGGAGCTATATTTTTATTCACCACATGTTATGTGTTTTGCTTGGAGCGTCTTTATTATTTGCTCTTTGCTTGTTAGTTTACCACAATCATCCTTGCTGTACACACCTTTTGAGAGAGCCATATATGAATTGGAATTTGTTAGAATACTCTATGTGCTTCACTTATATCTTTTGAGCTTGATAGTTTTGCTCATAGTGCTTCACTTATATCTTTTGAGCGTGATAATTTTTGCTCTAGTGCTTCACTTATATCTTTTAGAGCACGGTGGTGGATTTGTTTTAAAGAAACTATTGATCTCTCATGCTTCACTTAGATTATTTTGAGAGTCGTTAATAGCATGGTAATTTGCTTAATATTAATATACTTGGTATTCAAGATATGTGAAACTTTCTTTTGAGTGCGTTGAATACTAAGATAAGTTTGATGCTTGATAATTGTTTTGAGATATGAAGATGGTGATATTAGAGTCATGCTAGTTGAGTAGTTGTGAATTTAAGGATACTTGTGTTGAAGTTTGTGATTCCCGTAGCATGCACGTATGGTGAACCGTTATGTGATGAACTCGGAGCATGATTTATTTATTGATTATCCTCCTTATGAGTGGCGTTCGGGGACGAGCGATGGTCTTTTCCTACCAATCTACCCCCCTAGGAGCATGCGTGTAATACTTTGCTTTGATAACTTCTAGATTTTTTGCAATAAGTATATGAGTACTTTATGACTAATGTTGAGTCCATGGATTATACGCACTTTTTCCCATCCTTCCACCATTGCTAGCCTCTCTAATACCGTGCACTTTTCGCCGGTATCATACACCCACCATATATCTTCCTCAAAACAGCCACCATACCTACCTATCATGGCATTTCCATAGCCATTCCGAGATATATTGCCATGCAACTTTCCATCGTTCCGTTTATTATGACATGCTCCATCATTGTCATATTGCTAGCATGATCATGTAGTTGACATCGTATTTGTGGCAAAGCCACCGTTCATAATTCTTTCATACATGTCACTCTTGATTCATTGCATATCGTATTACATCACGGAGGCATTCATATAGAGTCATACCTTGTTCTAAGAATCGAGTTGTAATTGTTGAGTTGTAAGAAAAATAAAAGTGTGATGATCATCATTTTTTAGAGCATTGTCCCAAGTGAGGAAAGGATGATGGAGACCATGATTCCCCCACAAGTCGGGATGAGACTCCAGACGAAAAATAAAAAAAGAGGCCATAAAAAGAGAAAAGGCCCAAATAAAAAATGATGAGAGAAAAAGAGAGAAGGGACAGTGTTACTATCCTTTTACCACACTTGTGCTTCAAAGTAGCACCAAGATCTTCATGATAGAGAGTCTCTCATTTTGTCACTTTCATATACTAGTGGGAATTTTTCATTATAGAACTTGGCTTGTATATTCCAATGATGGGCTTCCTCAAATGCCCTAGGTCTTCGTGAGCAAGCGAGTTGGATGCACACCCACTTAGTTTCTTTTGTTGAGCTTTCATATACTTATAGCTCTGGTGCATCAGTTGCATGGCAATCCCTACTCACTCACATTGATATCTATTCATGGGCATCTCCATAGCCCGTTGATACGCCTAGTTGATGTGAGACTATATTCCCTCTTTTTGTCTTCTCCACAACCACCATTCTATTCCACATATAGTGCTATATCCATGGCTCATGCTCATGTATTGCGTGAAGATTGAAAAAGTTTTGAGAATTTCATAAGTATGAAACAATTGCTTGGCTTGTCATCGGGGTTGTGCATGATTTAAAATATTTGTGTGGGGAAGATGGAGCATAGCCAGACTATGTGATTTTGTAGGGATAACTTTCTTTGGCCATGTTATTTTGAGAAGACATAATTGCTTAGTTAGTATGCTTGAAGTATTATTATTTTTATGTCAATATGAACTTTTGTCTTGAATCTTTCGGATATGAATATTCATGCCACAATTAAGAAGATTTACATTGAAATTATGCCAAAGTATCACTCCGCATCAAAAATTCTCTTTTTATCATTTACCTACTCGAGGACGAGCAGGAATTAAGCTTGGGGATGCCTGATACGTCTCCAACGTATCTATAATTTTTTATTGCTCCATGCTACTTTATCTACTGTTTTGGACCATATGGGGCTTTATTTTCCACTTTTATATTATTTGTTGGACTAACCTATTGACCGGAGGCCCAGCCCAGAATTGCTGTTTTTTGCCTATTTCAGTGTTTCGAAGAAACGGAATATCAAACGGATTCCGAACGAAACGAAACCTTCGGGAATGTGATTTTCTCACCGAACGTGATCCAGGAGACTTGGACCCTGCTCCAAGGAACAAAAGAGGCGGTCACGAGGTGGGGGCGCCCCTAGGGCGCCTCCCGCCTCGTGGGCCCCTGTTGCTCCACCGACGCACTCCTTCCTCCTATATATACCACGTATCCCCAAACGATCGTAAGAAGAGCCAAAACCTAATTCCACCGCCGCAACCTTCAGATCCATGAGATCCCATCTTGGGGCCTGTTAGGAGCTCACGGAGGGGGCATCCACCATGGAGGGCTTCTACATCAACACCATAGCCCCTCTGATGAAGTGTGAGTAGTTTACTTCAGACCTTCGGGTCCATAGCTAGTAGCTAGATGGCTTCTTCTATCTTTTTGGATCTCAATACAATGTTCTCCCCCTCTCTCGTGGAGATCTATTCGATGTAATCTTCTTTTTGCGGTGTGTTTGTTGAGATCGATGAATTGTGGGTTTATGATCCAGCTTATCTATGAATAATATTTGAATCTTCTCTGGATTTGTTTATGTATGATTGAGTTATCTTTGCAAGTCTCTTCGAATTATCCGTTTGGTTTGGCCAACTAGATTGGTAGTTCTTGCAAGGGGAGAAGTGCTTAGCTTTGGGTTCAATCTTGCGGTGTCCTTTCCCAGTGACAGAAGGGGCAGCAAGGCACGTATTGTATTGCTGCCATCGAGGATAACAAGATGGGGTTTTATCATATTGCATGAATTTATCCTCTACATCATGTCATCTTGCTTAGGCGTTACTCTGCTTTTTAACTTAATACTCTAGATGCATTTGGATAGCGGTCGATGAGTGGAGTAATAGTAGTAGATGCGTAATCATTTCGATCTACTTGTCTTGGACGTGATGCCTATATACATGATCATACCTAGATATACTCATAACTATGCTCAATTCATCAATTGCTCAACAAAGAATTTGTTCACCAACCGTAGAATATCTATGCTCTTGAGAGAAGCCACTAGTGAAACCTATGGCCCCCGGGTCTATTCTCATCATATCAATCTCCATTACTTTATTACTTGCTTTGTTTTTACTTTGCCTTTTACTTTTCACTTTGCATCTATATACCAAAAATACCAAAAATATTATTTATCATCTCTATTAGATATCACTCTTGTAAGTGACCGTGAAGGGATGGACAACCCCTAATCACGTTGGTTGCGAGGAGCTATCGTTTTGTGTAGGTACGAGGGACTTGTGCGTGGTCTCCTACTGGATTGATACCTTGGTTCTCAAAAACTGAGGGAAATACTTACGCTACTTTGCTGCATCATCCTCTCCTCTTCGGGGAAATCGAACATAGTGCTCAAGAGGTAGCAGATTACTTGCATCAATGCTTCTGAGCAGGAACTAAGGAGGGCCGTAGAAGGAATCTTCAGCCCCTCCCCGCAACCAAAGGACCCTGGAAGGGCCCTAGATCCGAGACTCAAAGTAGATCCAGATATTACTATGGAGCTTGTCAACAGGGTATTTTATCAGGCGAGCTGGGATGGCGCCCTAGTGGCCATTACGGCCGACTACCCTGGACTGCTCCCCGCGTCGCGTGTAAGCCGAGTTAAAAAACCCTATCCTCCGAAGAGGACTCCCCCAGGTATTATAATTTACCCTTGAGGCGTCGTTCTATTTGCAGAAATGATGGCCGGAGCAAGGGGCCGAGCCCCTAGGGACTCGACAACCACGGGCGTCCGGATCGGGCAGGCTCAAGAGGAAGGCGGTGAGGGTTGACACACCGCTACAGAGGTAAAGTAATGACCTGTCCTGTAATTCATAGAATTTGAAATATGACAGCGCCCTTTGTGTCTGGCGGGAAGAGGAATAACCGGACTATATCCGGGGACCCCACCAATCACGCCTCCACCATCCGGGTTCCAGAACCGGCTTCCGGGGCGGAGGCGGACACGGGGCCATCACCGCATAGCCCCCCGACGGAGGGTGCAGATATGTGTTCGGCCACGAACTCCGAAGTGGAGAGCGCCATGAATCACCGGCGCCGGAGGGCCGTGCTCCGGAACAACATCTTTTCCGAAGAGGCTTTTAATGCCTTCAATTCGGCGGACGCATATGTCCAAGCTGCTTGAGGCGGACTGGCCCAGGCGACGAACCTGTACACCAAAGATATACGAGTGAGAAATTTTGATAAGTATATATAGTAGTAGCCCCTGAGACTTGGAATAGTTGGGACAACTTTTTGAAGGATCAATATATGCACAGGTCCTTGTGGACAAGAATGAACAATTGGCGCGGGAGCTGGAAGCGTGCAAGGCCCAGCTGACTAATGCGGTAGCCAAGTTAGAGGGATCCCGAAAGGCCCCCTCTGGTAATATTTGTCTCCATTATACGTAGATGTACCAGTTAGTAAATGGCTGGTGCGGTTAGTCTAATAGAAGATTCTGCAGTCAACCCCGGGGTGAATATGGAGGGCGTAATGGGTGACGACTCGCATCTCCAATGGTAGCTAAAGGCTGGCGAGCGCGTCCTTACGCAGGTGATGCAAGAGAAGAACAAGCTACAAGATGCCAATATTCATCTGGACGTGGAATTAAAGGACGTCCGCGCTCAACTTGCGGGCTCCATGAAGGAGAACAAAAAGCTTCGACGCGGCATTTATGGTAAGAGCTCAAGCGAACTGTGTGATAGTTCGGCGAGGAAGTTTTTTGAGGAAAATTTTGCCTGCAGGAATGTTAACAGGTCGCCCTGAAGAGGAGATGCCCTCATCTGCAGGTGATTTGCTGCAAGAACTTGCGCAGCTGCACGAGCGTGCTCGGCAGGTGATGCACGGCGTTGCTCAGGCCTTGTGTGTTGGGGAACGTAGTAGAAATTCAAAATTTTCTACGCATCACCAAGATCAATCTAAGGAGTAATCTAGCAACGAGGGGAAGTAGAGTGCATCTACATACCCTTGTAGATTGCTAAGCGGAAGCGTTCAAGTGAACGGGGTTGATGGAGTCGTACTCATCGTGATCCAAATCACCGATGATCCTAGTGCCGAACGGACGGCACCTCCGCGTTCAACACACATGCAGCCCGGTGACGTCTCCCATGCCTTGATCCAGCAAGGAGAGAGGGAGAGGTTGGGGAAGACTCCGTCCAGCAGCAGCACAACGGCGTGGTGGTGGTGGAGGAGCGTGGCACTCCAGCAGGGCTTCGCCAAACACCGCAAGAGACGGGGAGGGAGAGGGGTAGGGCTGCGCCAAGAGGGAGATCAAATCATGTGTTGGGCATCCACCAAACCTCAAGTATATATAGGGGGAGAGGAGGGTGAAGGAAATATGCCCTAGAGGCAATAATAAAGTTATTATTTATTTCCTTATATCATGATAAATGTTTATGATTCATGCTAGAATTGTATTAACCGGAAACATAATACATGTGTGAATACATAGACAAACATAGTGTCACTAGTATGCCTCTACTTGACTAGCTCGTTATCAAAGATGGTTATGTTTCCTAGCCATGGACAAAAGAGTTGTCATTTGATTAACGGGATCACATCATTAGGAGAATGATGTGATTGACATGACCCATTCCGTTAGCCTAGCACTTGATCGTTTAGTATAGTGCTATTGCTTTCTTCATGACTTATACATGTTCCTGTAACTATGAGATTATGCAACTCCGTTTACGGAGGAACACTTTGGTGCTACCAAACGTCACAACGTAATCGGGTGATTATAAAGGAGTACTACAGGTGTCTCCAAAGGTACATGTTGAGTTGGCGATTTCGAGATTAGGTTTTGTCACTCCGATTGTCGGAGAGGTATCTCCGGCCCTCTCGGTAATGCACATCACTATAAGCCTTGCAAGCAATGTAGCTAATGAGTTAGTTACGGAATGATGCATTACGTAACGAGTAAAGAGACTTGCCGGTAACGAGATTGAACTAGGTATTGGATACCGACGATCGAATCTCGGGCAAGTAACATACCGATGATAAAGGGAACAACGTATGTTGTTATGCGGTTTGACCGATAAAGATCTTCGTAGAATATGTAGGAACCAATATGGGCATCCAGGTTCCGCTATTGGTTATTGACCGAGAATAGTTATAGGTCATGTCTACATAGTTCTCGAACCCATAGGGTCCGCACGCTTAACGTTACGATGACAGTTTTAATATGAGTTTATAATTTTTGATGTGCCGAAGGAGTTCGGAGTCTTGGATGAGATCGGGGACATGACGAGGAGTCTCGAAATGGTCGAGACGTAAAGATCGATATATTGGACGACTATATTCGGAGTTCGGAAAGGTTCCGAGTGATTCGGTATTTTCGGGGTACCGGGAGTTACGGGAATACGAGGAAGAAGCAATGGGCCTCATGGGCCAAGTGGTGGAAGAGAGGAGGAGGTAGGGCGCGCCCCCTAGCCCAAACCGAACTGGACTAGGGGCGGCCCCCTTCCTTCTTGTCCTCCTCTCCTTCCTTCTCCTTCTCCTCCCTTCCTTCCCTCTCCTACTTGGACTAGGAAAGAGGGGGAATCCTACTGGAGTAGGATTCTCCCCCTGGGCGCCGCCTCCCCTTGGCCGCCCTCCCCTTGCTCCTTTATATACGGGGAAGGGGCACCACGTAACACACAAGTTGATCTACGGATCGTTCCTTAGCGTGTGCGGTGCCCCCTCCATCATATTCCACCTCGGTCATATCGTCATGAGTTTAGGCGAAGCCTGCGCTAGTAGAACATCATCATCGCCACCACGCCGTTGTCTTGTGGAACTCATCCCCGAAGCTTTGCTGGATCGGAGCCCGGGGATCGTCATCGAGCTGAACATGTGCTGAACTCGGAGGTGCCGTACGTTCGGTACTTGGATCGGTCGGATCGTGAAGACGTACGACTACATCAAACGCGTTGTCATAACGCTTCCGCTTACGGTCTACGAGGGTACATGGACAACACTCTCCCCTCTTGTTGCTATGCATCATCATGATATTGCGTGTGCGTAGGATTTTATTTTTTAAATTACTACGTTCTCCAACAGTGGCATCCGAGCCTAGGTTTTATGCGTTGATGTTATATGCACGAGTAGAACACAAGTGAGTTGTGGGCGATACAAGTCATATTGCTTACCAAAGATGTCATACTTTGGTTGGCGGTATTGTGAGATGAAGCGCCCGGACCGACATTACGCGTACACTTACGCGAGACTGGTTTCACTGCTACGAGCACTCGTGCTTAAAGGTGGCTGGCGGTGTCTGCTCTCTCATTTTAACTGAATCGAGTGTGGCTACGCCCGTCCTTGCGAAGGTTAAAACAGCACCAACTTGACGAACTATCGTTGTGGTTTTGATGCGTAGGTAAGAACGGTTCTTGCTAAGCCCGTAGCAGCCACGTAACATTTGCAACAACAAAGTAGAGGACGCCTAACTTGTTTTTGCAGGCATGTTGTGATGTGATATGGTCAAGACGTGATGCTATATTTTATTGTATGAGATGATCATGTTTTGTAACCGAAGTTATCGGCAACTGGCAGGAGCCATATGGTTGTCGCTTTATTGTATGAAATGCAAATGCCCTGTAATTGCTTTACTTTATCACTAAGCGGTAGCGATAGTTGTAGAAGCAATAGATGGCATAACGACAACGATGCTACGATGGAGATCAAGGTGTCGCGCCGGTGACGATGGAGATCACGACGGTGCTTCGAAGATGGAGATCACAAGCACAAGATGATGATGGCCATATCATATCACTTATATTGATTGATGTGATGTTTATCCTTTATGCATCTTATCTTGCTTTGATTGACGGTAGCATTTTAAGATGATCTCTCACTAATTATCAAGAAGTGTTCTCCCGAGTATGCACCGTTGCAAAAGTTCTTCGTCTTTGAGACACCACGTGATGATCGGGTGTGATAGGCTCTACGCTCAAATACAACAGGTGCAAAACAGTTGCACACGCGAATACTCAAAGTTAAACTTGACGAGCCTAGCATATACAGATATGGCCTCGGAACACGGAGACCGAAA
Organism: Aegilops speltoides; assembly: GCA_021437245.1. Taxonomy (NCBI): domain Eukaryota; kingdom Viridiplantae; phylum Streptophyta; class Magnoliopsida; order Poales; family Poaceae; genus Aegilops; species Aegilops speltoides. The sequence goes on along the minus strand of CM038145.1, from coordinate 284,979,598 downwards.
GGTCGGCGTGAATCATATAGTAGATATGATCAACATAGTGATGTTCACCATTGAAAACTACTCCATCTCACGTGATGATCGGACATGGTTTAGTTGATTTGGATCACGTGATCACTTAGATGACTAGAGAGATGTCTATCTAAGTGGGAGTTCTTTAGTAATATGATTAATTGAACTTAAATTTATCATGAACTTAGTCCTGGTAGTATTTTGCAATTATGTTGTAGATCAATAGCTTGCATTGTTGCTTTCATATGTTTATTTTGATATGTTCCTAGAGAAAATTGTGTTGAAAGATGTTAGTAGCAATGATGCGGATTGGATCCGTGATATGAGGTTTATCCTCATTGCTGCACAGAAGTATTATGTCCTTAATGCACCGCTAGGTGACAGACCTATTGCAGGAGCAGATGCAGACGTTATGAACGTTTGGCTAGCTCAATATGATGACTACTTGTTAGTTTTGTGCACCATGCTTTATGGCTTAGAATCGGGACTTCAAAGATGTTTTGAACATCATGGACCATATGAGATGTTCCAGGAATTGAAGTTAATATTTCAAGCAAATACCCGAGTTGAGAGATATGAAGTCTCCAACAAGTTCTATAGCTAAAAGATGGAGGAGAATCGCTCAACTAGTGAGCATGTGCTCAGATTATCTGGGTACTTCAATCACTTGAATCAAGTGGGAGTTAACCTTCTAGATAAGATAGTGATTGACAGAATTCTCTAGTCACCATCACTAAGTTACTAGAACTTCGAGATGAACTATACTATGCAAGGGATGACAAAAATGATTCCCGAACTCTTCGTGATGTTGAAATCGACGAAGGTAGAAATCAAGAAAGAGCATCAAGTGTTAGATTGACAAGACCGCTAGTTTCAAGAGAAGGGCAAAGGGAAAGAAAGGGAACTTCAAGAGGAAAGAAAAGCAAGTTGTCATTCCTGCGAAGAAGCCCAAAGCTGGACCATAGCCTGAAACTGAGTGCTTACATCGCAAAGGAAATGGTCACCGAAGCGGAAATGCCACGAATATTTGGTGGATAAGAAGGATGGCAAAGTGAACAAGGGTATATTTGATATACTGTGTTATTGATGTGTGCCTTACTAGTGTTTATAGTATCCCCGAGTATTTGATACTTGTTAGGTTACTAATATTAGTAACTCAAACAGGAGTTACGAATCAAAGCAGAGACTAGTTGAGGGTGAAGTGACGATGAGTGTTGGAAGTAGTTCCAAGATTGATATGATCATCATCGCACACTCCCTATACTTTCGGGATTAGTGTTAAACCTAAATAAATGTTATTTGGCGTTTATGTTAAGCATGAATATGATTTGATCATGTTTATTGCGATACGGTTATTCATTTGAAGTTAGAGAATAAATTGTTATTCGCATTTACATGAATAAGACCTTCGATGGTCATACACCCAATGAACATAGTTTGTTGGATCTCGATCGTAGTGATACACATATTCATAATATTGATGCCAAAAGATGCAAAGTTAATAATGATAGTGCAACTTCTTTGTGGCAATCGCCGTTTAGGTCATATCGATTGTAAAGCGATGAAGAAACTCCATAAAGATGGATTTTCGAATCACTTGGTTATGAATCATTTGATGCTTGCGAACCGTGCCTTTTGGGCAAGATGACTAAAACTTCGTTCTCGTAACAATGGAACAAGCTCTTGGCTTATTGGAAATAATACATACCGATGTATGCGATCCAATGAGTGTTGATGCTCGTGGCAAGTATCGTTATTTTCTGACCTTCACAAAATGATTTGAGCAGATATGGGTATATCTACTTGATGAAACATAAGTCTGAAATAGTTGAAAGGTTCAAAGAATTTCAGAGTGAAGTGGAAAAATCATCGTAACAAGAAAATAAAAGTTTCTGCGATCTGATCGCGGAGACGAATATTTGAGTTACGAGTTTGGTCTTCAATTAAAACAATGTGGAATAGTTTCACAGCTCACTCCACCTGTAACACCACAACGTTGTGGTGTGTCCGAACGTCGTAACCGCACTTTATTGGATATGGTGCAATCAATGATGTCTCTTATTGATTTACCATTATCGTTTTGGGGTTATGCATTAGAGACAGCTGCATTCACGTTAAAAGGGCACCATCTAAATCCGTTGAGATGACACCATATGAACTGTGGTTTAGCAAGAAACCCAAGTTGTCGTTTCTTAAAGTTTGGGGCTATGATGCTTATGTGAAAAAGTTTCATCCTGATAAGCTCAAACCCAAATCGGAGAAGTGCGTCTTCATAGAATACCCAAAGGAATTTGTTGGGTACACCTTCTATCACAGATCCGAAGGCAAAACATTCGTTGCTAAGAATGGATCCTTTCTAGAGAAGGAGTTTCTGTCGAAAGAAGTGAGTGGGAGGAAAGTAGAACTTGATAAGGTAACTTGTACCTTCTCCCGAATTGGAAAGTAGTTCATCACAGAAATCAGTTCTAGTGATTCCTACACCAATTAGTGAGGAGGCTAATGATAATGATCATGAAGCTTCAGATCAAGTTACTAGCAAACTTTGTAGATCTTATAGATTAGGATCCGCACCAGAGTGGTACGGTAATCCTATTCTGGAAATCATGTTACTGGACCATGATGAACCTACGAACTATGAGGAAGCGATGATGACCCCAGATTCCGTGAAATGGCTTGAGGCCATAAAATCTGAGATATGATCCATGTATGAGAACAAAGTATGGACTTTGATTGACTTGCTTGATGATCAGCAAGCCATGTTAAATAAATGGATCTTCAAGAGGAAGACGGACGTTGATAGTAGTGTTACTATCTACATAGCTCGACTTGTCGCAAAAAGGTTTTTGACAAGTTCAAGGTGTTGACTACAATGAGATTTTCTCAACTGTAGCGATGCTTAAGTCTGTCAGAATCATGTTAGCAATTGCCACATTTTATGAAATCTGGCAAATGGATGTCAAAACTGCATTCCTTCATGGATTTATTAAAGAAGAGTTGTATATGATGCAACCAGAAAGTTTTTGTCAATCCTAAAGATGCTAACAAAGTGTGCAAGCTCCAGCAATCCATCAATGGACTGATGCAAGCATCTTGGAGTTGGAATTTACGCTTTGATGAGTTGATCAAAGCATATGGTTTTATACAGACTTTTGAAAAGGCTTGTATTTACAAGAAAGTGAGTGGGAGCACTACAGCATTTCTGATAAGTATATGTGAATGACATATTGTTGATCGGAAATAATGTAGAATTATTCTGCAAAGCATAAAGGAGTGTTTTAAAGGAGTTCTTTAAAAGAAAGACCTCAGTAAAAGCTACTTACATATTGAGCATCAAGATCTATTGAGATAGATCAAGATGCTTGATAAGATTTTCAATGAGTACATACCTTGGCAAGATTTTGAAATAGTTCAAGATGGAACAGTCAAAGAAAGAGTTCTTGCCTGTGTTGCAAAGGTGTGAAATTGAGTAAGACTCAAATCCCGACCACGGCAGAAAATAGAAAAGAGAATGAAAGTCTTTCCCTATGCCTCAGTCATAGATTCTATAAAGTATGCTATGCTGTGAACCAGACCTATTGTATACCTTGCTCTGATTTTGACAAAGGAATACAATTTTGATCTAAGAGTAGATCACTGGACAGCGGTCAAGATGTTTCTCGATTATGGAGGTGATAAAAGAGCCCGTCGTAAAAAGTTACAACGATGCAAGCTTTTACACCAATCTAGATGACTCTAAGTCTCAATCTGGATACATATTGAAAGTGGGAGCAATTAGCTAGAGTAGCTCCGTGCAGAGCATTGTGGACATAGAATATTTGCAAAATACATACGGCTCTGAATATGATAGACCCGTTGACTAAACTTCTCTCATAAGCAAAACATGATCATACCTTAGTACTCTTTGGGTGTTAATCACATGGCGATGTGAACAAACCCTTTGGGTGTTGATCACATGATGATGTGAACTATGGATATTAATCACATACAGATGTGAATATTGGTGTTAAATCACATGGCAATGTGAACTAGATTATTGACTCTAGTGCAAGTGGGAGACTGAAGGAAATATGCCCTAGAGGCAATAATAAAGTTATTATTTATTTCCTTATATCATGATAAATGTTTATTATTCATGCTAGAATTGTATTAACCGGAAACATAATACATGTGTGAATACATAGACAAACATAGTGTCGATAGTATGCCTCTACTTGACTAGCTCGTTTATCAAAGATGGTTATGTTTCCTAGCCATGGACAAAAGAGTTGTCATTTGATTAACGGATCACATCATTACGAGAATGATGTGATTGACATGACCCATTCCGTTAGCCTAGCACTTGATCGCTTAGTATAGTGCTATTGCTTTCTTCATGACTTATACATGTTCACGTAACTATGAGATTATGCAACTCCGTTTACGGAGAAACACTTTGGTGCTACCAAACGTCACAACGAATCGGGTGATTATAAAGGAGTACTACAGGTGTCTCCAAAGGTACATGTTGAGTTGGCGTATTTTGAGATTAGGTTTTGTCACTCCGATTGTCAGAGAGGTATCTCTGGGCCCTCTCGGTAATGCACATCACTATCAGCCTTGCAAGCAATGTAGCTAATGAGTTAGTTACGTAATGATGCATTACCTAACGAGTAAAGAGACTTGCCGGTAACGAGATTGAACTAGGTATTGGATACCGACGATCGAATCTCGGGCAAGTAATATACCGATGACAAAGGGAACAACGTATGTTGTTATGCGGTTTGACCGATAAAGATCTTCGTAGAATATGTAGGAACCAATATGGGCATCCAGGTTCCGCTATTGGTTATTGACCGAGAATAGTTCTAGGTCATGTCTACATAGTTCTCGAACCCGTAGGGTCCGCACGCTTAACGTTACAATGACAGTTTTAATATGAGTTTATAAGTTTTGATGTACCGAAGGAGTTCGGAGTCCCGGATGAGATCGGGGACATGACGAGGAGTCTCGAAACGGTCGAGACGTAAAGATCAATATATTGGACGACTATATTCGGAGTTCGGAAAGGTTCCGAGTAATTCGGGTATTTTCGGGGGTACCAGGGAGTTACGGGAATACGAGGAAGAAGCAATGGGCCTCATGGGCCAAGTGGTGGAAGAGAGGAGGAGGCGCGGCCCCCTAGCCCAAACCGAATTGGACTAGGGGCGGCCCCCTTCCTTCTTCTCCTCCTCTCCTTCCTTCTCCTTCTCCTCCTTCCTTCCCTCTCCTACTTGGACTAGGAAGAGGGGAATCCTACTTGGAGTAGGATTCTCCCCTTAGTAGCGCCTCCTCCCCTTGGCCGCCCCCTCCCCCTTGCTCCTTTATATACGGGGGTACGGGGGCACCCCAGAACACACAAGTTGATCTACGGATCGTTCCTTAGCCGTGTGCGGTGCCCCCCTCCACCATATTCCACCTCGGTCATATCGTCAGCAGAGTTTAGGCGAAGCCTGCGCGAAGAGAACATCATCATCGCCACCACGCCGTCAGGCCGTGGAACTCATCCTCGAAGCTTTGCTGGATCGAAGCCCAGGGATCGTCATCGAGCTGAACGTGTGCTGAACTCGGAGGTGCCGTACGTTCGGTACTTGGATCGGTCGGATCATGAAGACGTACGACTACATCAACCGCGTTGTCATAACGCTTCCTCTTACGGTCTACGACGGTACGTGGACAACACTCTCCCCTCTCGTTGCTATGCATCATCATGATCTTGCGTGTGCATAGGAAATTTTTTTGAAATTACTACGTTCTCCAACAGAGGGGCTGCGCCCCCACCTGGGGTTCCCTCCCTAGGGGTGGCGGCAGCCCCCAGATCCCATCTGGGTGGCGGCCAAGGGGGGAGAGAGGGGGGCGCACCTAGGGTGGGCCTTAGGGCCCATCTGGACCTAGGGTTTGCCCCCTCCCACTCTCCCCGCGCCTTGGGACTTGGTGGGGGGGGCGCACCAGCCCACCTGGAACTGGTCCCCTCCCACACTTGGCCCACACAGCCTTCTGGGGCTGGTGGCCCACACAGTGGACCTCGACATTCCGGTGGTCCCAGATGCGTTATCGATAGCACCAAACTTTTCCGGTGACCAAAGCATGACTTCCCATATATAAATCTTTACCTCCGGACCATTCCGAACTCCTCGTGACGTCCGGATCTCATCCGGACTCAACAACATTCAAGAACCACGTACATCTATTCCCTATAACCCTAGCGTCATCGAACCTAAAGTGTGTAGACCCTACGGGTTCGGGAGACACGTAGACATGACCGAGACAACTCTCCGGCCAATAACCAACAGCGGGATCTGGATACCCATGTTGGCTCCCACATGTTCCACGATGATCTCATCGGATGAACCATTATGTCTAGGATTCAATCAATCTCGTATTCAATTCCCTTTGTCTAGCGGTATAGTACTTGCCCGAGATTCGATCATTGGTATCCTGATACCTTGTTCAATCTCGTTACCGGCAAGTCTCTTTACTCGTTCCGTAACAAATCATCCCGTGATCAACCCCTTGGTCACATTGTGCACATTATGATGATGTCCTACCGAGTGGGCCCAGAGATAGCTCTCCATCACACGGAGTGACAAATCCCAGTCTCGATTCGTGCCAACCCAACAGACATTTTCGGAGATACCCGTAGTGTACCTTTATAGCCACCCAGTTACGTTGTGACGTTTGGTACACCCAAAGCATTCCTACGGTATCCGGGAGTTGCACAATCTCATGGTCTAAGGAAATGATACTTGACATTAGAAAAGCTTTAGCATACGAACTACACGATCTTTGTGCTAGGCTTAGGATTGGGTCTTGTCCATCACATCATTCTCCTAATGATGTGATCCCATTATCAACGACATCCAATATCCATGGTCAGGAAACCGTAACCATCTATTGATCAACGAGCTAGTCAACTGGAGGCTTACTAGGGACATGGTGTTGTCTATGTATCCACACATGTATCTGAGTTTCCTATCAATACAATTATAGCATGGATAATAAACGATTATCATGAACAAGGAAATATAATAATAATAACTAATTTATTATTGCCTCTAGGCATATTTCCAATAGTCTCCCACTTGCACTAGAGTCAATAATCTAGTTCACATCGCCATGTGATTAACACTCACAGGTCACATCGCCATGTGACCAACATCCAAAGAGTTTACTAGTGTCAATAAACTAGTTCACATCATCATGTGATTAAGACTCAATGAGTTCTGGGGTTTGATCATGTTTTGCTTGTGAGAGAGGTTTTAGTCAACGGGTCTGCAACATTCAGATCCTTATGTGCTTCGCAAATCTCTAGGTCATATTTTAAATGCTGCTTCCACGCTCCACTTGGAGCTATTCCAAATGGTTGCACCACTATACGTATCCGGTTTTCTACTCAGAGTCATTCGGATAGGTGTTAAAGCTTGCATCGACGTAACCCTTTATGCTGAACTCTTTATCACCTCCATTATTGAGAAACATGTCCTTATTTACTCCAAGGACAATTTTGACCGCTGTCCAATGATCCATTCCTGGATCACTCTTGTACCCCCTTGCCAGACACGTGGCAAGGCACATATCAGGTGCGGTACAAAGCATGACATACTGTATAGAGCCTATGGCTAAGGCATAGGGGCGACATTCGTCCTTTCTCTTTCTTCTGCCGTGGTCGAGCTTTAAGTCTTAACTTCATACCTTACAACTCAGACAAGAACTCCTTCTTTGACTGATCCATCTTGAACACCTTCAAGATCATGTCAAGGTGTGCTCATTTGAAAGTACCGTTTAGCGTTTTTGATCCATCCTCATAGATCTTGATGCTCAATGTTCAAGCAGCTTAATCCAGGTTTTATATTGAAAAACACTTTTCAAATAACCCTATATGCTTTCCAGAAATTCGCATCATTTCGATCAACAATATGTCAACAACATATACTCATCAGAAATTCTATAGTGCTCCCACTCACTTCTTTGGAAATACAAGTTTCTCATAAACTTTGTATAAACCCAAAATCTTTGATCATCTCATCAAAGTGTACATTCCAACTCCGAGATGCTTACTCCAGTCCTTAGAAGGATTGCTGGAGCTTTGCATACTTGTTAGCGTCTTTCGGGATTGTCAAAACCTTCTGGTTGTATCTCATACAACCTTTCCTCAAGAAGATTGTCGAGGAAACAATGTTTTGACATCCTATCTGCAAGATTTCATAAATAATGCAGTAACTGCTAATCCAATTCCAACAGACTCTTAGCATCGCTACGAGTGAGAAAACCTCACCGTAGTCAACTCCTTGAACTTGTCGAAAACATCTTAATGACAAGTCAAGCTTCCTTAATGGTGATACTTACCATCATTGTCCGTCTTCCTTTTAAAATCCATCTGTACCCAATATCCTTACGACCATCAAGTAGTTCTGCCAAAGTCTACACTTTGTTTTCATACATGGATCCTCTCTCGGATTTTATGGCCTCGAGCCATTTGTCGGAATCCAGGCCCACCATCGCTTCTGCATAGCTCGTAGGTTCATTGTTGTATAGCAACATGACCTCCAAGACAGGATAACCGTACCACTTTGAAGCAGTACGCGTCCTTGTCATCCTACGAGGTTCGGCAGTGACTTGATCCGAGGCTTCATGATCACTATCATCAGCTTCCACTTCAATTTGTGTAGGTGCCACAGGAACACCTTCCCGTGCCCTGCTACACACTAGTTGTAGTGACGGTTCAATAACCATATCAAGTCTCCACCATCCTCCCACTCAATTTTCGAGACAAACCTTTCGTCGAGAAAGGACCCGATTCAAGAAACAATCCCTATTGCCTTCGGATCTGAATTAGGAGGTATACCCAACTGTTTTGGGTTTCCTATGAAGATGCATTTTATCCGCTTTGGGTTCGAGCTTATCAACCTGAAACTTTTTCACATAAGCGTCACAGCCCCAAACTTTTAAGAAACGACAACTTAGGTTTCTCCAAACCATAGTTCAAATGGTGTTGTCTCAATGGAATTACGTGGTGCCCTATTAAAGTGAGTGTGGTTGTCTCTAATGCCTAACCCATGAACGATAGTGGTAATTCGATAAGAGACATCATGGTACGCACCATATCCAATAGGGTGCAACTATGATGTTCGGACACACCATCACACTATGGTGTTCCAGGCGGTATTAATTGTGAAACAATTTCCACAATGTCTTAATTATGTACAAAGCTCAGAACTCAGATACTCATCTCTATGATCATATCATAGACATTTTATCCTCTTGTCACGATGATCTTCAACTTCACTCTGAAATTACTTGAACCATTCAATAATTCAGACTTGTGTTTCATCAAGTAAATATGCTCAGTATCTACTCAAATCATCCGTGAAGTAAGAACATAACGATATCCACTGCATGCCTCAGCACTCATTGGACTGCACACATCAAAATGTATTATTTCCAACAAGTTGCTTTCTTGTTCCATTTTACTGAAAATTAGGCTTTCAGTCATCTTGCCCATGTGGTATGATTTGCATGTCCCAAGTGATTCAAAATCAAGTGAGTCCAAATGGTTCATTTGCATGGAGTTTCTTCATGCATATACACCAATAGACATGGTTCGCATGTCTCAAACTTTTCAAAAACGAGTGAGTCCAAAGATCCATCAACATGGAGCTTCTTCATGCGTTTTATACCAATATGACTTACATGGCAGTGCCACAAGTAGGTGGTACTATCATTACTATCTTATATCTTTTGGCATGAACATGTGTATCACTACAATCGAGATTCAATAAACCATTCATTTTAGGTGCAATACCATTGAAGGTATTATTCAAATAAACAGAGTAACCATTATTCTCCTTAAATGAACAATCGTATTGCGATAGACATAATCCAATCATGTCTATGCTCAACGTAAACACCAAATAACAATTATTTAGGTTTAACACCAATCTCAATGGTAGAGGGAGCGTGCGATGCTTGATCACATCAACCTTGGAAACACTTCCAACACATATCGTCAGCTCACCTTTAGCTAGTCTCCGTTTATTCCGTAGCTTTTATTTCGAGTTACTAACACTTAGCAACCGAACCGTATCTAATACCCGGTGCTACTAGGAGTACTCGGTAAAGTACACATTAACATAATGTATATCCAATATACTTCTATCGACCTTGCCAACCTTCTCATCTACCAAGTATCTAGGGTAATTCGCTCGATGGTTGTTCCCCTCATTACGAAGCACTTAGTCTCGGTTTGGGTTCAACCTTGGGTTTCTTCACTAGAGCAAAGAGCTGATTTGTCGTTTCATGAAGTATCCCTTCTTGCCCTTGCCCTTCTTGAAACTAGTGGTTTCACCAACCATCAACAATTGATGTCCTTCTTGATTTCTACTTTCGCGGTGTCAAACATCGTGAATATCTCAAGGATCATCATATCTATCCCTGATATGTTATAGTTCATCACAAAGCTCTAGCAGCTTGGTGGCAATGACTTTGGAGAAATATCACCATCTTATCTGGAAGATCAACTCCCACTCGATTCAAGTGATTGTTGTACTCAGACAATCTGAGCACAAGCTCAATGATTGAGCTTTTCTCCCTTAGTTTGCAGGCTAAGAAACTCGTCGGAGGTCTCATACCTCTTGACGTGGGCACGAGCCTGAAATCCCAATTTCAGCCCTCAAAACATCTCATATATTTCGCGACGTTTCGAAATCATCTTCGGTGCCTCAACTCTAAACCATTTAACATTATTGAACTATCATGTAGTTATCAAAACGTGTATGTCAGATGTTCGCAACATCCACAGACGACATTCGAGGTTCAGCACACTGAGCGGTGCATTAAGGACATAAGCCTTCTACGAAGCAATGAGGACAATCCTCAGTTTTCGGACCCAGACCGCATAATTGCTACTATCAACTTTCAACTAAATTTTCTCTAGGAACATATCTAAACAGTAGAACTAAAGCGCGAGCTATGATGTAATTTGCAAAAACCTTTTGACTATGTTCAGGATAATTAAGTTCATCTTATGAACTCCCACTCAGATAGACATCCCTCTAGTCATCTAAGTGATTACATGATCCGAGTCAACTAGGCCTTGTCCGATCATCACGTGAGACAGACTAGTCATCATCGGTGAACATCTTCATGTTGATCGTATCTACCATATGACTCATGCTCGACCTTTCGGTCACTTGTGTTCCGTGGCCATGTCTGTACATGCTAGGCTCGTCAAGTCAACCTAAGTGTTTCGCGTGTGTAAATCTGGCTTACACCCGTTGTATGTGAACGTTAGAATCTATCACACCCGATCATCACGTGGTGCTTCGAAACAACAAACTTTCGCAACGGTGCACAGTTAGGGGGAACACTTTCTTGAAATTTTCATGAGGGATCATCTTATTTACTACCGTCATTCTAAGCAAATAAGATGCATAAACATGATAAACATCACATGCAATCAAAAGTGACATGATATGGCCAATATCATTTTGCTCCTTTTGATCTCCATCTTCGGGGCTCCATGATCATCGTCGTCACCGGCATGACACCATGATCTCCATCATCATGATCTCCATCATCGTGTCTCCATGAAGTAGTCTCGCCAACTATTACTTCTACTACTATGGCTAACGGTTTAGCAATAAAGTAAAGTAATTACATGGCGTTGTTCAATGACACGCAGGTCATACAATAAATTAAGACAACTCCTATGGTTCTCGCCGTTGTCATACTCATCGACATGAAAGTCGTGATTACTATTACAAGAACATGATCAATCTCATACATCACATATCATTCATCACATTCTTTTTGGCCATATCACATCACATAGCATACCCTGCAAAAACAAGTTAGACATCCTCTAATTGTTGTTTGCATGTTTTACGTGGCTGCTATGGGTTTCTAGAAAGAACGCTTACCTACATAAAAACCACAACATGATATGTCAATTGCTATTTACCCTTCATAAGGACCCTTTTCATCGAATCCGATCCGACTAAAGTGGGAGATACTGGCACCCGCTAGCCACCTTATGCAACTAGTGCATGTCAGTCGGTGGAACCTGTCTTGCGTAAGTGTATGTGTAAGGTCGGTCCGGGCCGCTTCATCCCACAATACCGTCGAAACAAGATTGGACTAGTAACGGTAAGCATATTGAACAAAATCAACGCCCACAACAACTTGTGTTCTACTCGTGCATAGAAACTACGCATAGACCTAGCTCATGATGCCACTGTTGGGGAACGTAGCAGAAATTCAAAATTTTCTACGCATCACCAAGATCAATCTAAGGAGTAATCTAGCAACGAGGGGAAGGAGAGTGTACCCTTGTAGATCGCTAAGCTAAAGCGTTCAAGTGAACGGGGTTGATGGAGTCGTACTCGTCGTGATCCAAATCACCGATGATACTAGTGCCGAACGGACGGCACCTCCGCGTTCAACACACATGCAGCTCGGTGACGCCTCCCATGCCTTGATCCAGCAAGGAGAGAGGAGAGGTTGGGGAAGACTCCGTCCAGCAGCAGACGACGGCGTGGTGGTGGTGGAGGAGCATGGCACTCAAACAGGCCGCCAAAAACCGCAAGAGACGGGAGGGAGAGGGTAGGGCTGCGCCAAGAGGGAGATCAAATCATGTGTTGGGCAGACCCCAAACCTCAAGTATATATAAGGGGAGAGGAGGGGCTGCGCCCCCACCTAGGGTTCCCTCCCTAGGGGTGGCGGCAGCCCCCAGATCCCATCTGGGTGGCGGCCAAGGGGGGAGAGGGGGGGGCGCACCTAGGGTGGGCCTTAGGGCCCATCTGGACCTAGGGTTTGCCCCCTCCCACTCTCCCTGCGCCTTGGGCCTTGGTGGGGGGGCACACCAGCCCACCTGGAGCTGGTCCCCTCCAACACGTTGCCCATGCAGGCTTCTCGGGCTGGTGGCCCCACCTGGTGGACCCCCGGGACCCTCCCGGTGGTCCCGGTACGTTACCGATAGCACCCAAAACTTTTCCGGTGACCAAAGCAGGACTTCCCATATATAAATCTTTACCTCTGGACCATTCCGGAACTCCTCGTGATGTCCGGATCTCATCCGGACTCGAACAACATTCGGTAACCACGTACATCTATTCCCTATAACCCTAGCGTCATCGAACCTAAAGTGTGTAGACCCTATGGGTTCGGGAGACACGTAGACATGACCGAGACAACTCTCTGGCCAATAACCAACAGCGGGATCTGGATACCCATGTTGGCTCCCACATGTTCCACGATGATCTCATCGGATGAACCACGATGTCGAGGATTCAATCAATCCTGTATTCAATTCCCTTTGTCTAGCGGTATAGTACTTGCCCGAGATTCGATCGTCGGTATCCCGATACCTTGTTCAATCTCGTTACTGGCAAGTCTCTTTACTCAGTCCGTAACACATCATCCCATGATCAACCCCTTGGTCACATTGTGCACATTATTATGATGTCCTATCGAGTGGGCCTAGAGATACCTCTCCGTCACACGGAGTGACAAATCCCAGTCTCGATTCGTGCCAACCCAACATACACTTTCGGAGATACCCGTAGTGTACCTTTATAGCCACCCAGTTACGTTGTGACGTTTGGTACACCCAAAGCATTCCTATGGTATCCGGGAGTTGCACAATCTCATGGTCTAAGGAAATGATACTTGACATTAGAAAAGCTTTAGCATACAAACTACACGGTCTTTGTGCTAGGCTTAGGATTGGGTCTTGTCCATCACATCATTCTCCTAATGATGTGATCCCGTTATCAACGACATCCAATGTCCATGGTCAGGAAACCGTAACCATCTATTGATCAATGAGCTAGTCAACTAGAGACTTACTAGGGACATGGTGTTGTCTATGTATCCACACATGTATCTGAGTTTCCTATCAATACAATTATAGCATGGATAATAAACATTTATCATGAACAAGGAAATATAATAATAATAACTAATTTATTATTGCCTCTAGGGCATATTTCCAACATTGTGGCCATCAAGCCTCCTGCCGAATGGCATGGGGGAGCTTGCGGACCTGCTTCAAGGAGCCCGGCAGCGCTTCCGTCTGTGGAAGATATCAGCATGCCGACAAGGAGCAAGAGAAGCCTGGGCAATGGTGAAGACACGCTACACCAAGCTGGACCCGAACCATATGGCCGAAGTAGGACCGGCGGGGCCGGATGGGCAAGAAATTCCCGTGAATTTGGTATATGACCAGGTAGCGTTAGCCGCTAAGTATTCTCAACAAGATTGTAGGCTAAATAGCCTGTTAGATGGTATAGAGGGGGAGTATAGTCAGTCTTAGTGACTTTGTAATTTAATTGGCATAATTAGCCCCTAGACGGATTGAAATCATTTGTCATGGCAGACCTTTTCGCTTCAGCCCCCGGATCATATAGTCCGGGGTGTGTCCGAATACCTGCTCGGTTATACAAGAACCGGGGTATGCGTGGAGACCAGGCGTAGGGGTCATAAGTGCTTGAACATACAAGTACCCAACTAGTTATGTTATATTGCATGGATAGCAAGAAACATCTTCCAGGGAGAATAGTTCCATTAGGGGTTCCTTTCCCTGGGAATGCATGTGTCGATACACATGTCTGGACTGCGAACGACGGTGCAGGATACAAAGCTTCTGGGTTTTTTTGTTGTAACCAACAAATACATCCTTTGTTCACCGATTGAATATTCTCTTAAGGAAACTAGCTTTCGGCTTCACCCAGTCTGAGGTACACATCCGGCTTAACCGTCAGTAACAATCGTAGAGGTGCTCCCCTTATGCCCTAGCCGAATTAACGGGAACGTAGGGCATAAACACAAGAGCCAGACAACCCAGCTTGGCCACATCTTAAGTCATATCGATGCATATAATGGTGAAGAAAAGGCAAATTTTAAAAAAGAACGCATATGCGATGGGCAAAAATCCATTTAAAGTGATTATGTCTAGCTTCCGAATAGGAAGCCCCTAGGTACAGCTTACACACATAGTACGGCCGGAGTGATCCGGGAGTCCGCACTGTATTAAACACTTTGTGTGAAGAGAAAAAGGGTCGAGAAAGGAGAGAAAAAGATGTGGAGCATAATTAAGGAGGGGTGAGGAGACGAACACTGAGTTCGGTGTTAGGCGTAGAATCTCCGGAGTCTAGCCGCGTTCCATGGGTTCGGCTCAAGTCTGCTATCGGATGCATTACATAGACGGTACGCTCCTCCGGTGAGGATTTTGTCAATGACGAAGGGACCCTCCCACTTGGGTTTGAGTTTGTCCTTCTTCTTCTCCGGTAGGCGTAGAACGAGCTCGCTAATATTGTAAGTTTTGGCCCGCACTTCTCTGCTTTGATATCGTCGAGCCTGCTGCTGACAGAATGTGGAACGGGCTTTTGCGACATAGCGCTCCTCCTCTAGGGCATCCAAGTTATCCTGCAGATCTAACTCGGCTTCCTTCTCTTCGTACATGCGTACGCGTGGCGAATCATGTATCATGTCGCAGGGTAGTACTGCTTCCGCACCGTACACCATAAAAAATGGTGTGTATCCATTGGTTCGATTCGGTGTGGTCCGCAGCCCCCAGAGTACGGAGTTGAGCTCCTCTACCCAGTGCGTATTCGATTCTGTTAAAGATCGCAATAATCTGGGTTTTATGCCGCTCATGATGAGACCATTTGCCCGTTCGACCTGGCCGTTTGTTTGGGGGTGGTAGACGAAAGCGTAGTCGAGCTTAATGCCCATTTTGCCGCACCAAGTTTTCACTTCATCGGCTATGAAATTTGAGCCATTATCAGTGATGATGCTATGGGGGACACCGCACGATGTATGCGACCCGGATATGAAGTCTATTCTTGGTCGGATTCGCCGTTTTAACTGGTTTGGCTTCGATCCATTTGGTGAATTTGTCCACCATGACCAATAGGTATTTTTTCTTATGGCTTCCCCCTTTAAGGGGTCCGACCATATCCAGCCCCCAGATCGCGAAGGGCCAAGTTATGGGGATTGTTTGGAGAGCGGTAGGGGGCATATAACTCTGATTGGCGAAGAGCTGGCAGCCGACGCAATGTTGGACAAGGTCATGTGCGTCTGCTCGGGCCGTCGGCCAATAGAAGCATGTACGGAAGGCTTTGCCGACTAGCGCCGAGCTGCAGCATGTGTCCGCCCATCCGCATGGATTTCAGCTAGAGTTGCCGCCCTTCCTCTTCGGAGATGCACCTTTGGAGCACTCCGGTCGCGCTTTTCTTGTAGAGTTCCCCTTCATGGACCTTGTAATCTTTAGAACGCCGGACTATGCAGCGTGCTTCATTTTGGTCTTCGGGGAGCTCCTGCCTATTTAGGTAGGCCAAGAAAGGCTCGGTCCACGGGGTGATTACGGCCATGATTTCGTCGGCCGAAGGTGTTATTTCGGTGGCAGAGCCTCCGATTGTGTCGGATGGTTCGGAGTCTGGGGTGTATTCGAATCCGTGCTGGTATTGCCGGACTCCCCTTCCCATACTACGGATGGCTTGAACAGCCTTTCCAGAATATATTAGGTGGGACAGGTCGCTTACGCCGATGCGGGCGAGGACGTCCGCCGCTTGATTGTTTCTCGAGCCACATGGTGGAATTCGAGCCCCTCGAACCAAGTCGACATTTTGAGGACGGCATTACGATAGGTCGCCATTTTCGGATCCTTGGCATCAAAGTCTCCGCTTATTTGTGATATTGCAAGGTTCAATCTCGCGACTTCCAGCGTTGATGCCCATAGAGATCGCCATCCAAGACCATGCAACAGGCCTCATATTCGGTCGCATTGTTGGAGTCTGTATAATATTTGTAGGACGATCGACCGTGTCCCCGTGGGAGACGCCAGACTACCTCGCTCCCCATCCGCCAGCATTTTGGAGTCGTCAAAGTGCATGATCCAGTTGGAGTACGCGCCGTACTCTTTAGGGAGTTCGGCTTCTGTCCATTCGGCGACAAAGTCAGCCAATACTTGCGACTTAATGGCTGCCGCGGTTTGTATATTATGTCGAACGGCAGGAGCTCGATAGTCCATTTAGCAATCCGGACCGTAGCGTCGCGGTTATTAATTATGTCGTTGAGTGGTACTTTGGAGGCGACGGTAATCAAACACTCTTGAAAGTAGTGTCTTAGCTTCCGGGATGCCATGAAGACCGCGTATGCTATTTTTTGATAGTGTGGGTATCGGGATTTGCATGGGGTGAGGACCGTGGATACGTAGTAAACCGGCTTTTGAAGCGGGAATTTGTATCTGTCCACCTCTTGTTCGACGACGAGCACTGCGCTTACCACTTGATGTGTTGCAGCTATGTATAGTAGCATAGGTTCGCCGATGTTTGGCGCTGTTAGGACCGGATTACTGGCCAATAAGGTCTTTTTCTCATCAAGTCCGGCCGCGGCTGCATCCGTCCATACGAAGTGTTCGGTGCGCCGAAGGAGGCGGTAAAGAGGCAATGCCTTTTCTCCTAGCCTGGATATAAAGCGGCTCAAAGCGGCCACGCATCCAGCTAGCTTCTGGATGTGCTTGAGGTCTGTTGGTATGGCCAACTACGATAGAGCTCGGATTTTTGCTGGATTCGCTTCTATTCCTCTATTGGAAACAATGAAGCCCAGGAGCTTCCCCGAGGGGACACCGAAAACGCATTTTTCCAAAATCAACTTGATGTCGTATGTCCGGAGGTTATCGAATGTGAGCCTCAAGTCATCTATTAGGGTTTCGACATGTCTAGTTTTTATGACCACGTCGTCCACATATACTTCCACTATTTTGCCGATTTGTTTTTCCAGGCATGTTTGCATCATGCGTTGATAGGTTGCGCCGGCATTCTTGAGCCCGAAGGGCATAGTGTTGAAGCAAAAAGGGCCGTATGGCATTATAAAAGCTGTTGCAGCTTGGTCAGACTCTGCCATCTTTATTTGATGGTATCCAGAGTATGCGTCGAGAAAACACAGCGAGTCGTGTCCAGCTGCGATGATTTGATCGATGCGAGGGAGGGGAAAGGGATCCTTGGGGCAAGCCTTGTTGAGGTCCTTGAAGTCGACGCATAGGCGCCAGGATTTGTCCTTTTTTGGTACCATTACCAAATTCGCGAGCCAATCCGGATGTTTAATATCTCTGATGAATCCGGCCTCAAGTAGCTTGGCTAGCTCTTCCCCCATGGCTTGCCATTTGGGTTCTGAAAACCGTCCTAGAGCCTGTTTGACCGGTTTGTATCCCTTTAGTATATTGAGGCTATGTTCGGCCAACCGGCGTGGGATGCCTGGCATGTCCGAAGGGTGCCAGGCGAAAATGTCCCAATTCTCGCGTAAGAAATCTCGCAGTGCGGCGTCCATCATGGGGCTCAACTGTGTCCTGATGGATGCTGTCTTCGTGGGGTCCGTTGGATGGACCTGGAATTTGACTATCTCGTCTGCAGGTTTAAATGAGGCGGACTTGGGTCGCTTGTCGAGTATCACGTCGTCCCTGTCCATGGTGGCCCGTAGTGTTGTTAACTCTTCGGCTGCTAGGGCTTCAGATAATGCTTCCAGGGCTAGTGCTGCGGTTTTGTTTTCGGCGCGAAGTGCGACGTCCGGATCACTGGCTAGAGTGATGATTCCGTTGGGTCCGAGCATTTTAAGCTTCATGTACCCGTAATGTGGTACAACTTGAAAGCTTGTAAACGCGTCCCGCCCGAGGAGGGCGTGGTATCCGCTGCTAAAGGGAGCCACTTGGAATGTGATTTCTTCGGACCTATAATTCTCCGGGGTGCCGAATACCACATCGAGTGTGATTTTTCCCGCACACCGTGCTTCCCGAGTAGGGATGATTCCCCTGAAGGTGGTGTTGCTTTGCTCAGTGCGGCCTTTATCAATTTCCATTTTGTTGAGCGTTTATTCATAGATCAAGTTTAACCCGCTTCCGCCGTCCATGAGTACTTTGGTGAGCCGAAAGCCATCCACGATTGGGCTAAGGACCAGAGCGGCCGGTGCCCGGACAGTCTGGAATCGAGGTTCATCACTGGCATTGAAAGTTACAGCAGTGTCATTCCAGGGGTTTATCTTTGCCACATGGCAAATTTCCGCACAGCTTCGATGAGCTCTCTTGCGCCTTTTGTTCGAGGCAAAAGTCTCGAAGACTGTTACTACCGTATTGTGTCTGCTGGCAGGATGTTGTTCCGCTTTATGGCTTACAAGAAGATCCTCGCCGCTTTTTGCCACCTGCTGGAGTATCCAACATGCCCTAAGGCTATGAGTTGGTATTGTATCCAGAGTGCTGTGGAGCTTACATGGCCCGTCGAGCCATTCCTCCAATACGGATCCCTGCCCTGGGGTGGGCTTTGGTTTCTTGGGGATTGGATCGGACGACTTACGAGAGTTCGTCTGTTTAGTTCGGACAAAGGTCTTGGTGATAGTAGTACTATCCCAAAATTCCGTTTGGGTCTTCCAAGCGCTTTCCATTGCATAGTACTTTCGTACTATGATTGCCAAGTCCGTGAAGCGTACTATTTCGCGGCGGCTTATAACATTGAGGAGCCCTTCGTCCGTGCAGTTTTTGCAGAAGAGTGAGACCATGTTATCCTCGTGGCAGTCCTTAACCTTGTTAAGCGCAAGGAGGAATCTGGCCCAATAATGATGTACCGTTTCCTGGGGCTCTTGCCTGATGCGGGAGAGACAGTTTAAGTCCAGATAGGTGTTGTTAGCAGAATCCGGATTATGATCCGATCTAACGCCCAAGGGCGCGGGCGGTTCCGAGCCTAGCAACTCAGAATCCGGAGTGCTACCCAATTTCTTTGGCCCAATGCCCGATTCTAAGTCCGGGACCTGGGTCAGTTTGTCCTCTGAGCAGATTTTCAGCTCAAGGAGTTCGGTGATCCGAACATAATTCATCCTCAAAGTTGGGGGACGATCCGCATGTGGTTCCTCCACAATCACTATCTCATGGGTGGCCGGTGGGGATCTAATGTCCCTTCGGTCGGGTTTAAGCCCAATCCGGTCATAGTTTGTAGCGACTCCCAGAGCGGCGATGCGATCCAAGAGTTCATTAAGGGAGGAGAGCTCCATTGGATCCATCTGTTCGGCAAGTTCCGAACTGACACGAAGGTTATGATTGATGACCCGAGAGGCCATCGTCGGTATTTGTCGCCGACGGGCGCCATGATAAAGCCGCCGAGCCGGAGCGTCTGGCCTACAACCAGAGCTCCCTCTGAAGTAATGTCGTCCTTGAAGACGAGACGAGCCATCAAGCCTTGCGGCGACGACACAGAGGAACTCTCAATGAAAGCACCAATGTCGGTGTCAAAACCGGCGGATCTCGGGTAGGGGGTCTCGATGCAAGGCCAAGGTTGATGGTAATAGGAAGCAAGGGACACACATGTTTACCTGTGTTCGCCCTCTCGATGGAGGTAAAACCCTACTTCTCGCTTGATTAATATTGATGATATGGGTAGTACAAGAGTAGATCTACCACAGGATCGTAGAGGCTAAACCCTAAGAGCTAGCCTATGATGGTATGATTGTAATTGTGATCGGCCTTCTAAGGACCAACCTCTCCGGTTTATATAGACACCAGAGAGGGCTAGGTTTACATGGAGTCGGTTACAAGAAAGGAAATATAATATCCGGATCGCCAAGCTTGCCTTCCACGCCAAGGAGAGTCCCATCCGGACACGGGCCGAAGTCTTGAGTCTTGTATCTTCATGCTTCAATAGTCCGGACGTTGTACACAGTCTGGCTATCCGGATACCCCCTAATCCAGGACTCCCTCAGTACCCTCATAGACCGTAAGCGGAAGCTTTTCACAATGCGGTTGATGTAGTCGTACACGTTCACGATCCGTCCCGATCAAGTACCAAACGTACGACACCTCCGCGTTCAACACACGTTCAACTCGATGACGTCCTCGCCTTCTTGATCCAGCAAGACGGGCGAAGTAGTAGATGAGTTCCGGCAGCACGACGGCGTGGTGATGGTGTTGGTGAAGAACAATCTCCGAAGGGCTTCGCCAAGCACAACGAAAACTATAACGGAGGATAAACTAGAGGGGACAGGGTTGCCAGCACACCGCTTGGTGATTCTTGATGTGTCTTGGGTGCTAGCCCTGCCCCTCTATTTATATGTTGAGCCTTGGGGTCGAAACTTGGAGTAAAAGCCTCCTCAAAGTTGGTTTTACCCGAAAGGCAAGAGTCCTTCTCGGACTCTAGGACCAGTCGCCAGGGTTCCTGACGTCTGGACCCAGATGCCATGGACCATGGCATTTGGCCCCTGGACTCGGCAAAACTTCCTTTTGCGCTTTCCGAAAACCTCGTGGGCTTTCCCCTTTGGCCCAAATAAAGTGTTCTCGTACCCAAATATTTCGGGAAACATCTGTAACCCCTTCTGGTGAATTCTGGAACCCTTCCGGAGACCAAACACTATTATCCCATATATCAATCTTTATTGAAGCTCCTCGTCATGTCCGTGATCTCGTCCGGACTCCGAACAACATTCGGTCACCAACATACATAACTCATATAATACTATATCGGCAACGGACGTTAAGCGTGCGAACCCTACAGGTTCGAGAACTATGTAGACATGACCGAGATGCTTCTCCGGTCAATAACTAATGGCGGGACCTGGATGCCCATATTGGTTCCTACATATTCTACAAAGATCTTTATCGGTCGAACCTTTATGACAACATACATAATTCCCTTTGTCCATCGGTATGTTACTTGCCCGACATTCGATCGTCGGTATCTTCATACCTAGTTCAATATCGTTACAAGCAAGTCTCTTTACTTGTTCTGTAATACATCATCCTGCAACTAACTCATTAGACACTTTGCTTGCAAGGTTTCTTATGATGTGTATTACCGAGAGGTCCCAGAGATACCTCTCTGATACTCAGAGTGATAAATCCTAATCTCGATCTATGCCAACCCAAAAAACACCTTCGGAGATACCTGTAGAGCATATTAATGATCACCCAGTTACGTTTTGATGTTTGATAGCACATAAGGCATTCCTCCGGTATCTGGGAGTTGCATAATCACATAGTCGAAGGAATATGTATTTGACATGAAGAAAGCAATAACAATAAAACTGAACGATCATTATGATAAGCTAACAGATGGGTCTTGTCCATCACACCTAATGATGTGATCCTGTTATCAAATGACAACTCATGTCCATGGTTAGGAAACCTTAACCATCTTTGATCAACGAGCTAGTCAAGTAGAGGCTCTCCAGGGACACAATGTTTGTCTATGTATTCACACATGTATTTAGGTTTCTGATCAATACAATTCTAGCATGAATAATAAACATTTATCATGAATAAGAAAATATAAAATAACAACTTTATTATTGCCTTTAGGGCATATTTTCTTCAAATTCATCCTCTTCTTCACATCCACACAGGTCACATACACCATCAGTAGTGATAGTCCTCTTACAAGCATTATGAATTGTGGCTAGTGATTGGGTCGCAACGCCGCCAAACAAAGATCTCGATTTTCTCTGGTATCTTTGCTTTCCAAATGATATCCCATATGCTCTATCCCCAGCCTTGGCTCCGGAGGATGAAGCAGCCACAATGGTATTTCTCTTGATCATGTCTGCAAGCTTGTAAGCACTCTTCACAGAAAACTGGCCAGTTTTCTCATAATGCCAAGCAATAGTATCCTCCACCACATTTACTGGTATTCTCAGTTTAGTTTTCAAATTTCCTCCGCATTGAACCAGTGAAAATTTTGATTAATTAGCGCCACATCCCACTGCTTTCCATCTGGGAGCATGAGTTGGTTAACCCACCTAATCCTTGAATGCTTGATGAATTTTGTTGTTTCCTGCGTGGGATCCAATGGTCTTTTCTGAATTTGTATGCTTTTGCCATTCCCGACTCGCCAGATCACACCTTCCTTCAACAACTCAAGACCAAACTTGATCCCCCTCCATGAGGGTGAGGCATCCAAAGAGAACACCCTGTCCAACAGATTGCCATGGGGGTAATAATTGGATTTTAAAACTCTTGCACACAAGCTATTGGGGTTTTGAAGAAGCCTCCACCCATGGCGGGCTAGCAGTGCTTGATTGAACAAGTGCATGTCTCGAAAACCTATTCCCCCATTTCTTTTGTGCTTAGTCATATTAGCCCATGACATCCAATGTACCTTACGGTGATTTTCATTGTCACCCCACCAGAAATCCCTTATCATCCTCTCTTACTTCTCACAGAATCCCATGTTCATCTTAAAAACACCCATGACATGGGCTAGTAGAGCTTGGACCACAATCTTGACATGGACCTTCTTTGCCGCTTGGGACATAAACTTTTCTATTCCAATCATTGCATCGTTTTCCAAGCCTATCCATAATCGGATGGAAGCACTCATCCTTCATTCTTCCTTCGGGGTCGGTCAATTCATTTTTATGGTGGAGTGCGCTCTAAAATACCCCCTTATTTCTCCAAATATGCAGGCATGAGGGTTCATGTTGGATCCCAATCTATACTTTCTAGCGTTGAAGTCTGGGTTGTGGACTCTATTAGAACATCATTTTTGCGACATATTCATCAAAATGACAGTTATTATGGAGTTCAGTCTGTTTTATCAACTCCACTAGATTTGCTCTTAGTTTGGTGAGATTTGGGGATTGGGTTAATAATTAGAGAAAAAGTTGTGGTTACACAAAAAAAATGTCCAAAAGGTGGTGTTAATAAGTTCTTGTTAAAAGGCCAGTGATATGCGCCGGTCCGCCGGCCGAATTTTCGGTCGGTCAAACTGCGCACACACGATTTAAATAGCTACAGCCGTACGATGGTCTTCCTTCCCTCAGCTGTTTCATCAAGAAAACAAAGAAAAAGTCATGGCAATCGTCATCAAGTACAACCCGTGATCCTTCGTGGACATCAGCCAACTCGCCGGGCGTCCTCGCCGCTGATCGCCACCCTTGTCTCTAGTGGTTGTCATCGCATCCCCGTCCTCACCGGTTCCAATAGGATGTCGCCTCCCCTCGTAGCAAAACGATGCCGTCGTAGCAAAACGCCCGCCGTCTCTATCGTTGCAGCACCTAGCCGCTGCCGTCGTATCACGCCCATCGCCGCGCCACCGTGCCTCCGGCCGCAGCACTCTGTGTCGCCGCTCGCACCGAGTTGAAGCTTTTTCTCCTGTTGGTTGAAGCTTTTTTTCACGTCGGTTGAAACTTTTGCACCCGTCGACGCTCACTGCACGGGGTTGAACGAACGATGGCTGCCGATGAACGCCATTTAAGTGGATGTAACAAAAATGCACGCCGGTTGTAGCAAAAAATAGTGACGGCTGCAGCAAAAGCGTTGTTGTCGTCGTCCCGGGTCGCATCTCCTCCATTAATGAATGTAGCAAATTCCTCATCGGTTGTAGCAAAAGCAGATGACGGTTGCAGCAAATAACTGTTGCGGTCGTTGTGCGTCGTAGCTCCACCGTTAGTGGATGTGCAAAAAATGTCGCTGGTTCCAAAGATCCATGACGCTGTCGCAAAGATGCAAAGACCGCCTCGAGCTCACAGCTCCATGATGATCTCGGCATGGCCATGGTTGCCACAGTCACTCACCGACAAAAGCAGATGCAGCTTCGCGGGGCTGTGGTTGCAGCTTCTTTTCCCACCTCTGTTGGAGCTTCAGCCAGTAGTGGTGAACTAGATTTTAAAGATGACCTAAGGAAGAAGACAAAGAGGAAGGCTGAGAAAAATAAACAAGCGGTCGTGATGGGCCAAAGCCCAAAGGCAGGTGGTGGACCAAGGAGAAAAAATAACGACGTGAAACCTGTACTGAAAGACGTGTGTGCGCTGGATCCCTACGTGATCGAGTGGCGTGCGTGCGACCGGCCGAAGCTTCGGCCGATGCGCCGTTGTCAAACGTTTGCCTTGTTAAAACGGGGTTTGTGCAAACCATTCAAACAATTATGAAACGCTCTCTTTTTTGTTTCCTTTTCCTACAATTTTGACTTTGTACTCTCACTACGTTTCCTAGCCAGCAAAGCGTAGACACAACAACACGGAGGGGCGCAAAGTCATCGTCTGAGGGTGGACCCGTGAAAACATCGAACCAACTAAACAAGCACAGCTGACACCCACCCCTCCGCCACCGCAGTCGCCGGTGACCAGGACGCGCGTCCGAGTTCGCCGGCGGCGAGGAGAAGGGCGCCGAGTATGGGGTGCTCCCTCTCGGGGCTCAACGCCCTCTACGACGCAGCGACTGGCGGCGGCGACGTGTGGATCAACGAGCGCCGCTTCCGCGTCCTCCGCCAGATCGGCGAGGGCGGCTTCGCCTTCGTCTACCTCGTCAAGGAGCACGACGCCTCCTCCGACGCCGCGCGCGACAGGCACCCCTCCCACGTCTCAGGTACCCCCATCCGATCCCGCCCCACTAGCCTCCGTGTCTCGCGTGTGTCACGGGTTATGCGCGTTCGTTTTGAACCCGTGAAATGAAATCCTTCACATTTCTTGAGCCGACAAATGCACCTGTGTGGTTTAGTATTCAGAATCATGTGGATTTTGCTACTTCCGCTCCGCCCCTGCTACTAGATGTTGTCATGAGCAGGGTTTAAGTTTTGTAATGCTGGTTGTTGCATAGAACTGAAGTTTTTTGTTTCCGTTGGTGCGTGAATCTGGGAATTCTGTGAGATTTCTATGATTCTGATGCTGCCGTGCTAATGTTTATTCAGACGACGGGACATACGCTATGAAGAAGGTGCTGATACAGAGCAGGGAGCAACTGGATCTGGTGAAGGAGGAGATCCGCGTCTCGTCCTTGTTCAACCACCCCAATCTGCTTCCGCTTCTTGACCATGCCATAATAGCAGTTAAGGTAGTAACATGGTTTGCACCTGTCTTCCGTGCCCTGTGATGCCATATGCCATAGAGTCTTGAAGTATGTGCAATCATGTTGAAGCTAGGCAAGTTAGCTGAGCTTTGGTAAATACTGTACATATGTCTGACAGTCCGAGGCATTTTTGTTTGATGATTATTAACATCTAGAGATACAACAATTAATTTATTTGAAATAAACTCAGTAATGTGTTAGCCTGCCATAACATCTTATAGGCAACTTAATGTTTTTTTTTGCGATATTGGGCAACTTAATTTTAATTATTCGTCAATCACCATACCTTTGAACATACATTTCATGTCGAGATGTCTTATATGATATTATAGAGTACACAGGGAGATTGGAGCCATGAAGCCTACTTACTCTTCCCAGTCCATTTGGATGGTACTCTGTTCGACAATGCTGCCGCCATGCAGTCAAGGAAAGAGTTTTATTCGGTGGTTGATGTTTTGCGAATATTCCAACAGGTCAGCTTTTTTTACTGGAAAGTAGTATGAATCTATTGTTTCTTGATGATGTCATAGTGATATTTGGAACTTTCTTGATTTCATCATTGTAGTGATCTTTTACCATTTATTAAGCTTGATGTTCAGTATTGACCAATTTATTGTCATGCTATTTTCCTACATTTTTCTGAAGAACAAGCTTTTGTCCCAACTTATGTGCTGTTGGTTACTCTTTAATTTCTCTTGTGTATTACTCGAGCATTGACTTACATATATTGCATCCTCTGCAAGCTATAGAGTATAATCACAGGTGACGATGCACTATATTCTTTGTAATACATAAATGTGACTACAGTTTAACTCTTGCTAACTTGGGAATAGCTCAGCTTCAGGATTTTGAAGATATCATCGTATTATGCCCCTATCTTGCTTTATTCTCTGTTACTAGGCATTTAGTTTGTACACTCAATGTATGGAAGTATTAAAAGTGCACATTACAATACTGACTTGAATTTGAAAGGTATAGTTAGCCGTTACATCTTTGCATCTCCCCATCTCCCTTTGTGTACTAATATAAGTGTACCAGCAGATTTGTGAAGGACTGAAGCACATGCATAGTCTTGATCCACCATATGCCCACAATGATGTCAAGCCTGGCAATGTTCTTGTAACCCGCCGAAAAGGGCAAGCACCTCTTGCAACTTTGATGGATTTTGGAAGTTCGCGGCCTGCAAGAAATCAAATTCGTTCTCGTTCTGAAGCATTACGGTTGCAGGTTTGTCTTAGCTCCATGGCCTTTTCATGAAAGGCAGCTCTTCTTCACCCGCAAAAAAAAAAAAAAAGACAGCTCTTCTTGATAACGTATTGGTTTTTGGTTTCCATATAATCATTTACGATGTTTTGCCATTGTCCCATAACAGTACTTTTATTCACTTTCCAGATGTATGGATAATTTGTTAGAAATACTCTTCTGTTTCTAGTGTTGTTTTAGTTTCATGATTAAGAGTGACTTTGCTGCACATGTTAAGAAATTCGGGTGTTACTTTATTGTTTCCTTAAGCCGGAGCAAAATCATCTGGATAACTCACCCTTACTTTTGAGTATGCAATTATTACTTAGAAAGGTTAGTGCTTTCAAAGTAATGGCAATTGAAACATTACTAATGTATATCTTGCTTCGGTGCAGGAATGGGCTGCCGAGCATTGCTCTGCACCTTTTCGCGCACCTGAATTATGGGACTGCCCAAGCCATGCTGATATTGATGAGAGAACAGACATTTGGTCGCTAGGTTGCACTCTTTATGCAATCATGTAAGTTCCCTCATGGCTTGTTGCACGAGTAAATTTACTATGCTTGATCAAGTTTCATCTCCCATGGATTTATGTGTCAGTATGATTCTCAATTATTTTGTGGTGTACCGTTGCTCTAAATCTCCAACTGCTTCAGTGCATAATCCATGGGCACATTTATTAGAAATTATTTCAGCTTAGTATTTGTATCTCGTTTTTCGCAGTCTTGACAAGTGAGAAGTGACAGTCCGTGGAATTTAGTACTGTACAACAAATGGTTATCCCATCAACTTTTTAAGTCAGGAGTAATTAACAATGAAAGTAGCTATCAATCATACCTTGTGCTTTAGATGGCGTACTGCTTAAAGATCAAACTCAAATTGGTTGAAGTTTCTAATCAAACATACTGGGTCTCGGAAGAGTCGTGAATGTGGTCAACTTATCAACTGGGGCGGTAACCTGTAATTACTTAATAAATCACTGATGCTCACATTTCTGTTCTTTGTAGGTATGGTGTTTCTCCCTTTGAGTATGCTCTTGGTGAATCTGGAGGAAGCTTGCAGCTGGCCATTATGAACGCGCAGTTGAAGTGGCCAGCGCTACCGAGCACCTACCCTGACGCACTTCACAAGTTTGTTACCTGGATGCTTCAGCCACAGCCCGAGATGCGCCCTCACATCAATGACATACTTCTCCACGTTGACAAGCTTGTGGAGAAATACTCGCCTTAAAGCCAGCTTGCATATTCTGTTCTGACTCGTTTCTTCCTTATACGATTGCAAAAGGGGACATGTTGTAAGACTCATGCTCTAGGCCTTTTCATCCTCTGGAATAGGCTCAGTGTCAATTCTTTATGTAACTTTCAGGCTGTTACCGATATGTCGTTCTCTAACTCTTGGAAGTAATATTAGTCGCTTATCTTGTACAAAATGTTTGCTGAATACAAAAAATACATGTGTTATTGTCTTCGCCTTCTACTTCTCCAGGCTCTTCCTGATTTAAGTACACAAGGAACAGTAAAAAAAATTGAAAAAAAAACTGATTATTATTTTCTGACAAACATTGACAAAAGTTCTAAGAGCTTGTAAAGATTCATCATGAAATCACATTTGTGGAACTGTGGCAAAAAAAACCGATATCGATACTCTGAAAATGCTACTTTCGAAAGCATTTTGGAGCACTGATTCTGGTTTTTTTTTATTTGCCAACAAATGTGATTTCATGATGGAATTTTTCAAGCTCTTAGAACTTTTGTCAATGTTTGTCATACAAAAAAAAAATCAGATTTTTTTCATTTTTATATTTTGATTTTGCTGTTCATCCAAGCTCATATGAGCTCGGGTTGAGAAGGTTACTTTCCCTAACTAAGAGCATTTCCCCAAATCCCAATAAATTTTCAATACAGGCTGTACAAAAATAGCCCATTCGATTGTATGCATTCACTGTTTGGACGGCATAGCACCAGGGGCGGTGCTAGGGGTATTCTTGGGTCTTCATGTGAATACCCATGATTTTTATAGGACGCCGATAACGCCTACACGTGTGGTATATAAGACATGCGCCCACACATCGCGTGTGGCGTGAGTAGTAGGCAAACCACACGGGTTGTGTGTGGGCGGACATTAGAATTGCCCACACGTGTGGGCGTGGCTACTTCGTGCCACACGCCCAACAAGTACTACTCATTCTCCACCCGCGCGTGTGGCACGAAACAAAAATGCCCACACGTCCTGGCGCAGCTACATTAGGCACTCGCTGGATGATAATTTAGTTGCCATTCTGGATGGCAGATGTAGTTATCCGGGATGGCAAGTGTAGTTGTAAAAGCATGGCAGCTCTGTCTGTTTTTGTTAACTATAGTTGCCATGTCTAATTTATGATAGTTGCCACGTGTAATCAAACCGTAGTTGCTGTGTGTGATTAACTACTTGCCACATATAGTCAAACAGTAGTTGCCATGTGTGTTTACCTAATTGCCAAGTGTGATCCAACCATAGTTGCCATGTATGATTAATCACAGTTGCCATGCGTGTTTATCTGGTTGCCACGTGCGCGCAACTGCAGTTGCCGTCTAGCAGTGAATCACAGTTGTCATGTTTGTTTATCTAGTTGCCACGTTCGCGTAACTGCAGTTGCCATCCACAATGTAGGAGTGCCGTGTGGGCGAAAAGCAGTTCGCCCACACGCGCATGCACTAGGTGGTGGCTGCGTGGGCAGAAACTAGTTCGCCCACACAGCAAGCTGGCAAACAGCATGATGCGGGGCGTGTGGGCAAACTCTCCAACGCCCACACACCAGCCCCGTCCTACGTGGCACACCAAATCCACCTTTTCTTGCCAAGATTCGTGCAAAAGACAATCAACGACCATCCAGGCGTGTGGGTGAGTTAGAGAACGCCCACACGTGTGGGCGTTAGTGTTTCCGTTTTTATAAAACAGTGTTGATTTTGGCAAAACAGTGAAAATTTTCAAAAAACAACAATGATTTTGGCAAAATGAATACACATGAATACCCGATTGCAAATTCCTGGAGCCACCACTGCATAGCACGAACCTTAAAGCACATCGTCAGCCAGGCTTTGCATATCATGAACCTTAAAGCACATCACGCCAAGCTCGCTATGAATCGGTATCCCGTGATGCAAAAGAGCCCATGTGGATGGCTCCAGCGATTCAACCTTGTGCGGTGTGATACAAGCACATCGCCACCCATGCTTTGCATAGCATGAATCTTAAAGCACATCACAGCCAAGCTCGCTATGAATAGGTTCCCCGTGATGCAAAAGAGCCCACGTGGGTGGCTCCAGCAATGCAACCTTGTGCGGCGTGATACGTGGTGCGAGGTTGCACGTGGTTTGTTCGTTTAACTCCTAATCTCGTTCACTTATTAGTCCCTTTCTAGTCTACACAACTTCAATTGTAGATAACGTCTACACCAAAAAGAAGCACATCGATGTTGTGGTTCCATTCAGGAGATCGGTTCGTAGTTTCGTTCATTGTAAATGTTCAATTCCGTGTTCATGTTTGGAGCTATTTTGGATAATTTTGCCAAGTTTGTCACGCACGTCTCTTTGACCAATAGTTTCATCTCGCAGTTTCAAACGACTTTCTTGTTGCACGTTTTTTGTTTCGATGATCATAGACGAGTAGATCTACATCTCCCTCGTGGACTGTACATATATGTGTGGTCTTGTTTTAATGACACTCCTTATTCTCCTTCACCTACTCCCTCCTAATCGTTCCTATTGGCCTCCTCTCCCGCGTCCTGTTGCATTGGCACCATCGTCTGTGTTGTTCCTCTCGGTCTCCTATCACACGTCCTACTACACTGGCGTGATTCTCAGCGTCGTTCCTCTCGGTCTTCTCCCCCGCATTCTGCTACACTAGCGCCACCGTCGGCGTCGTTCCTCTCGGCCTACTCGCTCGCTTCCTACTACACTGGCGGCGGCGCCGACGTCATTCCTTTTGGCCTTCTCTCCCGCTTCCTACTACACTGACCCTGCCATGACGCGCGCACTGCATTTCTCCCCCCCTCATCCTTTGCCTCAGCGCCCATCTATTCTTCCCTCCGCACAGACTTTCTCTGCGGCAACGATGCTAGCAATTAGTTTGCCACGCCATTGACGGGACTGCTCTCCCGCAACTCCATGCTCATCGCATTGGACGCGGCGCTATGGCCATTGTCCATCGTAGTCGCCGGGGCACTCTAGTGTAACTAGGTGTGTAATGTGTAGTTGTTAACCGTTAATCATGTCCAATGTATACAACCAAACACCGTGTAGTTGCATCAGCCCGGCTAATGCAGGACAACAAAGGCCAGGCACAAATTGCTCCCGTAATGCGGCCATCCTACATGAGGCAACCAAACGATGCGCAAAACATAGTTTTTAGCCTGCATATGCTCAGCCAGGCCCAAGTAGGACAACTATGCAAAAGGGCAAAAAATGATGCACACAACCAAACACGCCCTTGATGATTGGATTGGAGCATAGAGAGTGAGGGAGTCCTGGATTAGGGGGTATCCGGACAGCCGGACTATATACTTTGGCCGGACTATTGGACCGTGAAGATACAAGACTCAAGACTTCGTCCCGTGTCCGGATGGGACTCTCCTTTGCGTGGAAGACAAGCTTGGCGATTCGGATATTAGATCTCTTTCTTTGTAACCGACTCTGTGTAAACCCTAGCCCCCTCTGGTGTCTATATAAACCGGAGGGTTTGGTCCGTAGAGGGACAATCATAATCATCATAGGCTAGCTTCTAGGGTTTAGCCTCTATGATCTCGTGGTAGATCAAATCTTGTAATACTCATATCATCAAGATCAATCAAGCAGGAAGTAGGGTTTTACCTCCATCGAGAGGGCCCGAACCCGGGTAAAACATCGTGTCCCTTGCCTCCTGTTACCATTAGCCTTAGACGCACAGATCGGGACCCCCTACCCGAGATTCGCCGGTTTTGACACTGACATTGGTGCTTTCATTGAGAGTTCCTCCGTCGCCGCCGCAAGGCTCGATGGTCTGCCTCGCTGTCAAGAACAACATCACCTCTGGGGAGCATCGGCGGTAGGCCAAACTCTCCGACTAGGCGGCTTCATTATGGTCACCGATCGGCTTCATACGACGATGACCTCTCGGGTCATCAAAAACAGCCTCCACATCAACTCGGAACTTGCCGAACAGATGGATCCAATGGAGCTCTCCTCCCTTAATGAGCTCCTGTATCGCATCGCCGCTTTGGGAGTCGCTACAAACTATGATCGGATTGGGCTTAAACTCAACCAAAGGGATATCAAATCCCCACCAGTCACCCACGAGATAGCGGTAGTGGAAGAGCCACACTTGGATTATCCCTCTATTTTGAGGACTAACTAAGTCCGGATTACCGAGCTCTCGAGCCGGATACCCGTCATGGAGGACATGACCCAGACTTCAACTTAGAATCGAGCAACGGTCGGAAAATCAGGCAAGACTCAAGCCCGAGCTGCCAAGCCCGAAGCTCTTCCGCTCGGGCGTTAGATCGGATCGTAATCCAGATTTAACTACACCCGCCCACCTGCACTTAAGCCGCTCCCCATGTCGCATAAGAGCCCCAAGAGACAAGACATCGCCATCGGGCCGATTCTCCTTGTGATAAATAAGGTCAAGGACTGTCGCGAGGAAGACACAATCTCACTTTTCTGCAAAAATTGCACGAGCAAAGGGATCCTTAATGCTATAAGTCGCCGTGACATAGTACACTTTGCCGACTTAGCAGCCATAGTACAGAAGTACTATGGAATGGAAAGTGCCTGGAAAACCCAAACAGACTTTTGGGATAAACCGGCTCTCACTAAACCCTTCCTCCGAGCTAAAAGGGCAAACTCTCGTAAGTTACCCGATCCAATTCCCAAAAAACCAAAGCCCACCTGTATGTGGAACCAGATGGAAGAATGGCTCAACGGGCCATGCAAAATTCACAGCACCCCAGATACTACGCCAACACATAGCCTTAGAGCATGTTGGATACTCCAGCAGGTAGCAAAAAGCGGCGAGGATCTTCTTGTAAACCATAAAGCAGAGCAACATCCCGCCGAAGACAACAATGTGGTACTGACAGTCTTCGAGACTTTCGCCTCAAATAATAGGCGCAAGTGAGCTCATCAAAATTTCGCTGAAATCTGCCACGCGGCAAAAATAAATCCGTGGAACGACATGGCTATAACATTCAATGCCAGTGACGAACCTCAATTTCAGACAGTCCGGGCACCAGCCGCTTTGGTCCTTAGCCCAATCGTGGACGACTTTCGGCTCACCAAAGTGCTCATGGACGGCGGAAGCGGATTAAACTTGATCTATGAAGAAACACTCAACAAGATGGAAATTGATAAAAGCCGCATTGAGCAAAGCGGCACGACCTTCAGGGGAATCATCCCTAGTCGGAGGCACGATGTGCGGAAAAATCACACTCGATGTGGTATTCGCACCCGGAGAATTACAGTCCAAGAAATCACATTCCAAGTGGCTCCTTTCAAGAACAGATACCACGCCTTTTAGGGCGGACGATTCACGAAGCTTCCAAGCTATACCCCATTACGGGTACATGAAGCTTAAAATGCCTGCACTCCAATGGAATCATCACTCTAGCTAGTGATCCGGACGTCGCACTCGCTACCAAAAATAAAACTGCAGCACTAGCCCTAGAAGCATTATCCGAAGCCCTAGCGGCCGAAGAACTAACAACGCTACGCGCCATAGTGGACAGGGACGACGTGATACTCGACAAACGACCCAAGTACACCTCATTTAAACCTGCAGACGAGATAGTCAAATTCCAGGTCCATCCAACGGAACCCACAAAGACAGCTTCCATCGGGACACAGTTGAGCCCCACAATGGACGTCGCACTACGAGATTTCCTACGCGAGAATTGGGACATTTTCGCCTGACATCCCTTAGACATGTCGGGCATCCCACGCAGGCTGGCCGAACACAGCCTCAATATACTGAAAGGATACAAGCCAGTCAAACAGACCCTTAGGCGCTTCTCAGAGCCTAAACAGCAAGCCATGGGAGAAGAGCTAGCCAAGCTACTTGAGGCCGGATTCATCAGAGATATCAAGCATCCGGATTGGCTAGCAAATCTGGTAATGGTACCAAAGAAGGACAAATCCTGGCGCCTATGCATCGATTCCAAATACCTCAACAAGGCTTGCCCCAAGGATCCCTTCTCCCTCCCTCGCATCGACCAAATCATCGACGCCACCGCAGGACACGATTCACTATGTTTCCTCGACGCATACTCCGGATACCATCAAATAAAGATGGCAGAGTCCGACCAAGCCGCAACGGCCTTCATAACACCATATGGTCCCTTCTGCTTCAACACTATGCCTTTCGGGCTTAAAAATGCCGGTGCAACCTATCAACGCATGATTCAAACATGCCTGGAGAAGCAAATCAGCAAAACAGTGGAGGCATATGTGGACGACGTGGTCATAAAAACAAGACACGTCGAAACCTTAATAGATGACTTGAGACTTACGTTCGACAACCTCCGAACATACGACATCAAGCTAAACCCAGAAAAATGTGTCTTTGGCGTACCCGGGAAGTTGCTCGGCTTCATTGTATCCAATAGAGGAACCGAAGCAAATCCGGCGAAAAACCAAGCTCTATTGTAGCTGGCTATCCCAACAGACCTCAGGCATATCCAGAAACTAGCTGGATGCATGGCTGCCTTAAGCCGCTTTATCTCCCGATTAGGAGAAAAGACACTACCTCTTTACCGCCTTCTTCGACGCACCGAACACTTCGTATGGACGGATGCGCCGTATGATCGATGAAATAAAGACCCTATTGGCCAAGAATCCAATCCCGACAGACCAAATATTGGCGAACCTATGCTATCGTACATAGCCGCAACACATCAAGTTGTAAGCGCAGTGCTCGTCGTCGAACGAGAAGCAGACGGATACAAATTCCCGCTCCAAAAGCCGGTATATTACGTGTCCACTGTCCCCACCCCATGCAAATCCCGATGCCCACACTATCAAAAGATAGCATACGCGGTCTTCATGGCATCCTGGAAGCTACGACACTACTTCCAGGAGTGTTCGATTACGGTGGCCTCCGAAGTACCACTCAACGACATAATAAACAACCGCGACGCCACGGGACGGATTGCTTAATGGGCCATCGAGCTACTTCCGTTCGACATAACATACAATCCACGGCGGGCCATTAAGTTGCAAGTATTGGCTGACTTTGTCACCGAATGGACAGAAGCCGAACTCCCTAAAGAGTACGGCGCGTACTCTAATTGGATCATGCACTTTGATGGCTCTAAAATGCTGGCCGGATTGGGAGCAGGTGTAGTCCTGACTTCCCCCACTGGAGACACGGTCCAATACGTACTCCAAATATTATACACAGACTCCAACAACGCAGCCGAATATAAGGCTCTGTTGCATGGTCTTCGGATGGCAGTCTCTATGGGCATTCAACGCCTGGAGGTGCGTGGGGACTCAAACCTCACAATATCACAAATAAACGGAGATTTTGATGCCTAGGATCCGAAAATGGCGGCCTACCGCAACGTCGTCCTCAAAATGTCAACTCGGTTTGAGGGGCTCGAATTCCACCATGTGGCTCGAGAAAACAATCAAGCGGCGGATATCCTCGCCCGCATCGGCGCTAAACGCGACCCTGTCCCACCTAACATATTCCTGGAAAGGCTGTTCAAGCCATCCGTGGTATGGGAATGGGAATCCAGCAACACTAGCCCGGATCCGAATACAACCCCAGATTCCGAACCATCTGATATAATCAGGGGATCCGCCACCGAAATAACACCTTCGGCCCACGAAATCATGGCTGTAATCGCCTCGTGGACCGAGCCTTTCTTAGCCTACCTAAATAGGCAGGAGCTCCCCGAGGACCAAAATGAAGCACGTTGTATTGTGCGGCGTTCCAAGGCCTACAAAGTCCACGAGGGAGAACTCTATAAGAAAAGTACAACCGGAGTGCTCCAAAGATGCATCTCCGAAGAGGAAGGGCGGCAGCTCTTGGCTGAAATCCATGCCGGACTCAGCGGGCACCACGCTGCAGCTCGGGCACTTGTCAGCAAGGCCTTCCGTACAGGTTTTTATTGGCCGATAGCCCAAGCAGATGCACATGACCTTTTCCAACACTGCGTCGGTTGCCAGTTCTTTGCCAATCAGAGCCATATGCCCCCTACCGCTCTCCTAACAATCCCCATTACTTGGACCTTCACGGTTTGGGGGCTGGATATGGTCGGACCTCTTAAAGGGGGAATCCATAAGAAAAAAATACTTATTGGTCATGGTGGACAAGTTCACCAAATGGATAGAAGCCAAACCTGTTAAAACGGCCGAATCCGGACCAGTGATAGACTTCATATCAGGGGTTGTACACCGTTACGGTGTCCCCCACGGCATCATCACTGACAATGGCTCAAACTTCACAGCCGATGAAGTGAAAACTTGGTGCGGCGACATGGGCATTAAGCTCAATTACGCCTCCGTCTACCATCCCCAAACAAACGGCCAGGTCGAACGTGCAAATGGTCTCACCATGAGCGCATCAAACCAGACTAGTGCGATCCTTGACAGAATCGACACGACCGGGTCGAGGAGCTCGACTCTGTACTCTGGGGGTTGTGGACCACGCCGAATCGCACCACCGGATACACACCATTTTTATGGTGTACGGCACAGAAGTAGTACTACCCTGCGACATAATCCACAACTCACCTCGTGTGCGCCTGTACGAAGAGAAGGAAGCCGAGTTAGATCGGCAGGATAACTTAGATGCCCTGGAGGAAGAGCGCGACGTTGCAAAAGCCTGTTCCGCATTCTATCAGCAGCAGGCTCGACGGTATCAAAGCAGAGAAGTGCGGGCCAAAACTTACAATATTGGCGAACTCGTTCTACGCCTACCGGAGAAGAAGAAGGACAAGCTCAAACCTAAGTGGGAGGGTCCCTTCATTATTGATAAAGTTCACACCGAAGGAGCGCATCACCGCTGCGTAATGCATCCGATAATGCACTCGAGCCGAACCCATGGAACGCGCGGACTCGGAGATTCTACGCCTAGTGCCGAACTCTGTTCGCCTCCTTGCCCACGCCTTTTAATTATGCTCCCCCTTTTCCTTTCTCGCCTTTTCCCTCCTTCACACAAAGTAATCAATACAAGGCGGACGCTCGATCACTCCGCCGCACTATGTGTGTTCACCATACCTTGGGGCTTCCTATACGGAAGCTAAATATAATTACTTTTATGGCTCCCTGCCTCTCACATATGAGTTCTTTTCCCATATGCGCCTTTTCTTCACCATTATATTCATCGATATGACTTAAGATGTGGCCATGCTGGGTTGCCTGGCTCTTGTGTTTATGATGTTGGAAATATGCCCTAGAGGCAATAATAAAAGTATTATTATATTTCATTGTTCATGATAATTGTCTTCTGTTCATGCTATAACTGTATTATCCGGAAATCGTAATACACGTGTGAGCACATAGACCACAATATGTCCCTAGTGAGCCTCTAGTCGACTAGCTCACAGATCAACAGATAGTCATGGTTTCCTAGCTATGGACATTGGATGTCGTTGATAACGGGATCACATCATTAGGAGAATGATGTGATGGACAAGACCCAATCCTAAGCATAGCACAAAGATCGTAGTTCGCTTGCTAGAGCTTTGCCAATGTCAAGTATCTCTTCCTTCGACCATGAGATCGTAACTCCCGGATACCGTAGGAGTGCTTTTGGTGTATCAAACGCCACAACGAATCGGGTGACTATAAAGGTGCACTAAAGGTATCTCCGAAAGTGTCTTGGGTTGACACGGATCGAGATCGGATTTGTCACTCCGTATGACGGAGAGGTATCTCTGGGCCCACTCGGTAATGCATCATCATAATGAGCTCAAGGTGAATAAGGTGTTGGCCACGGATCATGCATTACAAGATGAGTAAAGTGATTTTGCCGTAACGAGACTGAACAAGGTATTGGGATACCGACGATCGAGTCTCGGGCAAGTAACGTACCGATTGACAAAGGGAATTGTATACAGGATTTGATCGAATCCTCGACATCGTGGTTCAACCGATGAAATCATAGAGGAGCATGTGGGAGCCAACATGGGTATCCAGATCCCGTTGTTGGTTATTGCCCGAGAGTCGTCTCGGCCATGTCTGCATGTCTCCCGAGCCCGTAGGGTCTACACACTTAAGGTTCGGTGACGCTAGGGTTATTAGGAAGACTAGTATGTGACAACCGAATGTTTTTCGGAGTTCCGAATGAGATCCCGGATGTCACTAGGAGTTCTGGAATGGTCCGGAGGTGAATTTTTATATATGGGAAGTTGTCATACGGACACCGGAAAGTTTCCGGGGCTTATCGGTATTGTACCGGGGCCACAGGAGAGGTTCCGGGGGTCCACCGGGAGGGGCCACCCCTCCCGGAGGGCCACATGTGCCGCAAAGGGGAGGGAGCCAGCCCCTGGAGGGCTGGGCGTGCCCCCCACCTTGGGCCCATGCGCCTAGGGTTGGGGGGAACCCTAAGGGGCGCCCCTTGCTTGGGGGGCAAGTCCCCCTCCTGCCGCCGCCTCTAGATCCCATCTAGAGGGGTCGGCCCCCCTTGCCCCTTCCCCTATAAATAGAGGGGTGAGGGGAAGGCTGCTGCACACACCTCCAAGGCGCAGCCCCTCCCCTTCCCAACACATCTCCTCCTCCGTTACGCCATGGCCCCTCGCCGAGTATCGCTGCACCAACACCACCACGCCATCGCGGCTGCCGTTGAGCGATCTTCCTCAACCTCTCCTTCCCCTTGCTAGATCAAGAAGGAGGAGACGCCTCCCGTTCCGCACGTGTGTTGAACGCGGAGGTGCCGTCTGCTCAAAGACTTGGGACATCGGTGATCCAATCACGCCGAGTACGACTCCATCATCACCATCCCCTTGCAAGCTTCCGCACGCGATCTACAAGTGGTATGTAGATGCAAATTCACTCCCTTGACTCGTTGCTTAGATGAACTCATAGATGGATCTTGGTGAAACCGTAGGAAATTTTTTAATTTTTTGCAACGTTCCCCAACAGTGGCATCGGTCTATGCGTAGTTCTCTAATGCACGAGTAGAACACAATTTTGTTGTGGGCGTGGATCTTGTCAACTTGCTTGCCACTACTAGTCTGTTCTTGCTTCAGCGGTATTGTGGGATGAAGCGGCCCGGACCAACCTTACACGTACGCTTACGTGAGACCGGTTCCACCGATTGACACACACTAGTTGCATAAGGTGGTCAAGGGTGTCCGCTCTCCCACTTTAGTTGAAGCGGAATCGATGAAAAGGGTCCTTATGAAGGGTAAATAGAAGTTGACAAAATCATGTTGTGGTTATTCATAGGTAAGAAAACGTTCTTGCTAGAACCCAATTGCAGCCACGTAAAAGATGCAACAACAATTAGAGGACGTCTAACTTGTTTTTGCAGCGATTGATCATGTGATGTGATATGGCCAGAAGTTGTGATCAATGATGAATTGTGATGTATGAGATCATGTTCTTGTAATAGGATTCACGACTTGCATGTCGATGAGTATGACAACCGGCAGGAGCCATAGGAGTTGTCTTTATTTTTTGTATGACCTGCGTGTCATTGAAGAACGCCATGTAAACTACTTTACTTTCTTGCTAAACGCGTTAGCCATAGAAGTAGAAGTAGTTGTTGGCGTGACAACTTCATGAAGACACGATGATGGAGATCATGGTGTCAAGCCGGTGACAAGATGATCATGGAGCCCCGATGAAAGCACATTTGCTCCCTGGGTGGTTTTGGTAATTAATGACAACATACTTTGTGGTTGGACTAATACTTTTATCAAGTATGTTTCAGGAAGGTCAATCACATTGGCATGGCAAAAGGATCAAGAGGTGGACCCTCAAAATGCTAAGGCAAGCATTGGCAAAAGCTCAAGACTCCATTTTTGGTTTAGTGATCCAAGATCACATTGAGTCCATAGGAAAGCCAATACTATTAAAAGGGGATGAGGTTATGTTGATGATCTGGTTGCTCAAAGTGCTTAGTGATACATCTCCTAAACTATCAGCAACTCTCACTGCAATATACACTCATAAGTAATCTTGGTCCCACCGATTTCCAAAACTCAGTCACACCGAGATGAACCACTTTAGCCACAAAGCCAAACCCTAGAACTTTCGGATTTTCCGATTCTGAACTCGGTCTCACCGAAACTTGAGTTGCCAAGCTTCTGTAACCTTCTGTCATCAAATCGGTGTCACCGAGATGATGAAGTCGGTCCCACCGAGATTGGCAAGCTCTTGTCTTTGGACGAATCAGACTAACCGAGATTGTATTTTCGGTCCCACTGAAAATCCCAACGCTCACATGATTTGAACTTTCGGTCTCACCGAGTTGTCAACTTCGGTCCGACCGAGATTGGTCAAATGTGTGTAACGGTTGGATTTTGTGTGGAGGCTATAAATACCCTCCACCCCCTCTTCACTCGTGGAGAGAGCCATCGAAAGAACTACCACTCCTACCTTACATTTCGAGAAGAAAACTACCTACCCTTGTGTTGAGATCAAGTAGCTCCACTCCCACCATATGAAGCTTGATCTCTAGCCTTCCCAAGTTGCTTTCCACTCAATCCTTTCTTCCACCACAGCCAAATCAGTGAGGAGAGTTGAGTGTTGGGGAGATTATCATTTGAAGCACAAGAGCAAGGAGTTCATCATCACCAACACCATCTATTACCTTTTGGAGGGTGGTGCCTCCTAGATTGGTTAGGTGTCGCTTGGGAGCCTCCACGAGATGTGGAGTTGAACCAAGAAGTTTGTAAGGGCAAGGAGATCGCCTACTTCGTGAAGATCTACCCCGAGTAAGGCTAGCCTCCGTGGGCGATGCCATGATGGCATAGACAAGGTTGCTTCTTCGTGGACCCTTCGTGGGTGGAGCCTCCGTGGACTCTCGCAGCTGCTACCTCCGTGGGTTGAAGTCTCCATCAACGTGGATTGACGATAGCACCACCTATCGGAACCACGAGAAAAATCTCCGTGTTCCAAATTGCGTTTGATCTTCTCCACTTTCTTTACTACTTGTGCAATTTACTTTCCGCTGCCCATACTCTAGAATTGCATGTGTAGTATGCTACTTGACTTGTGTGTTATGCAAAATCTGCCAAAACTTGTCTTTACCAAAAGGCATAATTTTTGTCTTGTCGAGTAGTTCAATCACCCCCCTCTAGACACTCTCACCTTCTTCGATCCTACAATTGGTATCGAGCATTGGTCTCCATTGCTTTGGTTTACACACCATTGGAGGAAGATGGACGGTTCACGCTTGGGAGTGTTAGCCATAGAGTGCCTATTCTTGATGGAGTGTCCTATAACTCGTGGAGGATTGAAATGCTTATTATCTTTAAGATGTATAACTTTGCAAATATGTTGAATCCCCATATGTGCCTCCATTTGACCCCTTGCACCCTATCATGGATGAAGAGCTTGATTTGCTTCAGAACCTTAGAACTGTAAATCTTATCATTAGAGGTTTGCCCGATAACTTGCTTAAGCTTGTCACAAACTTTGAGTGCGCTTATGCTATGTGGAAGTTCTTGGAAGAACTTTATCCGACTACTCTTTGAGAGGTCTTGATGAAATTCTATACAAGACTATTGAATTTGATATGATGCGCCCAATGATCCCAACTTTGATAAATGCTTCTTTGAGCTTCGTGATCTTATGAAAAGAAGGGTGATCCTTGTCTTATCAATGATCTAATTAGAAATGCTCTTGTATTGCATTCCGATGATTATTGTCACATTGACAAAACTAATGTAAGTCGTTGTCAAATTGACCTAGGTATTGATGATGAACAATCTATGGGTCAATATGATGATGAGCATGAGCATGATGATGATTACTCCGATTCGACACCGAGCTAGACAAGATCATGAAGAGTCTCAATCTTATGGCTAACTGAGAGACTACATATCCGTGGAAAAGAGTGGATTCTTGATAGTGGATGCACCGTCACATGACCGGAGACGAAGACATGTTTCGAGAGCTTGCAAAGAACGATGGTCCACGCAAGTATGTGACTTTTGGAGACAACTCCAAGGGAAAGGTACTTGGCCTTGGTAAGGTGGCCATATCTCATGATAGCTCTATTCAAAATGTCATGCTTGTTGAATCACTTGGATACAATTTACTTTCCGTGTCTAGATTAGCTGACTTTGGATTCAATGTGCTATTCACCAAAGTAGATTGCCAAGTCTTTCGTCGTGATAATCATA
Source organism: Aegilops speltoides (assembly GCA_021437245.1). NCBI lineage: Eukaryota > Viridiplantae > Streptophyta > Magnoliopsida > Poales > Poaceae > Aegilops > Aegilops speltoides. The sequence goes on along the minus strand of CM038145.1, from coordinate 284,937,206 downwards.
ACATGGTTTTTACCGGTATCCGTAGAGGTGATCTATATATTGTTGATTTCACTAAGAAAGCTCAACCTAGAACTTGCTTCATTGCTAAATCCGCTAAAGGTTGGTTATGGCATAGAAGGCTTGGACATGTTGGTATGCGTAATCTAGACAAGCTAATCAAAGGTGATCATATTCTTGGCGTTAAAGATGTTCTCTTTGACAAAGATAGACTTTGTAGTGCTTGTCAGCAGAAAACAAGTAGGTGGAAGTCATCCGTGAAGAACATCATGACCACAAGGAGACCGCTTGAGCTTCTTCATATGGATCTCTTCGTCCCAATGCTTACAAAAGCCTTGGTGGTAACTCCTTTGGTCTAGTTATAGTTGATGATTATTCCAGATTTACGTGGGTATTTTTCCTTGATGACAAATCGCAGGTTCAGAGAATCTTCAAAACCTTTGCCGTAAAGGCCCAAAATCAATTTGAGGTGAAGATCAAGAAAGTTCGAGGACAATGGAACGGAGTTCAAGACGCCTATGTAGACTCTTTTCTCGATGAGGAAGGGATTCTACATGAGTTCTCGGTTACGTACACACCTCAACAAAATGGAGTTGTTGAGAGGAAGAACCGAACGCTCATAGAGATGGCGAGAACGATGCTTGATTAATACAAGACATCAAGCACTTTTGGGGTGAAGCCGCCGAGACAGCTTGTCATGCTATCAACAAGCTTTATCTTCATAAGCTTCTCGGCAAGACTTCATACGAGCTCCTCACCGTAACAAACCCCAAGTGGGATACTTTCGTGTCTTTGGTTCAAAATGCTATATCCTTGATAAGCATCGCCGGTCTAAATTTGCTCCTAAAACTCATGAAGGCTTTTTCCTCGGTTATGGATCAAACTCCCACACCTACCGTGTTCACAATAATTTCACCCAAAGGTTGAAGAGACGGTAGATGTGAAGTTTGATGAATCTAATGGCTCGCAAGTAGAGCAAATGCCTATTGATGTAGGAGACAAGGACCCATCGGAAGCCATTCAAGATTTATCTATTGGAAAGATCCGTCCCATGGAAGTGAAGGAGAGTACCTCATCTACATATGTGGAGCCCCCACCTCACGGCAAGATGAACCTCAAGGCAACATGGAGGCTTCCACAAGTGGAACTCACCAAGATGAGGAAGTGCAACAAGAAGATCCACCACAACCTCCTTCTCCACCGCCTCAAGAAAACACCAACAACAATGATGAAGAAGAGGAAGATGAGGATGATGAGGAAGCTCAGCCACAACCTCAACAAAAGCTATCCCGAGTCCAAGCAAGAGTCAAGAAAATCATCCGTGGAACAAATGATGAACGACATCGACCGGAGAATTACTCGCCTAAAACTCGCTTAGCTAACTTTTGTGAGCATTACTCATTTATCTCTAGTCTGGAACCTATGAAGGTAGAAGAAGCACTTGAAGACCCGGATTGGGTGAACGCTATGCACGAAGAGCTACACAACTTCGAGAGGAACAATGTATGGACTTTGGTAGAGAAGCCCAAGGATGATCAAAACGTCATTGGAACCAAATGGGTGTTTCGGAACAAGCAAGATGAAGATGGACAAGTCATCCGCAACAAGGCTCGCCTCAGAGCTCAAGGTTACACACAAGTCGAAGGTATGGACTATGGTGAGACCTATGCCCCTGCTGCTAGACTTGAGTCCATTCGCATTCTTCTTGCTTATGCCAATCACCATGATATTACTCTCTATCAAATGGATATTAAAAGTGCTTTCCTAAATGGTGAAATTGAGGAGGAAGTATTTGTGAAACAACCTCCGGATTTGTGAATCCTAAAAGCCTAATCATGTTTACAAGTTGCACAAAGCTCTTTATGGTCTTAAACAAGCTCCAAGAGCTTGGTACAAATGCTTGACTAGCTTTCTTCTTGAAAAAGGATTTGAGATTGGAAAATAGACTCAACGCTATTCACTTAAAAGGGTTGATGGTGAACTATTTGTGTGCCAAATATATGTTGATGATATTATCTTTGGTTCAACTAACCCTCATTTTAGCGAGAAGTTTGGAAAGCTCATGTCGGAGAAGTATGAGATGTCCATGATGAGTGAACTCAAATTCTTCCTTGGGTTGCAAATCAAGCAATCTAAGGAGGGTACCTTTGTCTCACAAACAAAGTACACCAAGGATCTCTTCAAGAAGTTCAACATGCAAGAAAGCAAAGGTATGAGAACCCCATGCCTACAAGTGGACATAATGACTTGACAAAAGATGGAGAACCCGCTGATCAAAAGGTTTACCGATCCATGATTGGTTCTCTACTATATCTCTCGTGCTTCTCGTCCCGACATAATGTTGAGTGTATGCATGTGTGCTCGATATCAAGCAGCCCCTAAAGAATGTCATCTTAAAGCTGTTAAAAGAATTGTGAGATATTTGATACACACACCTAACTTTGGCATTTGGTATCCTAAGAGGGCCTCTTTCGACCTTGTTGGCTATTCCGACTCGGACTATGCCGAGACAGGTTGATAGAAAGTCAACTTCGGTATGTGTCAATTCCTTGGTCGATCACTTGTATCTTGGTCCTCCAAGAAACAAAATTCGTATCATTATCCACCGCCAAGGTAATATATTGCTGCTGGATCATGTTGTGCTCGGTTGCTATGGATGACACAAACGCTATGATTATGGGATACATGCCGACATGTTCCCTTGCTTTGTGACAATGAGAGTGCGATTAAGATTGGACACAATCCTGCACAACACTCTCGAATCTAAACATATTGAAGTTCGTCACCATTTTATTCGTGATCACATTGCCAAGGGTGACATCAATCTTAAGCATGTTCGATCGACAAACAACTTGTCGATATCTTTACAAAACCTCTCGATGAGAAAGTGTTTTGTCGCTAAGGAGTGAGTTGAACATCATTGATGCTTCAAACTTGGAGTGAAAACTCCATTGATGCATGCAAGGCATGAGCCTACTTGACTAATCCTTGATATTTCTCTTATGATGATGATCATATGTCTTGGACACATTTGCCTCCTTGTATTGCATCTAACTCCTTGCAGGTACTTGGATGATCTACATTCCACAAGATTACCACACACTCAAATCATGTGTAATCTTGTCATTGACCAAGTATCTAGCCCTTTGGGATGTTGAGTTCAAGGAACAAAATTCCACATATCCTTTTTTGACACCTTATACATCTAGTATTTCACTCTTGTCATCTTGGATATTCTTGAGTATTTCCTTGCTTGCCTAATCCATGTAGGAAGATGAACTACACAATTGGAAATGGTGCTTCAACTTCACATTCTATGAGCACCTACATCAAGTTCACCTACATGAGCAAAGCAACAACAAGCCCAAGGCATGTTCTTCACATCTTTAAGAAGCTTTGCTCAAAGTCATGAGTACAAGCAGCTTCATAAGATGTGATCACATCAAATACTTAATTGAAAAATGGCAACCCCATTTTGAGCTTAAACGATGAGTATGACCTATGATCAAATGTTCTCATTTGACTCCTAAGTCAAAATACTCAAACATAGGTGACCTAGTCGCCGACCCCTATCTAGATGAAGTACATATGTTCTTGCAGTCTTTCTAGTTTCTATTATGTTTTCTCATTGTGTTTTCATTCAAAAAAAAAACTTCATCTAGCAATCGTTTTCATTTCTATTCTTCTGTCTTTGTGAATATCTTTTTGGCTCTGATCAATTCCTTGAAAATCCTTTACAAATTCATTGCAAATCCTTTGAAACATTCCTTGCAAAGTGAGCTGAATTATTTCTGATTTCCTTGAATTAAACTCAAGGCCACCGACTTAAAAATTTCGGTCTCGACCGAAAAAGGATCTGCCCTAAGTCCCCGACTTTCGGACCCACCGATCCATCTAATTCGTGTCACCGATTTTCTTTCAGATATCATCTTCGCAGCTCCACTCAATGATTTTCTTTGCATATTTCTTATTGCCCAGCCAGGATTCTTATGATCCCACTTCTTTCCTTCCATCTTCCCTGACCTTCCTAGTCTGCTGTCCTTTTCGGCACTTGATGTCAAAGGGGGAGAAGATTTAGGGGGAGATAAGGGGAGAAGAGAAGATTGATTTAGGGGGAGATAAGGGGAGAAGAGAAGATTTAGGGGGAGAAGAAGAGCAATCTTATCTTAAGGGGGAGAGAATCACATCAAAGCTTTGCCGTGTTCCTCATTGGATATTACATTTGGCATCCTTCTTTTGATTTTGCTTTCACAATTGATATCTTATGGAAAGCAAAATCTCTCAGAATTCATTGAAAAATCTTTTAGTTTCAGGAGACATGTTTGCTGATTCAAGCTTGTGCTCAACATGAGACACTCTTTATACATGTCATCCCTGGCTTGGTACTCTTGATGTTCTTGTTGTTGGATGAAGAAATACTCTTGTGTTATCTAACCTTGTTTTCCCAAGTTTATTTCTTCAGTACAATGCCAAGGAACCTCAAGGTAAGTATATGCACCTTGCGAATGTGCATGATGGTGACTTGCTTGTGAATACTTGTTTGCAAGAAATCACCATGCACATATGCATTATCACTCACTTCTTTTCATCTCGCTCGATGCATATAGCCAAGCTGCATGTAGCACATCTTACTTTTTCTCTTGTGTGCTTGTGGTAGTCCAAAACCATAATTTATGAAAATCTTGCACACTTGTAGGGGAGCCTGTGTACTACATGTTTGTCAAAGCTTTAGTGATAATTCTGTCTTTCTTTCAAGAAGCTTTGATGTCTTAGTTTTGTGTGTTGCCATCAATTACCAAAAAGGGGAGATTGAAAGCACATTTGCTCCTCGGGTGGTTTTGGTAATTAATGACAACATACTTTGTGGTTGGACTAATACTTTTATCAAGTATGTTTCAGAAGGTCAATCACATTGGCATGGCAAAAGGATCAAGAGGTGGACCCTCAAAATGCTAAGGCAAGCATTGGCAAAAGCTCTAGACTCCATTTTTGGTTTAGTGATCCAAGATCACATTGAGTCCATAGGAAAGCCAATACTATTAAAAGGGATGAGGTTATGTTGATGATCCGTTGCTCAAAGTGCTTAGTGATACATCTCCTAAACTATCAAGAACTCTCACAAAGAATATACACTCATAAGTAATCTCGGTCCCACCGATTTCCAAAACTCACCACACCGAGATGAACCACTTTAGCCACAAAGCCAAACCCTAGAACTTTCGGATTTTCCGATTCTGAACTCGGTCTCACCGAAACTTGAGTTGCCAAGCTTCAGAATCTTCGTCATCAAATCGGTGTCACCGAGATGATGAAGTCGGTCCCACCGAGATTGGCAAGCTCTTGTCTTTGGACGAATCGGACTAACCGAGATTGTATTTTCGGTCCCACTAAAAATCCCAACGCTCACATGATTTGAACTTTGGTCTCACCAAGTTGTCAACTTCGGTCCCACCAAGATTGGTCAAATGTGTGTAACGGTTGGATTTTTGTGGAGGCTATAAATACCCTCCACCCCCTCTTCACTCGTGGAGAGAGCCATCGTAAAGAACTACCACTCCTACCTTACATTTCGAGAAGAAAACTACCTACCCTTGTGTTGAGATCAAGTAGCTCCACTCCCACCATATGAAGCTTGATCTCTAGCCTTCCCAAGTTGCTTTCCACTCAATCCTTTCTTCCACCACAGCCAAATCAAGTGAGGAGAGTTGAGTGTTGGGGAGATTATCATTTGAAGCACAAGAGCAAGGAGTTCATCATCACCAACACCATCTATTACCTTTTGGAGGGTGGTGCCTCCTAGATTGGTTAGGTGTCGCTTGGGAGCCTCCACGAGATGTGGAGTTGAACCAAGAAGTTTGTAAGGGCAAGGAGATCGCTTACTTCGTGAAGATCTACCCCGAGTAAGGCTAGCCCTCCGTATGCGTATGCCATGATGGCATAGACAAGGTTGCTTCTTCGTGGACCCTTCGTGGGTGGAGCCTCCGTGGACTCTCGCAGCTGCTACCCTCCGTGGGTTGAAGTCTCCATCAACGTGGATTGATGATAGCACCACCTATCGGAACCACGAGAAAAATCTCCGTGTTCCAAATTGCGTTTGATCTTCTCCACTTCTCTTTACTACTTGTGCAATTTACTTTCCGCTGCCCATACTCTAGAATTGCATGTGTAGTATGCTACTTGACTTGTGTGTTATGCAAAATCTGCCAAAAACTTGTCTTTACCAAAAGGCATAATTTTTATCTTGTCGAGTAGTCTAATCACCCCCCCTCTAGACACTCTCACCTTCTTCGATCCTACACCCGAAGATGGAGATCAATGGAGCTATATGATATTGGCCATATCATGTCACAACTATATAATTGCATGTGATGTTTATTATGTTTATGCATCTTGTTTACTTAGGACGACGGTAGTAAATAAGATGATCCCTTACAAAAAATTTCAAGAAGTGTTCTCCCTAATCTGCACCGTTGCTACAGTTCATCGCTTCAAGCACCACGTGATGATCGGGTGTGATAGATCCTTACGCTCACATACAACGGGTGTAAGACAGTTTTACACAAAGAAAAACATTTAGGGTTAACTTGACGAGCCTAGCATGTGCTGACATGGCCTCGAACATGGAGACCGAAGGTCGAACACGAGTCGTATGGAAGATACGATCAACATGAAGATGTTCACCGACGATGACTAGTCCGTCTCACGTGATGATCGGACACGGGCTAGTCGACTCGGATCGTAACACTTAGATGACTAGAGGATGTCTAATCTGAATGGGAGTTCATAATTTGATTAGAACTTAATTATCATGAACTTAGTCTAAAACCTTTGCAAATATGTCTTGTAGATCAAATGGCCAACGCCAGTCAACATGAACTTCAACGCATTCCTAGAAAACCAAGCTGAAAGATGATGGCAAGAACTATACGGATCGGGTCCTAACCCGAGGATCGCCCTCATAGCTGCCAGAAGCAATATGTCCTAGAAGGACCTCTAGGTGACGCCCCGTCCCTGCAGAACCAAGACGTTATGAACGCTGGCAAGCTCGCGGCCGATGATTACTCCCTCGCTCAAGGCGGCATGCTTTACAGCTTAGAACCGGGCTCCAAAAGCGCTTTTGAGCATCACGGAGCATATGAGATGTTCAAGAGCTGAAACTAGTTTTTCAAGCTCATGCCCGGTCGAGAGATATGATGTCTCCGACAAGTTCTACAGTTGTAAGATGGAGGAAAACAGTTCTCACAAGTGAGCACATCCTCAAGTGTCCGGGTTGCACAACCGTATGACCCAAATTGAACATTAACCTCCCTGATGAGGCGGTCATTGACAGAATCCTCCAGCCGCTCCCACCAAGCTACAAGAGCTTTGTGATGAACTACAACATGCAGGGATGGTGAAGACCATTCTGAAGTGTTCTCACGTCAAGTCAGCAGAGGCTGAAATCAAGAAAGAACATCAAGTGTTGATGGTCAATAAGACCACTAAGTTCAAGAAGGGCAAGGGAAGAAGAACTTCAAGAAGGACGGCAAGGATGTTGCTGCGCCTGCAAGCCCGCTTGCCGGAAGAAGTCAAAGAATGGACCCAAGCCCGAGACCGAGTGATTTTATTGCAAGGGAAGGGTCATCGAAGCGGAACTGCCCCAAATACTTAGCGGATAAGAAGGCCGCAACACCAAAGGTATATTTGATATACATGTAATTGATGTGTACATTACCAAGATCGTAGTAACTCCCGGTATTTGATACCGTGCCGTTGCTCATATTTGTAACTCACAGCAGGAGCTGCGGAATAAACGGAGATCTGGCGAAGGACGAGGTGACGATGCGCGCGTCGGGAATGGTTCCAGAGTCGATGTGATCGCCGCCGCACGCTGCCTCTACATTTACCTACGGGATTAGTTTTGAACCTTAATAATTGTTATTTAGTGCCAAGTTTGAGCATGAACATTGTATCCGGATCTCGCTTAATACGAGATGGCTACTCATTTAAGTCCGAGAATAATGGTTGTTCGATTTATATGAGAGATATGTTTTATGGTCATGTCCGATGGTCAATGGTTTATTCTTAATGAATCTCGAGCGTAATATTACACATGTTCATAGTGTGGATGCCAAAAGATGTAAAGTTGATAACGATAGTCCCACATACTTGTGGCATCGCCGCCTTGGTCACATTGGTGTCAAGCGCATGAAGAAGCTCCATGCTGATGGACTTTTAGAGTCTCTTGATTATGAATCATTTGACACATGCGAACCATGCCTCATGGGCAAAATGACCAAGACTCCATTCTCCGGAACAATGGAGCGAGCAACCAACTTGTTGGAAATCATACATACCGATGTGTGCGGTCCAATGAGTGTTGAGGCTCGTGGAGGATATCATTATGTTCTCACTCTCACTGATGACTTAAGTAGATATGGGTATGTCTACTTAATGAAACACAAGTCTGAGACCTTTGAAAAGTTCAAGGAATTTTAGAGTCAGGTAGAGAATCAACGTGACCGAAAGATAAAGTTCCTACGATCAGATCGTGGAGGAGAATACTTAAGTCACGAATTTGGTACACACTTAAGGAAATGTGGAATTGTTTCACAACTCACGCCTACCGAACACCTCAACAGAACGGTGTGTCCGAACATCGTAATCGCCTCTATTGGATATGGTGCGGTCTATGATGTCTCTTACCGATTTACCGCTATCATTTTGGGGATACGCCTAGAGACAGCTACATTCACTTTAAATAGGGCACCGCCTAAATCCGCTGAGACGACATCGTATGAATTATGGGTTGGGAAGAAACCTAAGCTGTCGCTTCTAAAAGTTTGGGGATGCGATGCTTATGTCAAGAAACTTCAACCTGAAAAGCTCGAACCCAAGTCGGAAAAATGCATATTCATAGGATACTCTAAGGAAACCGTCGGGTATACCTTCTACTTAAGATCCGAGGGCAAGATCTTTGTTGCCAAGAACGGATGCTTTTCGAAAAGAGTTTCTCTCGAAAGAAGTAAGTGGAGGAAAGTAGAACTTGATGAAGTACTACCTCTCGAACGGGAAAGTGGTGCAGCGCAGAAACCGCTCTGTGATACCCACACCAATCAAGAGGAAAACAATGATGATGATCAAGGTACTTCGGATCAAGTTGCTATGAACTTCAGAGGTCCATTAGGACACGCCCGCACTGAGTGGTACGGCAACCCTGTCCCGGAAATCATGTTGTTAGACAACGTGAACCTTCAACTATGAAGAAGCGATGGCGGCCCAGATTCCAACAAATGGCTTGAAGCCATGAAACCGAGATAGAATCATGTATGAAAACAAAGTATGGACTTTGACGGACTTGCCCGATGATCGGCGAGCGATAGAAAACAAATGGATTTTCAAGAAGACGGACGCGATGGTAATGTTACCATCTATAAAGCTCGACTTGTCGCTAAGGGTTATCGACAAGTTCAAGGGATTGACTACGACGAGACATTCTCTCCGTAGAAGTCAAGTCCGTCCAATCATGTTAGCAATTGCTACATACTATGATTATGAGATATGGCAGATGGACGCCAAAACGGCATTCCTTAACGGACATCTTAAGGAAGAGCTGTATATGATGCAGCGGAAGGTTTTGTCGATCCTAAGAACGCTAACAAAGTATGCAAGCTCCGCGATCCATTTATGGGCTGGTGCAGCATCTCGAGTTAGAACATTCGCTTTGATGAGATGATCAAAGCGTTTAGTTTATGCGACTTATGGAGAAGCTCGTGCTATAAGAAAGTGAGTGGGAGCTCAGAGCATTTCTCATATTATATGTAGATGACATACTCTTGATGGGAAATGATATAGAACTTCGGACAGCATTAAGGCCTACTTGAATAAGTGTTTTTCAATGAAGGACCTTGGAGAAGCTGCTTATATATTAGGTATCAAGATCTATAGAGATAGATCGAGACGCCTCATAGGTCTTTCACAAAGCACATACCTTGATAAGATTTTGAATAGGTTCAAATGGATCAGTCCAAGAAGGGTTCTTGCCTATGTTACAAGGTGTGAGATTGAGCTCGCCTCACCACCCACCACGACAAAAGATAAAGAAGAGATGAGTGTCATCCCTATGCTTCAGCCATAGGATCTATTATGTATGCCATGTCTGTGTACTGACCCAATGTAAACCTTGCCGTAAGTTTGGTAGCAAGATACCAAAGTAATCCCGACAAGGAACACCGGACAGCGGTCAAGAATATCCTCAAGTACCGAAAAGGACAAAGGACATGTTTTCGTTTATGGAGGAGACGAAGAGCTCGTCAGAAGGGTTACGCCGACGCTTAGCTTCGACTCAGATCTGGATGACTCTAAGTCACAAACCGGATACGTGTATATGTTGAATGGTGGAGCAAGAAGTTGGTGCAGCTGCAAGCGAGAGTGTCGCGGGATCTACGTGTGAAGCGGAGTACATGGCAGCCTCGGAGGCAGCGATGAAGCGATTTGGGTGAAGGAGTTCATCACCGACCTAGGAGTCATACCCAATGCGTCGGGCCGATCAAACTCTTCGTGACAACACCGAGCTATTGCCCTTGCCAAGGAGCCCAGTGTTTCACAAGAAGACCAGCACATCAAGCGTCGCTTCAACTCCATCCGTGAAAATGTTCAAGATGGAGACATAGATATTTGCAAAGTACATACGGATCTGAATGTCGCAGATCCGCTGACTAAACCTCTCTCACGAAAGCAAAACATGATCAACACCGTAACTCTATGGGTGTTTGATTCATCACAATGTAACTAGATTGGTGACTCTAGTGCAAGTGGGAGATGTTGGAAATATGCCCTAGAGGCAATAATAAAAGTATTATTATATTTCATTGTTCATGATAATTGTCTTTGTTCATGCTATAATCAGATTATCCGGAAATCGTAATACACGTGTGAGCACATAGACCACAATATGTCCCTAGTGAGACTCTAGTTGACTAGCTCGCCGTGATCAACAGATAGTCATGGTTTCTCGCTATGGACATTGGATGTCGTTGATAACGTGATCACATCATTAGGAGAATGATGTGATGGACAAAACCCAATCCTAAGCATAGCACAAAGATCGTAGTTCGTTTGCTAGAGCTTTGCCAATGTCAAGTATCTCTTCCTTCGACCATGAGATCGTGTAACTCCCTGATACCGTAGGAGTGCTTTTGGTGTATCAAACGTCACAACGAATCGGGTGACTATAAAGGTGCACTACAGGTATCTCCGAAAGTGTCATTGGGTTGACACGGATCGAGATCGATTTGTCACTCCGCATGACGGAGAGGTATCTCTGGGCCCACTCGATAATGCATCATCATAATGAGCTCAAGGTGACCAAGGTGTTGGCCACGGATCATGCATTACGGTACGAGTAAAGTGACTTGCCGGTAACGAGACTGAACAAGGTATTGGGATACCGACGATCGAGTCTCGGGCAAGTAACGTACCAATTGACAAAGGGAATTGTATACGGGATTTGATGGAATCCTCAACATCGTGGTTCAACCGATGAAATCATCAAGGAGCATGTGCGAGCCAACATGGGTATCCAGATCCCGCTGTTGGTTATTGCCCGAGAGTCGTCTCGGTCATGTCTGCATGTCTCCCGAGCCCGTAGGGTCTACACACTTAAGGTTCGGTGACGCTAGGGTTATTAGGAAGACTAGTATGTGACTACCGAATGTTGTTCGAAGTCCCGGATGAGATCCTGGACGTCACGAGGAGTTCCGGAATGGTCTGGGGGTGAAGTTTTATATATGGGAAGTTGTCATACGGACACCGGAAAGTTTCCGGGGCTTATCGGTATTGTACCGGGGCCATCGGAGAGGTTCCAGGGTTCCACCCCTCCCGGAGGGCCACATGGGCCACAAAGGGGAGGGGGCCAGCCCCTGGAGGGCTGTGCGCGCCCCCCACCTTGGGCCCATGCGCCTAGGGTTGGGGGGGAAACCCTAAGGGGGGCGCCCCCCCTTGCTTGGGGGGCAAGTCCCCCCTCCCTGGCCGCCGCCCTCCTCTAGATCCCATCTAGAGGGGTCGCCCCCCCTTGCCCCTTCCCCTATAAATAGAGGGGTGAGGGGAGGGCTGCTGCACACACCTCCAAGGCGCAACCCCTCCCCTCCCCAACACATTTCCTCCTCCGTTACGCGCTTGCGAAGCCCTATCGGAGTACTGCTGCACCAACACCACCACGCCGTCGTGCTGCCGTTGGAGCGATCTTCCTCAACCTCTCTGTTGGGGATATTACCACTAGGTGTAAACCGGCCAGTTTGGGCCGGGTTAACCCCGTTAGTGGTATAAGCAGAAGAAAGGCCCAAGGCCTATAGTCGGTTTAGAGCTTGTAGCCGTAAACCGGCCGGATGTATAACTTGTATTGTAAGTTAGGAATAGAGAGATACCAACCGGGGTACGAGTATGAACCGGTTGGGACTCTATGAACCGACGGGCGTCACTCGTGTATATAAGGGGACGACCCGGCGACGGTTCAAAGAGGGACAACCACAACTCGAGCCTAGGCGAAGCTTGTTTGCTCCCTAGCCATCGAGACTACATCAATTCCATCACAACTAGACGTAGGCTTTTACCTTCATCGAAGGGGCCGAACTAGTATAAACCTTTGTGTCTTTGCGTCCGCTTTAACCCCTGCAAGTAAACCCGTAGCGATGGCTCCACGACTAAGTCCTCACGCTTAGGACATCCGCCGTGACAAACCATCGACGCTTGGCGCCACCGTGGGGCTATCGACGATGGTTTGACGATCTTGGAGGGCAAGCTCAAAGGACTCGGTTACGTCGGGCCGGATGACCAAGAGTCGCCGCGCCGGATCCACATCGACAATGCCGGATGGTCCCGAGGCCGATTCAATCGAGTATGGATACCGGTCCCCTTCGCGGCATACACGCTTTCATCGGCAAGATCGGGGCCCGGCCCGAGCCGACATCTGCACCGACCTCATCGAGACGGCTCAACGGCGCGACCTGCCCAAGTTAAACCGCCGTAAAGCATGTCTTCGTTGGAGTCACCCATGGAGGGGAGTACGACGCCGTTCGTAACACAATAGCGAGACCGCTGCTTATTCTCGGGCGATGAATATTCAACAGAGAGACCGAGTCATTGTACCGATTGCAGGATGATATGATCAGGGCTGTTCCGACGGTGTGAGATTCCGGCCCCCAAGCCAGCTAAACCGGTTGGAGTATTCATGGCCGCAGACGCAGCAGCGAATCACTGCAATCAAGGCAGCGATAAGCTTCCGGCCAAGCAGCCGCAACAGGGCAGGAGGACCGTGCGCCCACGGTTCAAGTTCTGTCGATTTGTTTGATGCACTAGCGGCGCTTATGGCGGAGGACAATCCAGCAGATCAGAGGCTCATAACGCAGAAATTGCAAAGGTGAAAGAGCAGATCACGCAAGCAAAAGCGGATCTAGCGGCAGAGAAGGAGCGATGGCTGCAGAGCGGGCCGCTTTAGATGCACAAGCTTACAAACTCATGCTTGACCAGAAGCGCCGCAGAGGTGTTAAAGCGAAGTATGCAGTCGCTACCGCCATCGATTTGATCCTAGAAATCTCTTTTCGACTTCGAGCCGACCCAAGAACTCCGCCCAAAGACAGGAGGTAAACCGATTGAGGCACCAGAGCGGAGCGACGGTCCAACCGCGCCGATGGAGCCTCCGCGTAACACGGTGGTTCCTCCGCCGCTGAGACACCCCGGCCATTATTCTCGACCCTATGGACAACCTTGTTGCGGCTGCCGCACGATTGGAGGCGATCCCACCAAGGAGATTCTACAAGCGGTTGAGACACACCGGTTAAGGAGTCTCCGACTGCACCGATCCAAAGAGAAGCGATTCATACACCGCGATCGGATTCACTCTACGCCTGCCCAAGCCGGAGCTACAAAGAAAGCGATGGATGAACCGCCCTATCAAGTAACGCAGGGCCGTGAAGCGCCCGAGGCAATCACCGACAGGTGGCATTCGTGATGCTCGGGAGGTGGTGGACCGGCCCGCACGCAGGAGGCTGAGTTAGCAGCAGCAGATGATGCGGATCAACACACACCAGTTCGCCCTACCACCTTCGCCGACCAGAGTCGATCCGCTTTGGGGTGCCCTGCTTAATCCCCGCTTACGCAATGTGCATCTGCCCAAGGATTTAAGGGCCCACGCAAGGTGCCAAATTACACCGCGGATCTGTCCCTCAAGCGTGGGTTGAAAGTTCTGAGATGGCCATGGAGATGCTAGATGTGGATGAGACCGCATGTGCAAAGTACTTCACCATGATGATGGAAGGCACAGCCTGCATTTGGTTGAAGAGCTTACCGCCCAATTCCATCAGCTCATGGGCCGATTCACGGGCCCGGCTTATCCGAACTTCAAGGATACGTAAGCAGCCAAAATCCATCGAGACTTGGCGGTTTGCGCCCGTGAAGAAGGGAGTCAACAACCCGCTGGGTACGCCTGTGTCCGAGATTTCGCACTCTTCCGACCGGATCAATGCCGACTCGGCGATCTTAACATTAGAAGGCAACCGCCGGTTTGAACCTTTGAAGTTAAAATTGGGACGATGAAGCGGTTACGCAATGATATGGGAACCCTCATGGCGCGCATGGTAAAGTATGCCGATTCGACAGTACCAAGGATCCCGGTCGATGATGATGAAGCAGGAAGGGAAAGAAGAACGGCAACTCAAGGGGCAGCAGACAAACCGCGGGTCATGGAAACGGGGCAAGCGCAAGGTCGATGGCAACCCGGATTTCAGAGCTAACACTAATGCGCAGGATGTGGCTCGCGCGCAGAGGCAAGGCTAATCGGGTCCAAATCCTAATACAAGCCGCTTGAATTACTTGTTGAATCAGCCTTGTCCCAAGCACGGACGAAGGAGTCCCCATCGAACCATCTCTCGAAAGATCGATATATTATGCAGAGTTCAAAACTCCAATGCTTTCAAGATGACCAGGGTCGTGGCGGTTCGATCCGTTTCCATGGGCCGGTCAGACGGAGCTTTCGTTCGTGGCCTAATCAAGGCAATCACAATAATCGAATAATCGGGGTGGCAAGAAGAAGAAGAAGCAACAAAGCATCGAGCCAGCCAAAGCAGTTGAATAGTGGGCGATCATGTTTTCACAACCAGTTTGGACAAGCGGATCGAAGCTTCACAAACGGGCAATAAATTCGTTGAACCGCCTTACCGCGATATTTACGCTGGTCCGAGCAGCCTATCGTGGAGTAGAGAGGACCATCCCCGGTTGATAATCCGGTCACCGGCATTGGTGGTAGACCCTCGTGGGGGCTATAAGTTCACCAAGGTGCTTATGGACGGAGGAAGCAAGATAATATATTATACTATGAAACTTTCCGCCGCATGGGTCTCACAGACAAGGATCTCGCATCGCCCAATACGGTGTTTCATGGCGAGTACTGTGCAAATCTGCTTATCCTATTGGAAAGATAGCCCTGGATGTGGCTTTTGGAGACGAGCACGATTCCCGGTCTGAAAAGCTAACTTTTGAAGTGGTGAAAATCCGGAGTCCATATCATGCCCTGTTTGGCCAGCCGGCTTATGCTAAGTTCATGGCACGGCCTTGTTATATCTACTTGCAGCTCAAAATGCCGGGTTACAAAGGAACGATAACGGTGCATGGAAGCCGCCGAGTTGCTTTGGAATGTGAGGAAGGCGATGCAGCATATGCAGAGGCGGTCTGTGCCACGGAGGAGTTGAAGTTCTATAAGGACAATGTTGATCCGGCAGATATGACACCTTTGAAGAAACCCACTACAGAGCATGAATCGGATCTGAAGTTTAATTCGGCAGATGAGACCAAGCTTGTTGACTTCGTACAAAGCGATTCGCCCAAGCAGTTTTTATCGGTGCTAACTCGATCCCAATAGGAAAGCGCGCCATCGAAGTTCATCCGTGAGAACCGGATATCTTTGCATGGAAGCCATCTGACATGCCAGGTGTACCGAGGGAACTTGCTGAGCACACACTTAATGTGGATCCTAAGTATAAACCGGTGAAACAGTTCCTCCGCCGGTTTAATGAAGAGAGGCGCAAGGCCATTGGAGAAGAAGTAGCCAGGCTTCTGGCGGCTGGCTTTATCATTGAGGTGTTTCATCCAGAGTGGCTTGCCAATCCGGTGCTAGTTCTTAAGAAAAATGGCACCTGGCGTATGTGTGTGGATTACACAAATCTTAACTAGGCTTGTCCAGCAGATCCTTTTGCCCTCCCCCGCATTGATCAGATTATTGATGCCACGGCAGGATGTGAGCGCTTAAGTTTTTGGACGATACTGGATATCATCGATCAAAATGGCGGTTAAGGACCAGGAGAAGACAGCGTTTATAACTCCCTTTGGAGCCTTCGCTATGTATCTATGCCTTTGGGCTCAAAAGTGCCCAAAGCTACTTATCGTGTGTGTAGAATTGCTTGCATACACAGATTGGCGCAATGTGCATGCTTATGTAGATGATATTGTGGTGAAATCAAGACAAAAGGAGACACTAGTGGAAGATTTGAAGGAAACCTTCGACAACTTATGATTTATAAGATGATGCTTAATCCGCCAAGTGTTTTTTGGTGTTCCGGCAGCAAGTTATTGGGGTTTCTGGTGTCTAACAGAGGAATTGAGGCTAATCCGGAGAAGATTAAAGCTATCACTTCCTTGGCTAAACCAAAATGTATCAATGATGTTCAGCGTCTGGCGGGCAGGATCGCGGCGTTGAGCCGGTTTATCAGCCGCCTCGGAGAGAAGGCCATTCCCTTGTACCAGATGCTGAGGAAGACGGATCACTTTGTCTGGAGTTCAGCCGCTAACGAAGCATTTGAGGATCTAAAGCGGCAATTGGCCAACCCGCCTGTTCTTGCGGCTCCGGTTGACAAGGAACCGCTGTTGTTATACGTGGCAGCCAATGCTCGAGCAGTAAGCGTGGCCATTGTGGTAGAGCACAAGGAGGCAGGCAAGGAGTATCCGGTTCAGCGGCCGGTTTATTATATCAGTGAGGTGCTTATTGAGTCCAAGCAGAGATATCCGCATTGGCAGAAGCTAGTCTATGGTGTTTTTATGGCCAGTTGGAAACTAAAGCAATATTTCCAAGGGCACCCTATCACAAATGGTTAGTTCAGCTCCTTTGGGTGATATCATACATGTAACCGAGAGGCGATCGTCGGATTGCAAATGGGCCATCGAGCTCGGGCCGCATGGACTAAAGTATATACCATGCACAGCAGTTGAAGTCACAAGCACTTGTTGATTTCATTAATGATCGGACGGAGTTACAGCGCCAGAGGAGAAGCCGGATCACACATATCGACTATTCATTTCGACGGATCCAGCAGTTGAAGGCTCGGGGTCGAGTCGTTTTAACTTCCCCACAAGGTGATAAGTTTTGTTACGTTCTCCGTTTAATGTTCCCTTGTACTAATAATGCAGTTGAGTACGAAGCCTTGCTCCATGGTCTCCGGATGGCTAAGGAGATGAATTTAAGCCGGGTTAAGTGCTTTGGTGACTCGGACCTGGTGTCTCAGCAAGTATCTGGCACTTGGGATTCTAAGGACCCACTCATGGCCGCATATCGTCGGGAAGTGGATAATATCGCAGGTTGCTTCAAGGGCTATCAAGTGGATCATGTGGATCGCCGGAAGAATGAAGCGGCAGACGCTTTAAGCCGGTTGGGTTCTCAGCGTAAACCGGTCCCGCCTAATGTCTTTTTAGACGTCTTGCACAACCCATCGGTCCAGCTCCCTGGTGAAGCGGATTTGGCTATTCCTGATCTGGAAGCTCAATTGGTGGCAGCATTGCATGTTATTCCGGATTGGACGATCCCTTATCTTGCGCGATATGACTCGAGGAGTTGCCGAAGATGAGGTTCGCCGCATGATAATCCGCGCCCAAATCTATGACGATTCTTAATGGTGAGTTGCATCATTGCAAGTGTTTGGGCGCTTAACGCTGTGTTTCCGAGGAAGGCTGTGAAATTTTAAGAGAAATCCATGAAGGATTGCGGCATCACGCCGTTCAAAGTCCCCGTATGGCGGCGTTCCGCCATGGGTTTTATCGTTAACCGCTCATGCCGGCGAAGGACTTGGTCAAACGGTGTGATGGATGTCGAATTCTCCAAGCGTGTTTCATGTACCGCACAAGAATTGAGGATGATCCCAATAACATGGCCGTTCGCGACTTGGGGGATGGATATGGTTGGACCCTTTAAGCGGTCCAAGGATAAAAAGACCCACCTGTTGGTGGCACTGGACAAATTTACCAAGTGGATCGAAGCAGAGCCGGTCAGCAAGTGTGATGCGGCAACAGCGGTGCAGTTCATCAAAAAGGTGATTTTCCGGTTTGGCTTTCCACACAGTATCATTACTGATAATGGCACTAATCTGTCCAAGGGGGCTATGAAAGAGTTCTGTGAACGTGAGCACATCCGGCTTGACGTGTCGTCAGTGGCGCATCCCCAGTCCAACGGGCAGGCAGAACGCGCTAATCAAGAAATCTTACGAGGCATAAAACCCCGACTTTTGGTTCCATTACAGAGAACACCAGGGTGCTGGGTTGAAGAGCTCCCATCGGTGCTATGGAGTATCAATACTACGCCAAACCGATCCACTGGATATACACCTTTCTTCATGGTCTACGGAGCGGAGGCAGTTCTCCCCAGTGATATCCGGCATGATTCGCCCCGTGTAGCGGCTTATGTTGAAGCGGACAACGAGATGGCACGACAGACGCTTTGGATCTATTGGATGAGGAGCGGATATGGCAGCCGCCGCTCGGCGATTTACCAACAAGATCTTCGCGTTACTACACCGCCGGTTAAGACCAGAGCCTTTCAGGAAGGAGATTTGGTGCTTCGTCTCATCCAAGACCAGACGGATATGCATAAGTTATCCCCGCTTTGGGAAGGACCTTTTGTGGTCAGCAAGAATCTACACAACGGTTCCTATTATCTGATTGATATTCGAGAGCATAAAGACTCACGTACATCAGAGGAGGAGACCAATAGGCCGTGGAATATAGCTCATCTTCGACCTTACTACACCCGAGTCATCGGCTCGGTTTCAGACATAGCATGACAATGTATATATTATCTTCGATATAATAAAAATCGGAGCCTCGCCTAAAGCGGGTCTCTGCTTTTCTTCTCATGTGTGGTTACATGGAGTGTTTCTGTTTTTAAAGCGGCCTCCGGTTTACCCTTGACAGCTTATATTTATCACTTGGGGCTTGGTCGGTCCGAACCAATGCAACACCTCTTGATAGGCAAAAGCCACCAGATCATTTGGGGACACGGTCACATCTGAACCGGTCACGCTCTTGGTCGGCCAATAGGGCCAGAGTCATTTGGGGCTTGGTCGAACCCAACCAATGTCATGCCACTTGGCCGGGCGATCGCCAAGAGTCTTTGGGGACCTCGCCGACTAGCACCATCGCTACGCCTTCGGGGCTTGGGTTGCGTCGACCATGGTAATGCCATCTGACCAGCTCCATGAAGCTTTACTTTTGCAAAGAGTTATTGCCTTTGTTGCCATATTTTCACATAATTGGTATTCGATTTTTTGTTGCGTCTTTTAAAAACCCCCAACGAATATTTTTATCCGGTTTAACTATCAATTATAAGCTGATAGAACACGGTTTGGTATTGCACGGAGTTTTTATCCGCCTGTTTACCTTTCTTCCGGTTCATCCTCTTGGAATAACACGAAGATTGTGCTGCTTCAAGACGTTATATGGGAGTTATTGTCTCCCAGCGGTCATGGTTTTAAAGACCTCCGCTTCAAAGTTTGGCTACACCAGCTTCATGCCCAGATACTGGCGGTATTCAGACGATACTTGTTGATTTTCTATATATATATATATATATATATATATATATATATATATATATATATATATATATATATATGGAATACTATAAACCGGTCAAGTGTGTCACCGCCACCGAGGTTCAATTTTTCTCGTTGCAGGAATATGAATCAAACACAAGTTTCACCTATGCACGAAGGCATATCCAGCAAAGAGTTTTAACTATATATTACAAGGCAACACAAAGGCCCAAATGAGACAATTGTTCTTTGGGCAAACCGCCCACGATGGATGCACAACCCGGCTACCGGTTCAAGGCTATTCTTCATCTTCCGCCGCTTCAGCATCTTCATCCCTACCCATTGGCTGGAAATCCACAATAGTCCAGTCGATTCCCATTAGCGCTTGGAAAACAGCCTCTTCGTGAATCAAAGACGACGGTTCAATGTCGGGTGCGTAAGTATGCTTACGGATTGGAGGGATCAGGTTTTCCGGTTCAAAGGTTGGAGCAGACACTCGCTTGTTCTGATCATTATATTGTGCTTGGTAATGCTCCAAGTCGACTTCTTCGCCAATTGACAGCCAGCGGCGCGATCGCACGGTTTATCGCCCGCAAGTCCTCTTCATCAAATCGAGCCATCTTCCTTCACGCTGGGATAGCCTTGAGCCGCTTCCACGGATCAAAATCTGTACCCATGCCTTGGCTCGGATTAAGGCGCTGATGGCTCCGTTCAGGTAGAGATTTCTTCACCTCTTCAATCCGGGAAGGAAGGATTGATAGCCGGTTCGAGTATCTTGAATCGTGGAAGGAGCTGGATTGTTATGTGACATTGTGGTGATAAACACTGGGCTCGTAGATATAATCGCTCCACTAAAGTGTAGACAGCCTTCGCTTTCTTCCGCACGTCATTTCCCAAGTGCCCAATGCGGTGCCTACATACAATAAAGGGATAGTTTTAAACCGGACTAATGATGCAAAGAGGTACAACATATCACGCTTATCCATGTGGAGATTACCAAGATGGCTGCGGTCATAGAATGTACTTGCCGCTTCACGGCCGCCGATCGCCCACCACCGTTTCTGTGGTAGCTTCAGCGTTTTCGCCTGCTTCAAGAAATTGGCCTTTTCAAAGGGCCCGATCGCTCGTTTTTTCTTCATATTTTCCTTCACCTGCTCAGCAGCGGTCAAGGCAATCGTTAACTCTTTCTTGGCCTTCTCTGCTTCGCCTCATTGGGTTTGTAACGCCACATTGTGAATCGGCAATCCGATCGTTTTGATTTTCACCTCACTGCGTGCATTGAGAGTATGATCACCGGCATTCAAGTCAAAGTCCCAACCACACAACGCAGCTTATATGCTTGACACTTGGGGCTAATGTACCTTCAATTTTTTCATTTGCATTACATGGCAAAGTCCCAAGCTTAATACAAGTATTCAACTTGGTACTTGGGGGCTAATGGCTATTTGATTTTACCAATGTTTCGCATGTAGCTATATTCAAGTACCGGTTTAAAGTATGAGTTAGACCGCCCTTGTGGTTATAATGGTAGATGTCAAAATGGATAAAGAAATAATCAAGTCCCGGTTTGATCAAGATTACAAACCGCCCTTGGGGGCTAGCAAGGACTAATATATGGTGATAAGAAAAGGAGTGGGTTACCTCAAACTTGTCCTCATTAATTTGACCAGCCAGCTTCATAGTCACGGCTGCCAGTAAAGCCGTTCAGATATCCGAATGAAGATCTTGGGCGCTTAAAGCGCATATGTTTCCACCGACAGCCCACTTTCCTTTGTTCAAAGTTGAAGAATCCTCTTTCACAGTATGCCGGGTTAAGGTTGCAGGATTCCCTGGTTCAGAGCAGCCCATGCCAGTAATCACAACGTCATCGTCTTTCGATTCGACGGATCGGGTGGGCACGGCTGTTTCAGTAGGTGTCGTGGATTTGTCACGGCAGATGTCCTAGCGTAAGGACTTAGTCGTGGAGCCATCGCTACGGGTTTACTTGCAGGGGTTAAAGCGGAACAAAGACACGAGGGTTTATACTAGTTCGGCCCCTTCGATGAAGGTAAAAGCCTACGTCTAGTTGTGATGGAATTGATGTAGTCTCGATGGCTAGGGAGCAAATAAGCTTCACCTAGGCTCGAGTTGTGGTTGTCCCCAAACCGCCGCCGGGTCGTCCTCTTATATACACGAGTGACGCCGGTTTATGAGAGTCCCAACCGTTCATACTGTATCCCGGTTGGTATCTCCCTATTCCTAACTTACAATACAAGTCATACATCAGGCCGGTTTACGGCCACAAGCTCTAAACCGACTACGTGCCTTGGGCCTTTCCATGACTACACCACTAGCGGAGCTAACCCGCCCAAACTTGGCCGGTTTACACCTAGTGGTAATATCCCCAACATTAGGCCCCAGATTGATTTGAACTCGTTCATGTCAATCCTTCATAAAACCCGCATCTTGGACATCTTCTTTGTGTAATAAACCGCCTCGTCGTCATTGCTTCGATCATCAGAACCGCATGACATCATTGCTTCTAGTCATCAGAAACCGCATGGCGCCATCTTGAAGTTTATCCTTTATAACGCCTTCTTTAATGACCGCCCCTCGATTCACGCGCTTGACCTAGCTTTTATCGCTTTATAAATAGGACCAAGGGTCATTCTGCTTTTTCCTTCGCTTCCTCTTCTTCTTCCTCTTCGCCGCCTTTTGAGCTCCGGCTGTCATTATCAACGCTCGCTTGGCCCCAAGTCACTGATCAACTCAGACGGACAGAATATCGCGGCCTTTCTCCGCATCTCCTCCGCTTCCGTAAATCTCTTATCCTTCTTCATTGTTCATCATCTTAGATCTGCTTCTAGGTTCGAGCTTCATACCACGCTCTTCGTATGTTTAGATCTGTACCAAACGCATTTACTCCTCGCATACCCGCTGCACTTTCTCATCTTAATCCCATAGATTTTCTGCATATATCTATATATACCTTATAGTGCATTTCCTGCTTCTTCTTTACTTCCGTGACGCACTTCCTGTTTGCTGAAAACTCGCGTTTGATCCATAATAAACATGAAATCTTGTGAAACCTGTTTCTGTCCATTACCTTCGATTACCTTCAAGCTAAGATTAGGCGGTTTAACTCACCATGGTAAAAAAATTGCTAAACCGGCACCGGCATACCATTAGTCCCCTTGTTGAACCGCCAGCTCATATCTGACATCATATCATAACGAACTGACTCGTAGGAAACGCCTCTGGTTTATCATAGCTTAGCTCAACCACTCTGCAATAAGCACCTTCTTAAACCGGATCCTTCTCCTTGTAGATCTTATGATGGCCAAACAGTGTACGAATGCAATCGGGTCCTTCCCGCCTCTCAAACACAACCGAATGAGTTAGTGTCAATTGGCGCTTTGACGATCAAATACAATCCATTGAGGGTTCCCGGAGAGGAATGTCCTCCCACACCTCGGGAGGGTGAAGTTGTAGTTTTCATGATCACCGCCCGGGTTTCAAACCGCCCGGTCAAAATTTTACCGGATGTGATGGCCAACTTTCAGCTCCGCCCCAAGACATCGGCCCCAACTCATACCAACCTCGTGCCACTTTCAAGTGCTGTCAAGCATATCTCGCAAGAGGAACCGTCTGTTGAGCTGTTCCGGATCTCTTCCACCTAAACCGTCGTGACCGAAGTTCACCGATGGCCCTAACACGAGTTAGGCGGTATGGCTATCCGTAAGAGGAAGGAAATCACTTATCCCCACGCCAAACTCCACACACATCCCAAAGAGTGGAACGCGACTTGGTTCTACTCGCAAAGACACTTTCAAGGTGAAAATCCTTTACCCGGTTTTCGCCCGAGCGGCTAAGCAACACTCATCCTTTCCGCAACGATTAACCGCCAAAGAGAGAAGTAGATACGCCCACAATTGTCCAAGCTTCGAGCCTTTATGGCCAACGGTTTAATCGGGATCGATCCGCACGATGTCTGGTTATCTTGGGGCATATTGCCTCGAGCCGGCGTTCGCTTGACGTACAAGATACCGCAGCGCCGATGACCCACTCCGACACACCAAACTGGAACCGCTCAAGATGAAGTCACGGATTCAAGGAGGAAGATGTGAATGAACCGAGCACCTTTGTGCCCAAACCGCTTGGCTCCTCATCGCACCTTCAACGCACCTCCTGCGGTAAGTCTCGATCGGTCATCATTAAATACCGCTATTACTTTCATACTTCCAACTCTCAATTATTTCTAATCCAGGTGATAATCCGCTTTGGAGCAAGAAACTTCTCAAGACAAAGCGGATAAGGCTGGGCGCCAAACCGCCCAAAACGAAGTTGTTAAGAAATCCGCCCACAAGAGGAAAAACCACGGCTTCGCCTCGATCCGCCATCGGCGATGATGTGGGTAATCCGAACTTGATTCTCTTGGCTTGTTTTTACACGCCTTATTGATGACGATGCTTGTCGATGACGCTGAAGCCAGCAACGCATGATTTGGCCGAGGTAACCATCTCTCTTCCGATTCAACAAACTTGCCTTCACTAAAATTTCACGGCAAACCGGAAAGTTAACTTTTCTCACCCCTTGCTTACTTGGATCCCAAACTTATGAAGACACAAAGAGCATGAAGCTCGCCGCACAACCCGGCATAGCGGATGTAGTTACCTCGCCGGTTTACTAAACAGCCCGCTCGAAGCGCCGCACCGAGGTTTCCAACCTTTTATTACCTTGAATTCCAAAGCGGTTTATTCCACAACCTCTTAATCCGTCCGACTCGATTATCGTGTCACCTCCCATTCGATCCTCTGGCGAATCATCACCACTCAGCTACCACCGCTGAAGATAGCCGCCGGGTAAGTTCATACAACCATATGCTTGTTGATTTCTTCATATGTACATGCCTTGCTCCTGAATCTTTGCTTCTCCGTAACCAAACCGAAACCCGCAAAAGGCTCGCTCGACAAAACAGTGAAGAGGCTGCCGCTTCAGATCATGAGCGGCACCGATCTCGAAAATATTGCTTCAAGATATTCCAACCGACCTCCGGTTCAAGAAGATGTTATTCTGAGGAGAGGCCTCGTGGATGTCTCAATGTCCGCTGATCCACCCGCTAGTAATGTCCGTCCGAAAAGCCTCACGATCCTCGCCAAACAATCGTGTTTCACACGATCCGTCAATCGAAGATGACGACGTTGTAATTATCGAACAGCCACTCAACCGGGAATGCTGCAACTCTAACCCGGCACACTGTGAAAGAGGACTCTTCCACTTTTAACAAAGGAAAGTGGAATGTAGAGCTGGAAACATATGCCGCTATGAGCGCCCAAGACCTTCATTCCGGATATCTGAACCGGCTTTACAGTAGCCGTGATTATGAAGCTGGCTTGGTGAAACTGATGAGAGACAAGTTTGAGGTAACGCTCCTTTCCTTATTACCAATATAGTAATCCTTGTAGCCCCCAAGGGCCGGTTTGCAATCTTTGATCAAACTGGTACTTGATAGTTTTCTTCGATAGACTTTGCAATCTTCCCTCATAGCCACCAGGGCCGGTTTAAGTATGCATACTTAAACCGGCACTCCAAAAACTTCTTGTCGACACTTTAATAGAATCAAATAGCCATTAGCCCCCAAGTGCCGAGTTGAATACTCGTATTGAACTTGGGACTTTGCCATGTATTAGCAGTAGAAAAATTGAAGGCACATTAGCCCCCAAGTGTCAAGCATATAACTATGTTGTGTGGTTGAAACTTGAACTTTAATTGTTGGCTGATGCTACTGTCAATGCGCAGGCTGAGGTGAAAATCAAGGATGATCGGATTGCCGATGTACAAGCGGCATTGAAAACCCAGCAGCCGAGATGCATAAAGCCAAGAAGGAGCTAACCAGTGCCTTGACTGCTATGAACAGTGAAGGAAAACATGAAGAAGGAACAGCGGTTCGGGCCACCGAAAAGGCTAACTTGCTCAAACGGGCCGAAAATGCCGGTTGCCCTTAAACCGTGGTGGATGATCCGACACCAGAAGCGGCAAGTGCATTCTATGACGGCAGCCATCTTCGGTAAGTTCCCTGTGAATGAGTGTAACATGCTTTTCCTGCTGCACCAGTATTCCGGTTTAAAAAATATCCTGCCATCATATGCAGGCACACGCGTTGGGCACTTGGGTAATGACGTGCGGAAGAAACTGAAAGCTGTCTACACTCTAGTAGAGCAGTTATATATCGGAGCCCAGCGCGTCATTACCACAATGTCCCATAACAATCCAGCACCGTCCCTAATCCAAGATACCCTGAACCGGCTATCCATCCTTCCCTCCCGGATTGAAGAGGTAAAGAAGTCTGCTGCACGAACCGGAGCCATCAATGCCTTGATCCGAGCCAAAGCCTGGGTGCCGGATTTTGATCCCGTGGAAGCAGCTCAAGGCTATCCCAGTGTAAAGGAAGACGGCTCTGACTTTAGTGAAGAGGACTTGCGTGCGATAAACCATGCGGTACGCCCGCTGGCTTGTCAATTGGCGGAAGAAGCCGATTTGGAACACTACCAAGCCCAATATAATGAGCAGAACAAGCGTGTGCCCGCTCCAACCTTTGAACCGAAAAACTTGATTCCTCCAATCCGTGAAGCATACCCACGCACTCGACATTGAACCGTCTGCCTTTGATTCACGACGGCTGTTTTTCAAGCGCTGATGGGAATCGATCGACTTCGTGGATTTCCAGCCGATGGGTAGAGATGAAGATGTCAAGCGGCGGAGGATGACGAATAATGTGAACCGGAACCGATTTAAACATCTTTCCTGTTTGTCCCAAAAACAATGATTCTCATTTGGGCATCGTGGTTGCTTTGTAATAGCTGTAGTCAAAACTTTGTCTGCTGGGTATGCCTTCGCATCGAGGAAACCTTTGTATGATTCACATCCTCGCAACCAAAAGATTGAACTCGCGGCGGTGACACCGCCACCGGTTTATGGCATCCAATATATTTTGTGTATTGAAAATCG